>SRLM01000142.1:26216-456707 GCA_015708895.1 Populus ilicifolia
AGTTTGAGATGGTTTGAAGTATGTGCTTGGCACAATAGATAAATTCTATTGAAAATTACATCCTGAAATGGTCATTGAGAGTTACCCTTTGAATTCAAATAAGAATGCATCTTTGATGGTCAAAAACATGAGTAATTCTAGAAAAAGAAACTGGATTGGAGTACTTATGCTATTCTAACTCAACAAGAAGAAGAAAAACATTCACAAAAGGGAGAAAAGGCATTGAAAATGCAGAAACAGCAAGTTCCGAAATCGCAGCACCTCCTCCAGGTAAATGATGCAGCACAGGAAGAAGAAACTGGGAAAAGGCAGTGACCAGAGGAAAGGTGTGAGATTAGCATAGATGATCTTTACACACTATTGTCCTTGTAGTTCTTACTGTTACAGTATTTCCATGTATCAGTATGCACTGTAAATCTAATCGCACATGTATATTCCAAGAAACCCACCATTGAAAGGAACTTTAATGCTTTTTGTTGGGTGTATATAATGCTTAAGGTGTATCTAGAGCACAGCCATAGTATATAAAATCTGGTTGATGTGCCAGCTTATTTGAAAGATTAGCAATCTATCCATGATTTTTTTAACATAAAACTGCCTTTGGTTGTTACCCCCCCCCCTTTTTTTTACTCAATAATTACAGGTATGAACTTTTGTGCTCCTTTTTATCCCCTTCTATTCACTTGAGGCTTAATTATCCACCATCAATAAGTTCCCTATCATTCTTAAAAAGAAAAAAAATATTCCAATACAAATCCTTATGCCAAAGGACATGTTGCTAAATCATGCTTTTATTTGAATCTAAAATGCGCCCTTTGCATCCATGATTCATCAAATATGTCACGGGGCTCATCAGTTCTCCTTGTTTTATTCATTATTGTTTGGATCATGAGCCTCATTGGTTTTTAGATAATTTGTGAACTTGTTGGTGTGGTGTGGTGGTTAGTACTCCAACAAAATGAAAATAATGTCCCAAAGCTCTGAAAATACATCAGTGAGTAAACAAATGCTTAACACTTTCTTCCTCCCCCTTTCCCATGATGCATCCATATATCCCCCCCAACTATGCAAAGATAAGGTAGAACTCAAGGATGTGTGCCAAGTGAAAAGAGTGATGCCAAGTGCAGCAGAAATTTATATCAGCGCACAAGACAGCTCCAATGAACAATACAAGGAATAAAATAGAGAGAACGTTATCGAGATGACTCTTAAATCATTAATTTTTTTTTGGCCTGCCAAGTTCTTCTCCCTCATTTATTTTTCCAGAACCGGACCCTTAACTTTTTAGAAGTAAGAAAATCAAGATGCACGAGTTCACACAATCAGGTAATACAACCAGAAAAAGAAACGCACTTGACAGACTGATTACTCAATTAATGGGACATTTCATATACCGACATTTTACCTCACAATCATAGTTGTTTTATTATCACTTGATTCTAATAAACCTCAAAATTTGCCTGAATCTGACATTATTCTTTATCATGTTCATCTTCCACTGATCCAATCGAACCCATCACAGATCCAATTCCTAACATTACTACCTCATCAAAACAATAAGCCGATCCTTCAAATCTCAAAAATCACCGCATCAGAATCGAAGTAAAATAACAGATCAATAATAACAACAAAAAAAAAAAGTTAAGACGAAAGCTGTACCTGAATTATAGCAGTGAAAACTGCAAAAACCACATACAGATCGATAATCTGGACAACAAAAATAACTCAATTTTAGAGCTTCATCATAAAAAATTAAGGAAATAAAAGGTAAATAGAGCGAGAGAGAGACCTTGAGGCTAGTAGGAGTGGCAGTATAAGCAGAACGAAGGGATTGGAAGAGAGCTTGAGCGTCTCTGCTGGTCGTTCTCGCCATTATCAACACTAACTAGCGCAAAGCTTCCAACCTTTTCTTTGTTCGGAGGCGGAGCCTATGCAGGGAACGGCCCTTAGAAGTCAATTTTAGGGAATGCTAATTGGAAGGACCAAACCGACGCCGTTACGAGCCAAAAGAGGCTAGGCAGACAGTGAATGCATCACAAGGGCAGTCATGTAATCTGACAACTGTCAAATTTGTGTGTCCACGTCACACGTGAATTGTTGTCCTGCTGGTTCAAGCCAGTTTCACGAGAACTCCATTAAAAACCAAAATCAGAAAGGCGCGGTTAAGGGCAGTTTTGTCTTTACAAATAAATTCATAGGGCATTTTCGAATTAATTAGGGGTAAATGGCCTCCACAACTTTCTTCCACGCTAAAATGATTTTGTTACCTTCAAAGCAAAATAATGGATATCTTTTTACTTCGGGGTATTTTTGGTTTTTACCAGTTTTATTTGCACAGTAAATTATCAAAATTACCTCTAGAAGCTAAAAAAACAGTTACTTCAATTACTGTAACTCGATGCACCACAAGGTATATACAAACCACCCTTCATGCTCTGTAAGGTAAATTAATATAACAAATATCTTTGATCATCGGTAAGCAATTCAAATTCATTCAAGAGCTTCATACTAGTTAATTCACACACACACACACACACACACCGTGCTATCTTCATTCTATTTCTCTTTCTAGTATAATATTTCTCCTCCAATATTTAATGAATTAAGCGTCATAGGGCTCCATATTCCAACATGAAACTTGTTAATTTTGCAGGAACAGATGAACTCAGAGACAAAGCCTATATCAATCTTACACACTTCACCCAATACTTCATTAGGGTATATTCGAAATGACGGTGGTTTTAGCCTTCTCCACCATTGCTAAACTTGGCTCTTCCCTCTTCTTCCTCTTTTTCTCGAGCTCCTCTAAATTCGCTCTCTCTTAACCACCTGTAATCCCACGCTTGTTATTTTTCCTTTTCTTTTCCTTTTTTGTATTGATTAAATTTTGAAATGAAATTAGCCTGCCTTTTATTTTAATTTTACTCCATCAAAGTGCGTATGTTTGGCGTAAAATGGAACTATGCAGAAAAGGGGGTGGGTGGTAAAAGATGACTTAAAACCCACTGCAATTGATGTTGTAATTGTTCTTTATTTGTTTTTAGCTCACAATTTTGGTCTCTTCAACTTGAAAGAAAGAAACCTTCTTACCTAACTCATTGCTGTGCTTTTCCTACTAGGTTGTTGTCTATCGAGGCAGTTGTGGCTGTGTAAAACCGCATAGAGATTACAAGCTTTGTCAATGGAAGGAGGGTTGATGGTTTTGAGATTCCTCTATATTTTATTTCACTTTATGTTACGAAAATAATATTTTAAATTTTATATAATATTTGAAGTTAAATTAATTTTTTAATATAGTATTAGAACTTTAATGATTAAATGGTTATGAAATTGAATCTTATTATTTTTATTTATTTAATAAAAATTAAATATAATATAATATGAATTTACATAAATTTTAAGCTTAAGATTTTTTTATTTAAAATGTACGTAAGTTAATAAATTGAATTAGCTTTTTATATTAAAACCAGCAAAGAGAATTGTCAATGCTGTCAAGACCTTGATGAAGTCCTTCAGTTCCCTTTCAGCATCGAATCTCCTGTTGGCACCACCTGTTAATGTTGATGATCTTGCACTTGCGGTAGTAAATGCAGTGATATAAGATGACTTCTTCTGTGTATTTATAATTGAACAAATCTAGGAAGCTGCAGCAAAAGTGAAAGTGTGAATTAGCTTATCCATCAATAGAACACCTTTTCTGTTTGCTTTTAGATAAAAGGCAATATTTGGTTACAAAATGAAAATTGACTTCAATTATTTTCTTAGAAACTACAGTAATTGCTTCTAGAAACATCGCCTTCAGTTTTCTGGAAAATGCATGCTTAAGTGAATGTTCATACTTTGGACATACAGAGAGGTCGATGGCAGTATCTCCTAAAGCAATATAAAATTATTCTTGTAGATTGAAATGGTTATTTGATGCATGGAATTTTAATTACGAAATAATTATGTGTTCAAGGAACTTTCACTCGATAATATATATCTGAACATGACATAAAATCATACTTAAGTTTCATTTTAGTAATATTCTTGGTTTCCATTAAGAATAAATCCATCTGCCGCAAAAATTACTAACAATTCCCTATAATTGGCATGGATAGCTTAAATGTAATTAAATGCTCAATTTTCTTCCACACAAGCTTAACGGGCTGCGAATATCCAAGCTCAAGTGAATACACGGACACTTTCGACAGATTTCCAGTAGATGACAAATTAAGGAGTATATGGGGAGATTTCTGTTTCGTTCTAATCACGATATCAGTGTGTATGGTGTTAGTATATGATTGCTTCCGGGTTACAAAAGCCTCACTTTAAATACACAGTACAGGCATGAGGGCAACTGAAACCCCTGCATTGTAAATCAAGGCCACCGGCAGGAAGATTAAACTGATGAGGACGCCCGTACAAAATTCAGTAAATTAAGCGGAAATGCAGACATGAAACGACGCGATAATTTCCTTCCTCACTTGAATGAAAATCAACTCCCGAGGATCTCTCTAAATAGGAGAGATGTAGTCACACCAGATGAAAGCACAGTTCCTGATTAGGTCACACCATAATAGTTTGGTCCATAAATGAATATTAGGGAATTTGGGTTTTATTTTTAATATTTTGTTGAAATATACATGCTGATTTCTTGGCAGGTTAGATGCACCAGACCGATCCAAGCCTCGATTCACATGTCAAACTAGACAGTGAAGTCGGGTTCTTATAACAGTGATTTTGGACGCTCAGAGTGGAAATCTTTCTAGCGAGAGTTTCTTTCAAGCAATCATAATAGTGAATCTCCTTGCGAGGGGACACCCTCAAATGGTAGTTTAGCCATACAATTTTAACTGGAAGCGACGAGCACTGCTGTATAGTGATACGAGAACCACACCTCATGCAGTAACTGTAGCAATAATTAACACGACAATTGCTTCTTTTGAGCTCGATTATGCTGCTAACTATTAATCAGTGATGCATCAGAATCTACACTAAAGAATCACAAATTTGTGCTCCATATTGAAACAAAATGTTGTTGCGAAACCACTCTCCCTCTGCTCTGCGTAGATAAAGAATGCCTAGCCATGCCGTCCGTCTCTTTGCAATAGATCGCTCCGCAAGATATCTACGTCATGCAGAGTTTTCATCAAGTTTAGAGATATAACATTGTCTAATCATTGGTCACAACTCACAATCAATCAAAGTGCCAAAGTGCCGCCCTTGTTGTTCAGAGCTCTATGAAAATAAAACAGGCGCACAATTCGGTGAGTATGGCTAGGTAATCAAAATGATGTTTTTTCTTTCTTTTTTTTATAAAAAAAAAACAAATTCAAGATGCTTTTTAAGATTTTTTTTAAATACATTAAAATTCTATTTAAAAAAATATTTTGATATCAATAAATCAAAATAATCTATAAACAAAAAAAGATTAATTTTAAACAAAAAAAATTAATTCTTGTGAAACATCGTTTCCAAACAACACCTGTTCAAGAAACACAAAAACAAACTCCAGGCACAGTAAAGTATTCTCCTTTACAAAATGATGCGCAGCTTTCATGTAACTGATCCACCTATGGTATATGGCATGCAATTGCTTCTCTCAGTTTCTTTCTACATCTTCACATGGCAAGACAAGAATTGAAGACCTGCGTAATTAACTCGATTAATACTAGAAAAGTAACCAGCGCAACTCTGTTTTACAACCTTAAACCACTTGAAAACTGTGAAGCAAGAATGGTTTTCTAGACTACTGAATTATTACATAATTTGTCAACATGCTCGGTGGTCCAATTACTTGATATAAAATTCATAATTGACATTTCATTTCAATCCTAGCCACTTAATACTGTTATATTATCCACAGAGCTCTGATTAAATTCCAAAACGTTTTTTTTCCTTTATCTCTATTAAAGAATATAGGAAAGGTACAGCAAAGATTCACGTCTAATTTTGTAAACCCAGTACAGGCACCGCAGTAACCGCCAGAACTTTAACTTTCAGCAGGGTATTGGTAATTATAACCACCGTACTGATTATGTTTGCCTTAGAACCCCTAGCCTCTTCTCCTCAAGTTCATAGTACTGGCTGAGTAACTGGTATAATCTTCTGCACCGTGTGAATATGAACAGCCACAGAGATTTTGCATGTAGACATCCTTTGAAGGATCTACATGTTCTTTAGGTGCAGCTGATTCTACGCAATTATTTTCTTCTGTCGGTGCAGATTTTATTCTCGCTCAGTCCTGTCACAATATCCGATGTAACATTGCTGCTCTCTTCTGTTTCCCTGTGTTTTTTGAAAGCACAAGAAATGAAACAGAACCCACAAAAGCAAGTATCATCAAAATAAAAAGAATCAAGCAGATGAAAAGGCACTCCCGAGCAAGAACTCAGAGAATGTTACATGTACATATGCACAAAATTCAAATTAAGCTTCATATTAATACCATATTGGAAAATGTTGCAAGTAAATTCTAGCCCATAATCGTGAAGCATCTATCTATCTATCTATCTATTATTTCAACATCTTATTCTTCAACAACTAAAATAGCATACTATATAGTCCTCCAAAACTAAAAGGGATCTTGGCTATTTTATTATAGCTGCACCATATATACTTATGGTTTATTTGGGAGTGGATGGGAGTGGAGTGAAAATTATTTTTTATTTAGAAATATATTAAAATAATATTTTTAATTTTTAAAATTTATTTTTGACACCCTCACATCAAAATAATCCAAAAACATAGAAAAAATTAGTTTGAGGCAAAAAAACATTTCAAAATTTTTCAAAAACATAGTTTAACTACACTCCCAAACATACTTGTTTTTTTTATTAATATAGATATTTGGGTTTGTTTGCATCTATCTTTATTAATTTTAGAAGCTCCAAAATTAATAATCAGGTAAGTGTTCGGAGCCTTAAGATCTGTGGAACTCAAATTAGTGATTTTTAAAGAGCAAATTTAGAATCGGATTAGTTAAGCTAGACTTCTTAGAGTTTTCCAACTTTTCGTTTTTTATTTGCATTATTCTGAGCATTTTTTTCTGTACATGCATTTTCTGCATAATTAGAAAAGGCAAGAATTAGATCAATCTTTCTGCAAAATTTAATTAACTATCATTTAATAAAACTCAAACAAAAAAAAATGTGCCGTGTTTGACTTCTTACTTGTACGTGTATGTCCACATTACTTGGCCTTTCCAGATTTGCAGATGCTTACACCCTGACAGACCATGATGCCAAGTAGTGTGACATGCAGATCGCAGCAATCAAAAGTTCTAGGTCGTTAAGTTCTAAAATTCCTCTCTTAATGTTAAAACCACCAATCCTTTTGCCACTTTGGCCTGACCGCTGTGGGCATGAACCTCGTAGCGATGCCCGCATAAATTAATTTGCAACGATAGATATTGCATTAACTTCAAGGGATTAGCTCGGTGGTTAAGTAGGCTCATTTCTTTAATTTTCTGGCTTCAAATCTTAAGACTATTATGGAGAGAAATTCATCCAAATGATCATTTGTAGAAATGATTTAGTCTCAGTTAACGTGTTAACAGTCTGAGAATACCCCTTACTAGAAAAAAATGAAATAAAAAATGAAATGAATTATATCATTTCGCCTGCCTGCAAACTAGGAGTCATCACTTTATTTTGTAGCTGCTAGTTTCTCCTGTCTAGACAGTCATCAAATAATACATAGAACTAACCTCTAGACGTTGAAGGAAGGCCCGTAGCTAGTTTTAAATTGTTATTTTAATTAAACAATAAATTAGAAAAACAAACATGGAAAAAATAACAAAATTAGCTTAAACAATAATTTTTAAGTCTAATTTCCAGAGATTCAATGTTGTGATAAGTAACATAGTAGCTCCCCATAAAAATATTGCATGTAGAATCGCTTGAAATTTTTTTAACTCAGATCTGACACTTGTTATCATTAATCAAATCTGACACTTGTTATCCTCATTTTAAATTGTTATTTTAATTTGAGGCTATTAGGTCTTCATTAACCTAAATATATCTCATTGATCTATAAAAACATAAAAACATATGATTAACCATCTGTATAATCTATCAGAAACAGTTCCACATCCGAATATTCAAAACATTCAGTTTTCACAAACCCGGCCGCATATAATTAGGACACGAGGAGAGAAGTTCGATATTTTAAATGTATTGGCACGGAGGATGCTAAGGAAAGCTTGCTCTGTTCTGCTCCTGCAATGATAATTCTGTCTAATTGAATGAATTGGATTCTTCATTCTCTGAGAGAGGGAGGATATTTGCAAAACGAGAGATTCGGCATATCCAAATGGATCCTGCTCTATTTTTCACCGGTGATGGAACTGGCATGGAAGCTATTTGGAAGTGGCTGCCAGGGACAATTCAAGCCGTAGAATTCTTGTGTTACCAACTGACCTCTGTAAATTTTAGCGATGCTATACCTGATCAATTCAACTGAAGATTTGGAAAGATGACAAGTTTTAGGTTTCCCTTTCATGTTGAAAATATGTAACTATCGAAGTTGCGTAGAGCCTTTTCAAATCGAAGGATGCACTCTTTCTTCTGTAGACTGTAGTAATTTTCTTACTCAGGTTGTGCATAGCACAACATACGGATTTTGAACCCACTTCTTGAACGTAGAAAAGTTGTTTAAAAAGAAAGCGCTTAAAACAAAACAAGGGATTCTCGGACATGTTTGACGAACATCTTGGGACCGCAACATGCTAGAAGCTGTTCTTCCTCGCCAGAAGATTTTTGGAAGTGACTTGGAACGGATGCGTGCAAACCTGTTCATACCATGACATTGTGTTTACCTCAAGGAACTTCTGAGATCCAGATGTACTCTCGCGGTCTATATTCCTTAAGGGACTTGCTGGCATGGAAACCGTTTGGATGTGCCAAAGACAGAAATAGGGTCCAAAGCCAAAAAGAACGCTGGAAAACACTGGGCATGTCACTTCCTGTATTGCTATTAGGTTTTTTTGACAACTAGAAACTAGATACTGGCACGTGCCATTGACCAGAGCAACGCAAATGTTTTTAAATAAACATGAGAAGTGTGAGATTTAGATAATTAATTTTACTGGTTTAATAAATTTAATAATATAATTTTTTAAAAATATCAACAGTAAAAAAAATAATATAAAAACAATAATTCATTAGACTCATTATCTGTCAGCCATAAACACCGCCCCACAACTAAAAAACAGTCACCAAGACAGTTTTAATAACATTATAAAAAGTCACACAATGATACTAAAAAATTTACACAGGCCATCAAAACCAAAACCTGAAAAATAAATCAAATAAAGTACTATGAAATGAACATTTCATATTTATATTTAATTAATTTAATTCAAAAATAAAATTTCTTTGAAAAACCTAAATTTAACAAAAAAAATATCAAATAACAAAACCAAAAGTCCTTTTCCAAATCAATGAAAAATCTTATAAAACGCAAATAAAAAGACACTATTTTTAAAAATCTTTGCTTTTAAAGATAATTTGATTATTTCTTTTTATTTCAAAAATATTGGAATACCACGTAATAATGATAAATAAATACCATAGAAAAAACCATATTATCTCCAATAAGAAATAATAAGTTAGTTGATTTTACTCGAGAATAGCAAAATAATCATATCACATCCCACAGCGATTCCCTAATCCTTTTTTAAAAAAAATAAAATAAAGGGTGCCCTGTCCAGTACAAGAGAATATTTTATCTTGAGATTCGGGAGGTTTTCTGCAATTTTGTAATAAAATAATTCTTCCATGGTTATTTTCCCGTCGTGAATATTAAATGCAATTTCAATTTTCGATTCCAGAATTTACTGTGCTTCCAAAATCAGACGCACAGACAAGCAAGCTCTTGCTTCGTTTGGTCCACGTTTTGCTGTAATGTCTCTAGGATGTTCTCTGCTGAGCAAAATATAAAGTATTGCCATTGACTGAACCAGCCTAAAGTACCCAGTGAAGCAAGCTCAGAATGGCATACGACTTCAGCATGACTAGCTTGCAAATGATGAATTCCGCATGAATGTAATCTCATCAAATGTGCATACCTCGAGAAGTCGAGGAAAACAAAGGAGATTTCAACCCATGCGCCTCAGCAAGGGGCAAACTCAGAAATGTTCAACCCTCCTCCACACTTTCCTTTGGCCATTCTTGTTGAAAGAAGTTGCAGGTTTTATTTACTTGCAGATGGAGTTCATTGAAGGAATTCCTGCTCGTACTGCTCCCCTTTCCTCCATGCATAACCAACAGTTAAGGAAGCATATCGTGATTTGATAATACTGCTCAGCTACCACCTACCAACCAACAAGTTCATTGTCCCTCTTCTTTTCATGGGACTCTCAATTAGACAAGACTGGACGATTTCAAATAAGCAAAGCAACCGCCTTAAATCTGTTCAAGATTTAGACAGTTTCTACTAACACTTGCTTCTCTTGAGTAGTAGCTTCTAACCACCAATTAATAGACAAACGCTCAATGGAGCCTCAGGAACTCCACAGGTCAAACAATCCAAAAGTTTATTAACCAAGCTGGGGGGCATGATCATCAATACAGGACACATAAGTAGCAGAGTCAACTCACAGACAATTCCATCACTAACAAATACGGCAACTAAGAAATAACCTAGCAGTTTCAAGATAACTAAGACCTACAACTCTTGACAGGATATTCACTTCATGTCGACACATTCTACCAACAAGCATCAAACAAACTTCACCTCAGTTTCCAACAAGATAATTAAGGCGTTTTGGTCTCTCAAAGCCCAGCTGAGCCTTATGCAGTTGGTTTAGACACAGGTACCTCACCCTTAGATGGCAACTGCATGGACCCAGAAAAGCTGTGTCAGGACAGTAAATTTTGACAAACAGCAGATTTTGGATGAAAGATAGATCCGGCAAATAGGTATAACCAAAATATATTTTCTGTATGAATTGCCAATATAATATTGAATGGCGAGGATAGCTTCTCATCCACATTCTTCTTCTTTAGTTTTTTAATCTACCTTCTGAGCTTCCACATTTTTTTCTGCCATGAAATGTTACTGCAGACATTGGTCAGAATTATACACTTGGTATGCAACCTAAGGCAGTTTAAGTTACTGATTGAAGATGAAAGCAATTCTGTTTCACAACCCAAAACACAGCAACATAGAGAAACTGAAGACTGAAGATGAAGTATATAAACAGTGCTATACTCGTCATAGCAGTCTCTTTCAAAAAGACATGTAGAGGAAGAATAGCTTATAAAAAGACTTACGTTCATGAACTCTGGTATGTTCCAATAATACCAGAACCACATTCAGACCATAAAACTAAAATTCATACAGAAGCAGCAAAATCAAGACATTCCTATAACTTCAAAAAGAAAAGTGGCATTGGGACATAATAAATAAACAGAGTGGAATCAGTCTGCTGTATAATCATCGGTTACAGAAGTACAATGAACCTATTGATGAATAAACTGCATCAACATAAATTCTATATTTTAGTGGTATATAGTTATTAGGAGCACTCTTCAAATATATGCCCCTGGACAAACTATTAACGAATTTTCAGCCAAGCAAGTTAACGTGCACCCAAAATCATAACACTAGAATAGCATCACTGGATGGTCCCAATTTAAGGCATAACACAAATCATAATATACCTTGCATTGAAGACTTGTAATTGTTGACTTCAGTAAAGCATCCCCAACAACCAACCTCAACTTCTTGACAAAATCCTCTCTGTTTACCTTCTTTGCCTGATAAAATAAACAAAAGGGTGATCAAATATAGCATGAGTAACATTTGAATTAGAATGAAAGATAATAAAAGATCTTGCCATTTTACATACCCTGAACAGTTCATAATTGTTAGTTATGAGTTCCATGTCTTTGCTAGGAACTTTATTTGAAATTGCAGCAAACAACATTGGAAAAGGCATCCATGGGGATTTCGGAGCACTGGTACTGCTTGAACTCAGACTTGGTGATTTTCCAAGAGATCTCCCAGAACCCAAAACTGGTTGAATTTTGCTTCCCTTGAAGATAACAAATGCTAACAGTTTAGTAGCTCAGGCACAGTTACAAACATCAGAAGCTAAAAGCTCCAAACAAAACTAGTCAACAATACCAAATAGGCAACCTTGTCAAATGAGACATAATGACTTCCAGGCAGCCATAACCATATGCTCTAGGCACATGCAGTGAAAGGAACTGTTCGATTGTCTTTTAATGTTTAAACAATCCATCTATTATTCTAGCTTGTACAGTTTGAAAGCAATGCTTGGCAACAGGTGTTGTTTGTTTCAAGACCTTTCATTGTGCAGGTAGCTCTATCTTAGACAGAATAAGACAAGTGAGTAATAAGTCCAACAATTCAACTTTCATTTCATATTTTGTGCTTTCTTAAAGCACGAGTTGTCTTCAGTCTAAAAGGGGCCATACTTCACAGGAAAATCAAGAAACACGCATCTCCCCAAACAGTACAAGCAAAACCAACATTAATTTTTTCACCCGCTATATATTGCATACCAAACAACACACATAGCACAAGTAAAACCAACAGTAAATTTTTCACCTGCTATATATTGCATAACAAACAACACACATAGCACAAGCAAAACCAAACTTAAATTTTACATCCTGCTATATATTGCATAACAAACAATGGATAACAATCCTGACAAATATACAGAGAGAAAAATAGCCGCCATACCATATCAGTAGTCGGAGATTCATTAAGATCAACTGCAGAGGACTCAACTGGTAAGTTCAAATCAACTGCAGAGGACTCGACTGGTAAACGTCCCTGACCTCCATGAGAGGTGGTCACCCCTGAAACAGTATGCTTACTCTCACTACCAACCAGAAACCCTGCATAAAGAAAACAAAATACTACAGCAACGTATAAAAGAAGTTCCAAAAGGAAAATTAGAGGTACTCATACAGCATCTGCAGAAGACACCGCTGACAAAGTCATTGAATCAATGGTTGAGGTGCTGATTGATCTCTTGAATGTAATAGAACACAACCAAAAGTTGATTTCCCCATCATGGATGGAACTTTTATCTTAAAACTACCATCCTTACAAATTTCAGCATCCAAGGAGGTTGGACTTTTGAAATGATACCCGTGCCCAACCATCAGAATTCATTGGCCATGCTCCATCCAACAAATCACTAATGATCAAGGAGCACAAATCCAACACGAGCAAAGATTTCGTTCCAATCCTAAAAGACAAATTCATACATGCATGTATGCGCGCATATATATATATATATATATATATGCAGGCATTTGTGTGTATGTTTAAATAATTCATGCCAAAACTAACACCTCTAGAAGAAGTAACATATCACCTTCAGTGGTGGAAGAAATCTTGAAACTAACAACGAACTCCGGATAAACGTGGGTGTTCATATTCATATTCCAGACTATATACTCTCTTGGACTTTCAAGATCATCCACTCCACTATCAAAATTTTCACTACTAGGATGGAACTGCCGACTCCCAGACTGAAGAAGCTCCATGTTTCCCATTATTACACGACAAAATACCAGGTGTCGTTCTCCATTTTCGTCAACATCACAATACTTGACACTGTAAACAAACCAAAAGTTGAATCCTCCACAACAGCACAGTATTTAAAGGAAAAAGATAAAAGAAGAAAAACAAAGTTAAAACCACTTATATAAGAAAACTATCACAGAAAACGCATCATGCGCATTTCTGAAGGCAGGTGACCTGTGGCACAGGCAGCAAAACATGGAAAGCTTTTTTCAGTAATTCTTAATACAAAAGGTTGAAAGAAAATTTTCAAGGTTAACAAATCAAATTGATCCAGATTAAATTGTTCAAAGACTTGAACTCTTCATTTGAGGATTTTTTAACAGGACACAAACACAAACCAGGAAATCTCACACTAATATAATAGATGGTAGATACATGAAAAATAGAGCTGAAATAGCAGCCACTGTGACAGTGATATGAATAGTAAACAGATTCTTTCTGTGAAATAAATGAAGTTTTTTTAAAATAAATAAATAACGCAGATCTTCATGAAAGTGTAGCTTTATCAGTCAATTGCTCATGTTACCAAATTCGACAGTGAGAATTGATAGGCAGCTCCTGAGAACAGCCCTATAAGTAATTTCGCTAAATCTAACAAGACAACCAGATTGAAAATAATAGGATTACACACACCTTCATAGTATTATTAGACAAGCGCATATAAAGATTAGCAATCTCCAAATCAACTTTTCAAAACCAGACTGACAGGAAAAGGGGATTCTTCTTTAAAGAGGAGGATGACAATTCTCTAGCCAGTCTAGGGCTACTCTCTTAGAGTAAAATGAAAATTTTACCTTGAGAAAAACATGATATACTGCAGTTATTGCTAGACTATGACTGACAATTTCCACTTTAGACAAAACAGGAAAAACATCCAACCTGGTGTGACAACAGTTTGCTGCAGAGAGATGAACGCCAATGCCGTGTTTGGAATTTATTGTGCATGGACCACAATGTCCAAGTCCATACAGCATGATTGTGGAGAGTGCTCCTTTGGAAGAAGCAAGCCAGGCATATCGAACATTTGCATCTCCACGATATTTCTCTGTTAGTGCAATCTGCTTCTGGAAAAGCTCAAATCGAGCTTGCATTGAAGAACTAGAGCAGCGATAAATATCTACAATGTCTGCACCACCAAAAGGTTTCATAACTGTAACAAACAACTTCTTTACAGTATCAGAATCCAATGTTTGCTTAAAAGACTCGGTGACTAAATTTGCTTCAATCTGTTGATTTTCCTCCATATCTTCATCAATTTTTTCAACAGGTTTCCTGTTGCAACTATCCTCCACTTCTACATGATAGTGGTCACTCATAGGCTTCTGACCAATTTGGATATGCTTCACAAGAGCATTTGACTCTCCACTATACCCCTTCAATTTTGATTGATTCCCTCCATTTATATCAATTTCAAGCTGCAGCTTAATCTCATGGGGCCCAAGAGGCTCCCTGAAAATGAACCCTTGATCTTTCACACAATCATGCTGGCAGCAAAGATACGGTTCATCTTCATCAGCATAGCTTTCTGGAAAGAAGCAGCCACCTGCTTCATCAATCCAGGCAATTGGTTGCTGAATACCTGTCTTCATCTCCACACGCAACATGTGCAAGAAGTCAATCACATAGCAGTGCCCCTCCAACTCAACCTCCACAAATGCCTTCTTCCCTTGAAGATCCTTCCTAATCAAGGCAACAAGATCCTTTGGGAAATCAATCCATTCCCCATTCTGATAACACATCAGACGCTGTGGCATCCCAGTCCTCATATAATTTGAATAGGACCGGATTAAAGATCGTCTAGAATGATGCCCACAGCTCAGAGGCTTGCTTTGGCTTCCATCCAATTTCCTGCGCTTCCCTCGCTTGCGACTTGAAATCAGAGTAAGCCACTCAGGCAACAACATGCGGGATGCTTGCTTTCTCTTAACTCCAGGCATATCTCTACGACTACTATCCTTGGTGATCCTAGCTTCCATTTCTACCGGCTAGATTAATCCTTATCAATAAGTTTAAATCTAAAAGTTCAAAACTAAAAAGATGTAACAAATCTAGCCTCTAACCATTTTCAAAGACACAGTGCCATTGAAGATGACTGGCAAATCCTGGATAACAAACACTTGTCAGGAAATTTGATCACATATAACATGAATGCATATGGCATCAAAATATACACAAAAGGCTACAGATCAACAAATATATTCAAGCAAAAGGATGCATTGAGGAACACAGATCAACCCTGTGTGATACTTATATCAGAAAATGCTAAATATTTTTTGTATATGCATGTGGCAAATCATTGTGGTCCTCTTTACCTGAAATTTATCTAATGTTGGTTCTTGAAACAGAAATACAGACTTAAAGAACCTCAAAATCATAGTCTAACTACATGGACAACCATAGCGATTGATGATATGAAGAGGAACACATGACAGGTTATCTGCCTTTACAGGTCCAGTTAGCTTTGAAGAGTAATGATCAATTTATAGATATGAGAATGGTCTTCATTCAACCAACATATGCCTAAAAAATACTCCCCCTGCAGTCTCCAAACCAAAAACAATTTTCATTTGAAGAATAACCACAGTGAAGTTGAAATGACCACCCCTAATATGTATACAGTAGTCATTTGAGATGTGCTCCGCTACAGGTCGTATATTTTTTTCTAGCAAAAAAAATTAGAATTTTTAAAGATATTATTTTTATTCATCTATAATTTTTTTCATGTTTTATATAGATGAAATTTATTTTTAGATGATATTTCTGACATGTGCAACCTTGTATAATTTTTTTCCCTTTTTATTTTGTTTGATCAATTTCACATGTGTCTATTTTTATTATTATATAATTGAATAAAAAATTATTTTAATAAACAAATTCAGTAAACACTACTAGGTAAAAATTCCATGTTATATGATTAAATATCTTGATCAATATTCATCTCTTGATCTTTTTAATTTTATTTTTAGTTATCGGTAATGATTTTTTTAAAAATTTATTTACCCAAATGGCTCTTGATTTTTTTAATTAAATGCTTGCATAACCTTTTCAATTTACACTTGGAATTTTTTATGTTAAAAACACATAGATACGCCAAAATACAAAATAATTTAATAAAAGCCTTTATTCAAAAAGGACTAAATAATCAAAATAAAAAATCACAGAGGATTGAATTGGTTGAAACATAACTAAAAAAACTATTAAAAAAAGAGAATTTAAAAAATATATCAACCAACATTAGAATAAAAAAATAAAAATAACATAATGATAGTCTAAGTGTCACAAACACATTTAAAAGAAATAAGAAAAACAAATGACTTTAGTTATAGCCCCGATCAGATTTAATAAATTGGTTCTATTTTAATTAGATGATAAAAAAAATAGACAATAATTGTAAACGAACAATTTAAAAAAAATATATATCATGATAACTTGGGGAAAAAACCCTTTGGAAACGCAAAATTAGATAAAGGAGATAAAATAAATCAGCTTGAATTAACTCAAGGAAACATGATAAATATGTAATTTAAATAATATAAGACGATCCATCTTAGCGCTAACGAGCAAAACTCGTGGTTCAAGTTATGAGATCAAGATAAGATGAAAGAGAAGAACTGAAATAGATCACAAAGTCATCTTTTTTTCAACAAAAAAAAAACTAATATCAAACAATGACATCAGAAAAGAAAATAAGCCAAAAATAGAATGTTGGTTAGACTTAAATTTTCAAACTCATGACCTCGTTATTAGACGAGAAGCACCATACATAAAAAAAACCACGGAACCCAAAACCCAACAAATCAAGCAGATGTATGAGATGGGGGGTAAATCAATTACATAAAATAATATAAAATAAAAGGTGGTAATTGAAAGAATAAGGGTGAAAATTGAAATAAAAAAATAAATTACAAGTTAAATTGAAAAGGAAAACAACTACAAAAGAAAAAAAATCAAAAAATTAATGATCAAATCGAGAAAAATAAAACACCATAAAATTGAACTAAAAGATAAAATTGAAAACCAATAAAATTAATACAAAAAGGCTACAGAAAAAATTTAAAAATCAAAAGAATAAAGAACAAATTAGAAAAAAAAATAACACATGACAAATTGAAATTAAACGACTAAATTGAAAACAAACAATTTTTAATAAAAAGGATAGGAAAAAAAATTGTTAATAAAAAAAGAAATTAAATTGAAATATCAAAAACAAGAGGATCAAGCTATATTTTTTAGCGAAGGAGAGAGAAAACAAAGGCTTACAGGCAACAAACCACCAACCGCCACCGACAGATGCCACAACATGGTAAACAGGCATGTTTGTTAAGGGTAAGCAAAAAAACTAACAAACCAATTAAACCACCGGGAAAAAAATAACTGAAAAACTGAACTGTGAAAAAAAACCGATTAAACCAATTAGAATTTTTAAAAAAACCAACCAGTTTGGTTTCGGTTTTACAAGCCTGAAACCTAAAAAACCAAACCGAACCCAAACTGGAAAAAAAAAATCAAGCCAAACTGAAAAAACTGGTTTTTGTTCTAAAATAACCTAACCAAAGCGAAACTAGTAGGTTTGAACCTATTTCTGTTCGGTTTCATTTTTTTTGAAAAAAAAACAGTTTGGTTGGGTTTTTTTATAAAAACCAAACCAAACAAAAAATAATCATCCCCTAATGTTTGTCCATGAGGAGGCGGCTGCCAAGTGTGAGCAGCTTTTTGAATTTTAAAATTAATTAATCATGTTGAAAGGACCAAATCACCCCTAATGGCTATGGAATTAACAAAAAAAATGAAAGGCCAAAAGAGCCTTGGACCCATGTTTTCATTTTTTTAGTTCTAAAAGCAAATATGTAGTTTCATTGTATTATAAAAAAAAGGCTTAAACACCCTTGCCTAAAAGCTTAAAAAAACCTAATCAAAAGGGTAGTGAATTCATTTCATTATTCCTAAAAAAATAGATAAGCCACAAATACCCCTGGTCAAATCATTAATGATTAATGGGTCATGCAAAAAGACCAAAATATCCCCACCTTATAGGCCTCTTATTTTTGCTTAGAAGGGCACAAAAGTCATTCCAAATAAATAGTAAATTTAGAACGTGCATAGTATCTTCTATTATTTTTCTTCTACACCTTTTAGTGTTTTTGTTAATATGTAAAAGAAAAGGTAACCCGCCATGATGCCTATAAACAAATAGGATACTCAGCATGCAAAGTCTTCTACCTAAAACATTTCACAAGAAGGCTAACCTCCCGGAAGTCAAATTAACCATTCACAATACATAATGAAATATGGATCTGATCTTAACTCACCTTGACACCTATAACAAATGTATTATCTATTTCAATCACAATTCAAAGTTCCATATGACAATACAACTAGAAAAAAGAAGAATTTTGGATCCACTAATTCAATAAGGAATCAATGTTGGCAGCTTTATTCTTTTGGTCAATAACATCAGATATTGTAATTGGTACTACAGAGATGGAGGAAGATAGTGTTTCCAGGAACAGAACAAATACACCAGCCACAGGCAGCAAAGAAGTTTTGGTCAATGAACTGAGAGGTTTAGTGAACAGCCAAACAGAGTCTTCTAAAACTGGAAACATTTGGTTTTCGCACTCCCAAATAGTTGACAGAAGCCAGTGAAACTAGGAGGAAAAGGTACATGAGTTCGAGTACAGAGAGTTACCCTTTCTTTATCACAACTCAAATCACATTCATTGATAGCTTTGAAAGTTCACCCTTTCTTTATCACGACTCAAATCACATACATTGATGGCTTTGAAAGTTCACCCTTTCTTCATCACAACAAAAATCAGATGTATGACTTTCCATCAACAAAAGGTCCAGGCAAAAGAACCAATGGGTTCAAAAAAAAATGAGGAGCCAGATGTGTTGCAAATGCTTGAATAGCACAGCTGGTGGAGCAGAGGACTGAAAATGTTAAGAGTAGACTGGTTCTCTAACATTAATGGGTAAACAGCATGTGTTAATATTTCTGTAAGAAAATGTCACATATACCTTTCAATTGATAATGCGACTTAATTAGTATTTCCAAGGCCACTATTTTGAAAGATGTCAGAATAATTCATTTCCATTCATGGTCAGTAAATGAAACCCTTCCAGCTTTTTCAGGCATCATTATGGATTCTCAATTATACATGCAAAGCTACACGCGAAATGTTTCTATTCGAGAGACATATTGAATGAAGAATAAGACATAGAAGTACAGAACACAAAGTTCCCTGAAGGCAGCATAATATGCCTGGAGCATAACATGCCTGCAGAAGTGCTTACATAATAGAGTAAAAAAAAAAATGCATAGTAAATATTGTAAGAGCTGCGAACTTTTCCATCCAAATATTGCCACCACTCCAACAAGAAACTTACTTCCAAAAACAAGCTTGTGAAAAAGAAATAAAAAGAGAAAGAAGGAAAGTGCAATAACAAAGTAGACAAAGAACCAAGTGGAGAATTAGATAGACATGAAAAATCAAAAAAGAAAGACATACCTCATGATAGTGCTGCTGTTAGCGTTCATTTTGTACATGTTCCCTTTTTACACGACCGTTACAAAATTACAGACGTAGAACCACTTGGTTATTTATTTACAGCCTTGAGTAGCTCCGCTCCTATACAAGGGAAATCACAACACGCAAAACCCTTACTTCAAATTCCGATAACTAAATTGATTTCAAAAGGACATACACGCGCACACCAGATATTTGAAGTATTAATTCAAGCTAAGCAGACAATCATGTATTTAATTCAGTATATTTGCTTGCTCAACCAAAAAATTCACTTTTCCAGTCACTTCAAATCGAAGTCAAACCAATTCTTACGAACATAATTTCAATTCATCTTCTTGTAACCAAACAAATCAGAACCCCAAATCATCCATATACCTCATCTATAGCTACTATTTTTTTAACAAAATTTTGTCAATTTTACTCTTAATTTTTAGGTTATTATGAATTAAAAACTAAATCAAAAACAAAGGGGGAGAGATTTTTAAAGTATCAATTATTCAATCCTCACTCCTGTCAAACAAACAGATCATAACCCAAAATTATCTCTCTCTTTTTCAAAGAAAAAAGGTATTGATATTTTTTAAATATATTGTCCTTAATTTCACCACAATCGCACATTTTTTTCACGAAAACAAAAAACACAAAATAAAACTTTGAACGTTCAAATAACCAAACGCGATCTAATGAATTCTCTCACAAAATAAACAGCCATAACAGAAACAGAGGAAAAGGACGAGATAAGGAAAAAGGAAACAACAGTACCTGTAAACGATACATAGAGATTAATTAGTTTAATCTAGCGAGGTTTGATTTTCTAAATTTCTATAAGAACAAAAACAAAGAGATCGATGTGCTTATTAGAAAGAGAGAAAACCCTAACTCGCAAGAAGGGGAACAGTGCTAGTATGCGACACCGTTGATAGTTCTAAAAAGATATACCCATCGGCGTTGACGGTGTATTATTATTAAGTCGGCGGTCTTTTAGTTTATGTGTCTCTCTCCCTCTCTCTAAACTGATAGAATCATCTCATCCTCCTCGGCGCGTGTTTTCAATTTCCTTGCGCGAAAAGCAAGAAAGACCACTCAAAATTGCCCACCAACGTTACTTGGAGATAATGTTAGGCTAACGTGGTGTTTGACTGTTGTTGTGTGACGGGTTGTTTCGATTGGGTTTAGTTGGGGTTGTCCTAGGAAAGAGTGAGTCGTGATTGGTAAGTGTGGGGTGTGGAATTATTTTACGGGTGAAAGAGAAGTTAAATTATTGATAGGGGTGGTTCGGGTATTACGAGATGAAGTAAGGGTAGGTTGGGATATTAATAAGTACCAAGTGGGTCTCACGGGAGAAGAAGATTATTTTGGTCAAAATTTGCCATGTCAATCAGTCTTTTCTTTCTTGATGCGAAAAGAATAATAAATAATAAATGTATCAGAATATTTTATTTCGGTGTTATTTTATTGGTTTCGAGCGAAGCCTGAAAATATATATTTTTAAAAATAGATTCAGTCACTTTCAAATTTCAATGGACAATTTTTGAACATGTAAACAAATTTCATCATGATATCTTTAGAATAAGATTTATGCTTTTCATAATGGTTAATATTTTAGTTTCGATAATTTAATTTATTTTTTTAGTCAATATAATTAAAGAGGGTATTTATATCTGTAAAAAAATTTAATTATTAAATTAGTGATTTTTTCAGAAAAATATAATAATATTACAAAGAAAAACTCTAGAAATAAATTGAGATTTTGAATTTTTTTCTATCAAAGAATTTAATGACTGTTTATAACTTATATTTTCTTTTTTTATATATATAAAAGGTTAAAGTGTATTATTATCTGATAATTTTAATAAAAAAAACATCTCTAACATATTTATTAATATTGATGGATAAGTCATTCTTTTGACCTTGTCTAGAAAAGATGGTTTTGGTAGAAGGCTGGCCTAATAAATCTATGTTTATCAGTAACCCTGTAGTTTTTATAATATTTACATGTAAAAATTATAAAAGTATATGGTATGATACATTTGTTAAAATTTAAATTTTATATTAAACATAAAGTAAAAACCTTGATTAATATATGAAAAAGCTTACATGCAAGTACCATGTTAGGAAAAAAAAAACTTTTAAATGCTTAGAGGTGAACTATGACGAAAACTATACTTACAAAAAAAATTTAATAGGTGGAGAAAGTCATGAAAAAAAAGCCTATACTTAGATAGTTTTTGCTCGGGAGAACCCAGAAAGGATGATGTCTGTAAATTTTTTGAAAGGCAGCAGTTTTTTTGCTTTTTTTTTACTGTGTTCTGCCATGCTCAATTCACTGTGATATATATATATAACCTGCTCAGCATTTAAACACTAAGGCGTCTTAACTATAGTTAATTGATTGATTGAAGGCAAGACCTCCCAGGCCCACAGATCCCAGAATGTGAAAATCGATAGGACCCCCCAAACCCTTTTGCAACGTAGTTCTAACCTTCTTCTGCTTTCTTTTATTGCGGGACCCATCAATCTCTGAATCTTAAGGTCGTCGTGGAAAATTCGCTGAGGCTTTTATCTTACAGAGACCAAAAAAGTGGCATGGTTGGAGAGAGACTCCGTTTTACCTAGATTACCACGAACATGATGATATTTGTGCATCCAGTGATTATGATTGCTGCCTTATCTTCATGGCGGAGAAGATAAGCAAGAATGCAGCATAATGATGCGGCTTTTCCCAACCATTAGATCTTATTTTAATGACACGTCACCGATCTATCATATTCTGGTAAAATTAAAGGCGTTTTTGATGCTTGAGGGGAGCCGGACCAAGCTCTACGCGACGGGAGGAAGCTTGGAACTCAAACAACCAAATAATTACCATGATACCTTTTATTATTATTGTTATTGTTAATTACGCACCTGCCAAACAGAGTATATGCAGGGGCTCCATGCGTGCGAGCCGTGAGAGAATGGATAAAAAGACTTCTGAGTTTTAGCCCATTGAAATTCAAAATGTCAAGCTCCAACCGATCGCTGAATTAGACTTCTAGAAATAATATCAGCCCATATGTGCTTGGAGGAGTCACCAAAGAAGAAGTAAAAGATGCTCTGCTCTCGTCCGCCATATTACGGAGAACGCAGCAAGGATTAGTAGAATTACCCGTTTAATTTCACTTGTAAAGCTTTTGTTGACAGTCTATCAAACACAGCGCAAGCCAGGAATGAAGCTGTGTCTTGGAATCTTAAGAGAACCCCCCAGACAATTCAAACCAGTCTACAAGAGGCCTCTTGGTTCTCAAGAAGCTCCAGTACTCATCATTTACTGGAAAG
This sequence comes from Populus ilicifolia, assembly GCA_015708895.1. NCBI lineage: Eukaryota > Viridiplantae > Streptophyta > Magnoliopsida > Malpighiales > Salicaceae > Populus > Populus ilicifolia. The sequence continues at coordinate 49,619 of SRLM01000142.1, forward strand.
ATTCCATTAGGAGCACTTAGCTTCTGCGTCACCACGTCCTCTTTATCATGATCGGGACGAGCACCATTACCGAGGGGTGATTGGATCATTACCAAGTCTTCTAATCTTCCCGGGGGCGGGGGGGCAGCTCCAGCACTTATCATTCAGAATCACAGCTGAAACTTTGGACGGAAAAGGAAGGGTAGCATCATAGGTATTTCTAGAACTAAAACTCTGAAGGAGAAGACCCATAGGATGCCAATAAAAAGGTTTCTAGCCATTGCCAATGATAAATCAAACCCCAAGCAACATTCCTGAGGTGCAAAATTTTCCTCTGGCTCCATGAACATTAACCACCTGGAACTCATTCGATTGTCCAAATACTTCTTCCCTTGTGATAGTAGTGATGGATCCGTGACCGGAAGAGAACCAGATTTGAGAAAAAGACCCCAAAGGTTATCTCACGGAAGAGAACCAGTACCCAAAGACTGCTTTCCCTTGAATTTTTGGAGTGTACTTTCTGAGTTCACGAACTTTTAGTTTATTTCTCTTAGGCTCTTGCGTAGGCAAAGACGAGTTCCTGACCACAATAATGTTAAGTTTCATGTAGTCTAGTCGAACAGCGAAGTCTTAAAAAATCTCAGGTTTAATTCCTTGAAAAATACAAGGCAGTACGCAATGCATCAATATACATCTTTAAAGATGAAGTTTCGGTGAGTCAGTCTTTACAGTTGAGGTTAATGTTTCTTCATCGACGACAGGTTTATCTGTCTATTAATACGCATTAACAAGTTCAAAGATGTTCATCAAACGACCAGTGTCGTATAAGCAATTTAAAAAATTATTTTTTAATTGCTCTTAATTATTAATTAAGCCAGATTTCAAGTTAATACACCAATAAAAAGTATTTATTTTTAAAAAACAAATAAATTATTTTATCACCATATCACCATCAATTCAATCATAATATTATGGCATGTCAGTAAAGTGAGTCACATGTTGCTTGAATTTTATCTTCATTCGTTTTTCCTGTCAGATTTTAGTTAAATATTTTTATTATTCTGGAAGTTTTTTTATTAATATTTTTTTATAATTTAATATTTTAAAATTAAATTAAATAATATTTAAAAATTTTAATTAAATACTGGTCCATATAGATTTATCTAGTTTTTTGTTTTGTTTTTTAGCTTGATTGTTTTAGTATTTTTTAATTAAGTTAAAATTGAGTTGTTTGATAATTTAAATAAGTCAAAAAATAATTTTTATTTATTTATTTATTATTATTAGTTATTTTATAAATATTTAAATTATTAATTTAACTGAAGTTTAATATTTTTTTTAACCTATGACTTTTTTTATTAAAAAAAAACTGTTCCTCCCGCGGAACGCGCACCGATAACTTTTGATTACTGTGATCTGTCGCACTACTCGGTACTTTGGTGTGGGTTTGTAAGGCCACATGAGATTTTTCTCTGATTCGACAAGAAAATCATTTTGGTGTGGGTTTGTAAGGCCGGTGTAAGAACAGCTTCACTGTACATGCATGTCATGTGTTATATATTAAGGCGTGAGTTTGTAGTTATTTTTTAAAATATTTTTCTATTAAAATAATATTTTTATATTTTTTAAAATTTATTTTTAAGGTTAGTTTATGAAAATAATTTAAAATATATAAAAAATTAATTTTTAATAAAAAGTTAAAAAATTTTAAAATACAAATTAGCTGGAGTTTCCAAACACGTGCACCAATCAGTTTTGCATAATTTTCACTTCTCAAGAAATTAATTTGCTCGAAGTAGTTTTAAAATCCACGCTACGTAGTGGATAGGATTACCGTTTTTTTAAACATAATATAATGTTATAAATACATTTTATTATATATTTTTAATTAAAAAATACAAAGACATTATTTATATTTAATAAAATAATCACTTTTTTTTTAATTTAACGGGTGATCAAACTTTTTACCATGGTTGGAAAACCTAATTCACAATGACTTAATTGTTCCAGCCTCGGATTAGATGAGTTGGCATAAGAGTTGACAAGTTAATATCCCTCTAATTTTTTTAAATGAAAATATTTAAAATAAAAAAATATATTGATAAAAAAATTGATTCAAATAAAACCCAATCTAAGTATGCATTTAAAGTTTGAACAAGAATTTGATAGTTATGGGAACTAATATAAGTGGAGTCAAGAAAAGATGCAGACTTTGATTTCTCATGAGCTTGTCAAGATGGCTATGGTTTTTAGTACTTCAAGTCTCTTTCCTACCGTCTTCGAGATTGGAACACGAGTCAAGAAACCCCATGTGGAAAACTTATCACTTCGGTTGGCCTGCTCCGATTTAAGAAACCCACATGCAAACATGCCTTCGAGGAAGAATCAATTGTGAATGATTTAACAACCCCTTTTTCAAACAAAAAATTGAACACAAAAAATTTGAGAACTATCAATAAAATAATTTTTTAATTCAAAATACTTATAAATTAATGCAAAAATATAGAAAATCAAATTGAAAAAACATATTTTTTCAAGTCCAGTTTATTTTTTTAAGCAAGATAAAAGTAAAAAAAAATTATTATTGAACTCTTTTTATTAAATAAAATTATTTAACACTAATCTTTTTATTTTAATTGTTGGAATCGCAACAATCATTATTTTTTTTAACAATTTTTTTTTTCAAACATAAAATCTAAAAAGTAAACTAAATAGATTTTGAAATCAAAATAAAAATTATGGTGAATTTATGATTGACTATGTATTTTTGTCTTGTTTTACATGTCAATCATTTTTCTTTTAATTTAATTATAATCGCAAACTTAATTTATCTAATTAGGCTTTAGAATGATTTAATTAAAAAAAAGTTTGAAAATAAAGAAAAAAAGCCATGACTTTTATTATTTATAAGCACTATGATACACCATAACAAACCCTGGATATTTTATTAATTTAATTATAAAAACCTTAATTGTTTTAGTATTTTAAATAGTTTGTTTGCTAAACTTATAATTCTAGCATGTAACTCTACGACTTTCGTACACAAACAATGGCAACAAGCTTGGAATAAAAAAGACAGCCAACAATTAATCCTAAAATCAAAATGTGATAATCAAGAAGTATCAAATAAACATGAATTAGCTCAGGATTCATGAAGCGAGATGGAAAATTGCATAAAAGAGAGGTAGCTATATTGACCATCTATTAAAACTTTCATTTAACAAATCAAAATAATTATAATTACAAAAAAAAATCAATAGAAAAAGGCATTATGAATTATACAAGGAATCCATGAAAAACAAGCACTTATATTACTCATATAGTCAATCTTCTACAAAAAGATTTGCTAAACTAATATTATTATTTATTGGATATGCGAGACTTATGGAAAGAATTCATAAAAATTATTTTCAAGTAAAGTTATTGAAAGAGAATTCCTTATTCAATATATGCATCGATAAGAAAGTATAGTATAGACAGTTGACCAAAGTACAAAAAAGAAAAAGAAAAGACATACATATTTGTGGTTTAATTCAACAAAATCTTTGTATTATTATTATATCAATAATAAAACATACATTTCACAACCAGAGTAAAACATATGAAAGCAAAACCTAAAACACATTAGCTTTTAATTTTTTTTAATCAAATTGACCAGCTATAGCATGGCTAAAATTTTCAGAGCTCAGCTAATCATGCAAAAATTTTGTTGTTCACGAGGCCTCTTTAATCCATGAAAAACAAACACCTGTATTACTCATATAGTGAGATCAATTATTCAATCTTCTGTAAAAAGATTTGCTAAACTGATATTATCATTTACAGGATATGCGAGACATATGGAAAGAATTCACATAAATTATTCTCAAGTAAAGCTATTGAAAGAGAGTTCCTAATTCAATATACGCACCAATAAGAATGTATAGTATAGACAGTTGACTAAAGTACAAAAAAGAAAAAGAAAAGGCGTGCATGTCTGTGGTTTAATTGAGAAAAATCTTTGCATTATTATTATATTAATAATAAAACATACATTTCACAACCAGAGCAAAAAGTATGAAAGCAAAAGCTAAAACATATTAGCTTTTAAAATTTTTTTTTATCAAATTGACCAACTATAGCATGGCTAAAACTTTCAGAGCTCAACTGATCATGCAAGAATTCTGTTGTTCACGAGGCCTCTTTATTGCTTGTTTCTGGGCTTTGATCGTTGCCACTAATTTAAATGGAATGACCTCAAAGCTCTCTTTCCACATTGATATATCGTCATTAGTTGCCCTAGAAAAGAGCAAGTCCTTATAAACAACCAAAGCATAGACTTGTCCAACAGGTCTTTCTAAAGAGAACTTGTTAATATTTTTCCCATTCAAGTTCCAGACTTCGACAATGGCAACCCAAATAAGGCACCAAGTTTCTACACCAAGATTGATGACCCGATTACACTTGTTAGAGTGATAGTTTTAGATTTTGACATTGTCATCTCTACTCTTAGTGAAAAGCTTGTTAGATCCTCTTGGAAAAAGATATCACAAATAACCTTCTTGTGACTGTTAAGCCTTAACAGCATGGAAAAACACCTATCACCACTAATGGTACTACTGTATGGTAGCAAGAATGCCAAAACTAATAGCGAATAACATATAGGCATTGTCTATTTACCGTCTACTACTTGCAATGGAGATATTCAGGATTCTTAGTGCGTATATTTCTTGAGAGATTATGGTTAAAAAGGTTGTCATAGTGGGTATCTATGTAGGCTTTTGTGGTGTAACTCATTGGGTTATTGTAACTATTACTTTAGATCATCGCAACATCTATATTATAGATGTAGAGAAATTATAAATTTGAAAATTTGGTTGTTTGAGAGAGTTTATGTGGTTCTAAGAATTGAAGGTGTTCAAGTCTTAAAAATATTTATTTTCATAATTGGGTTGATAGGTTAGCTGGTTCTAAAAAACAAGTTCTTTTAAAAAAATGAAATTTTTCAATACTTGAGCAATAAGTGCGTAAAAATAAAATGAGGGTTAGAAAATGTGTATCTAACATGAATTTGAATGGTTTTAGATAGCTCTCCTAGTCTTTGGCAAGGTTTTATGACATCTAATTGGCATTTTTTTGCTATGAATTATTTTTGTGTTTATAACAATATTATAGATGACTTGAATTTCCAATTACATGGGTGATTGAGTATGTTTATACTCTCAGGCTTGGGATTTTGAGAAATTTGATCTAGTTGGTCATGATAGCTTTTTAATGATGTGTCATGCATGCCATTAGCAAAAAATATCATGAGGGTGTAAAAAACAATACTTTACAGAGAAAAACATAAAAAAAGTCATGTATATACATAGAAAAAATGTATAAAAAGTTTATATAGTAATTATAAGGAACTTGAAAAAGGACATAGTGAAGTATATTATGTAGATTGGTTAATCTAGGACAATATTGGGTTGGGGTTAGTTTGGGCTAGAAAAATTCTAGTCGTTTGGGCGTGGCCTAAGCAATTGAAAAAAAAAATTAGAATTTTTTTTTCCTGGCATCATTACTTGCTCCTCAAGTTTTTTAAATAAGTATGTTTGAAAGATTTTAATTAGTAAAAAGAAAAAAAATACTTATATTATATAGATATTACCTTTATTTTTCTAGGACTGTATCCTAGCTAGGTCATCACGAGAGATAAATGCTTTTAGACAATACTTATGACTTTTATTAATTTTTTCTTGTAAATCTTTACCAATGTTTTTACAAGAAAAAGAAGAAATTATTTTTGTTGCTTGTGTAGATAAATAATATAGAAATAAAAAACATGTGTAAACATAAAGTGGTCTATATATGCATTTAGAAATGCATTTTTAGATAAAAATGTTCATGATTGATTATAAAAATTGAGAAGGATCACTAGTTCTTTTTAGAGAGGAATGATCATAGAGACCTAAAGAATTTAAATCAAGACTTTGACATGGAGATTTCATGGAGACATGGAGATTTTTATAGAGGCACAGAGAAGCACTGAAAAATTATCTTATCTTAGGCAACATATTATATAAGGATTTTCTATTGTTTTTTGTTTTATTTTTCAGGTTATAACCTTTATAAAATGTTGAGATATCCTATAGAGATCAAACTTTTTTTTTTTATCTCTTTTTAAGTGCATGAAGCTTTTATATGTCATGCCTATAATATTAGTAAAAAAGATAAAACTTATTGGGGTTCTTTATGTTTAAATCATTTTTCATTGGAGGTAGTTATTGCAAGAAGTCTTTTCCTTTTATAACATCCAATACCTCAACTCGTGTGATAATGAGAGGTATGTGTGGTTAGAGTCCAAGAAATATCAAAAGATCATAAATGTGCCATTTGATGTTAATTATTTATGTTGGGGTAGGAGATTGGTGATGTTGTGAAGATTTTACCATTTGGAATCGATGGTAATCATGTTTAGTCACACTGATTTTTTCTACTCGAATACGGTTCTTCATCACTTGTTTTACATTGATAAGTGTTTTGTTATGAAAAATGTATAAATTCTCATAACAAATAGTTATAGATTTTGTTGATAAAGGCTTGAATATTGATGAGTTCGAACATATTCTCAAAACTTAGCATTTTTTTGTTGAATCTTTTGAGATATGTCTTTGTACTTTTACCTTCTAGTTGTGTAATAGGAAAAAAAGAGCTTAGTTGTGTTTTTTTATTTGGAATAATAGTGTTGAAATAAGAGATGAGCTTCGTATAGAAATTAAAGACCATGAAGACCTATAATATAGTTATGATTAAGATTATAATATTAGACCCTTGCATAATCATAAAAAGTTAAAGGAAAAATCTTGCACACAACATCACTCTTTGTTATCACTAACTCAATGCCACTTTTGACATTTTATATATGCTTTATAAGTTTTGTAAGACTATCATAGTTGTTCAGGTTAGCCTTCACATCATAATCTTTGAAAATATAAGTATGTAATATTTTATGTTAAAATAAAGATAAATGTGTAATTCTTTTTGTTAAAATAGAGATTCTTCTACACTGTAAAAATGATGTTTAGAAGTGGATCAAATATCATATATAATATTTATGTTTTTTATAATAAGGGGTACATGAACGAGATTGAGAGTTAAAAGAAAATTAATAGAGATAATTATGTTTATGACTAAAGTATGATGATGAGTATTCACTCTTTTATAGAGTTTGAGAATTGTGCTTACATGACATTTTATTTTGTTTTGTTTATTAATGGAAATGAAGTTGTTTTGGGGAGCTAAATGTTGACTTTTTTGTTGATAGAATGATATAATGCGAATACCTTGTTATACAACTAGAATAACATTATTAAAAACTTGTACTTGTTGGGGACCTGGAAGAATTGGAGTGTCTATGTCCTGAAGTTTTGTCGAGCATGAACAATATTCCTATGAAAAATGAGAGGGAATGAATTAACTTTTTGTTCTATTTTTCACTTAGAAAACTTCACACATGAATTAGAGTTTTCGTGGGTGGGTTAATGACTTATATCAAGAAAAAAATATATAGGAAGAGAACAAATAAAGTGAGGGCTGTACAGTGCAGATCTTGCCCTGACTTTCAATGGTTTTACCTGACTTTTATGACCTTTGGCTGATTTTTCTTGCTCAAATTTGCTATCGTGTTAATGACGATATTATGGATAGCTCAAATTGTTTTTTTGAATGGGTGACAGACTGAATTCATATATTCAAGCCGTGGTTGGAAAAAATTGTGTTACTGCTGAAAAAAATGGTTGGCTCACCATGATAAATTTTGGTTGATGTAATATGCCATCATTATTGTATCATACATGCTATTAATAAAACTTATTAGTCATGATCTGCCACTGTCGTAGAAAGAGATATTTGCTTTGCATAGAAAAATCATAAAAAAAAAAAAACAGTGTACACGCGTAGAAAAATTATATAAAAATTTGCACGGCATAGGAAAGCGTGTTGGGATTGGTCTCCAGCTTGAAAATTTCCAGCCGCGTGGGCATGGCCCAGGCGGTTTGGAAACAAATATATATATATACATAGAAAGTCTGTGCTTTTGCATTATGAGGAGGGTTTTGAATGAATGAAAGGAAAAATTGTGTACATGCACAGAACGAATACGGGTGTCAGGCTCCCAGCTAGGTTTTGTAAAGGGATAAAATTTAAAATACTTTACTAGTTTTACTTCCTTGCACTCTGTTCACCAATTTCTCTACTTGTGATGACACAATGAACAGGTAGTTGCTTGCTGCAACAGCGGCTACTGAATAAATTCCTTGAAAGAATTGTGTAAAGACAACATGGTAATTACCAGCCATGAAATGGTGCCAAAAAGATTGGCATTCAACAATCCTCGCACTCTACAACATCGGATCTGCCACATACTAGGAGATCGATTCAGCTTCATTTGATGGATCCCAACCAGGAGGCTTGATGTTTGGCCAATCCCCACGACATCCTAACCTTATATAAAGGCTCTTCTTACCTTCCAAACACATAGCATCAAGAATTATCAATGAGAGAATAGCTAAACTTCACTTAAATTTGATTAAATAAATGAAATGCGATGAATGATAATTCTAAAGCATTAATCTAGGCCTATACATCAATGGATGACAACGTGATAATTCGGCATTCCCGCCTCCACCTTTTCAGGTCATCTCATGTTAGCCTCAGCTAAGATGCTCTTCTGAATCCCACTAAACAAGCTCTCATGATTTCTTATCAAGCAGGCTTTCGTGGCCAAGGTAAAGCATTTCTTTTTTGCTATCATTGATAGATAAACATCATGTCCAATCTTTAATTTAGACTCCAATGCGCTCAAACATCAACTAGAATTACATGGATGATGCAAAAATCTGTAAATTTATAACTATCAAATAAAATGACTGTTCAGGTCTTCTGGTGAATTGTTAATGCAGGTTTTCCGTTTTACTTTCCATACATATTGTCAGGTCATATAAAGTTCAAACTTTACATAACTTCTTCATCCTGTTTCAGGTATCTCTCTCTCTTTTTTTTCAAACAATTTTTAGAAACCATAAGCTCATTCATTTTCTGATTAGAAATGAAAGAAACAAGCCGGAGTTACAAAAAGAAGTTGACGAGCACCTGGAAGTTCCTTGTCAGACAGAATCAATTGCTTGAGAGCACTCAAGGATGCCTGAGCAACACTTTTGGCGTGATCAGAATCCCAACCCTGGAGCTTGACAACAACATCAGCATTTGAGTATGCTACACTGCGATCTTTAACATTCTTTCTAGCCTCCTCTTTAGCTGAATCCTCATCTGCGTTGAATGTGAGCACACTTTGCAAGTTACTCAAATTTAATTAGGAAGACGCAGGCATAACTGGTGACTACGGAGTTGTAATTCCCTACTTCTCATCCTTGTCATTGTAGCAATTCTAAAAATAATAGAAGCAGTAAAATACTGGTGTCTCAAAGATGTATGACATACAGTAAGATTTTGATTTGACCAAGATGCATGACTTAGTTATATTTACACACCAAGACATATTGCTTGAGGTTACTCTAGTCATAAAAACTGACTAGAGGTTTAGAATTTTGCAAGAATGTGATATGCTATGTAGTGTGACTCTAGCAATGAGCAGAATATCAAGAAAACGATACCTAAGGCTTCGGTCTGTGACAACCAGACGGTGAACCCTGCATAAAGATGCTGCCATTTATAAGCCTTTCCAGCAGCTCCCTGCTTCCCTCCTAATGTTGAAACAACAGCACGTACATGACTGCAAGACCAACCAAAGCAAGAAAAGGGTTTTAACTATCCTAGAAAAGAAAAAAGAAGTTAAGAAATTAATTACTCTAGATACCGTACCTACTCAAGCTTTCTAATATAGCACATTCTGCTTCAGCTACAGAGTCAGAGCCTTCAGCAAGCACCCCTGGAATTGATTACATTCGTTAATGAACTGCAAGATGGGTAATATAAGTCATTTCAAGTAAGGATACTGGAGTCTAGAAGGTCATTTGATCAAATTAACTCAACAGTTCGAATTACATTGTAGCGCTGAAAAATGTTTGCTTTGCAAAGTGTAGTGTGTAGCTAAGAAAGATTATTCATAAGGAAACCACAGAAACAAATGATAGCAAACTATCAAGTAAATGATGTGAGAAAGGCGCCTATGTAGATCAAAACATTTATTTTGCTGGCTGGCTTCTAAGCTCTGTCAGAAGAGTTTTTATTGTAAGTTAAAAAGATCTCATACGCAATAGAAGCAACTGCAACAATGTGGTCGACAATCATGCCATCCTTTTCAATGTCTATGTTAAGCTAAATATCTGAATATCTACACAAAGTAATTCAGCGATACTGTAAATGTTTAGTCACTATCAGCTCCTAGGACAGGGAGGTAGAGAACTATTTTATACTGTATACATGTGTATGTGTTGATCTTTAGACACAAGAAATAGAGAGATAGCTCTGACGGCTATCAACCAGTTCCCGTAGCAAGAGAACCAAATTAATAACTATACTCACATGAATCGATTGTTTGCTTAGCGAATGTTTCTAGCAACTCCTGTGTATCAAGTGGCGTGTACCTGAAACATATTAAATCAATAAACTTTACAACAGAGAGAAAGTGTGGAAGTCAAAGAGTTCTACAAGACATATGAAAGCTGGCTTTCCTTGATTATTGATTAGGAATGGAATTTGGTCCATTGTAATATCATTAAGTAATGAAGACCAAAAGAAAATGAAGGCCCTTGATGATGATTTACAGGAACAGAAAGAGCTGGTAGTCTAGTAGACAGCACGCCATTACAAAACCAAGGACACTCGCTTAAGTGATGCTCTGTGAAGAATGCAAAGTAATTTAACCACTGTCTAGGTACATCATGAAAGATGACGGACATTGACATTAGCAATGGATCAGAAAAAAAGAATTATCAAGCCAACTAAATAAGCTACAGGAGGGGGAAAAAAGGAGAAAAAAGATTAATATCCAGGAGGATTAAGATGATTGTTGAAATCAATAAGTCAAACCATTACAACACAATTTGTAATTTGAGAAGCTAAAGATAGATTAATACCCAAGACCAACAGCAAGTTCTCGAGCCACTTTTTGGTTAATTTCAGTTGAATCACCAACAAGGAAGATCGACGCCCCTTTCAGGAGTTGCATAGATCCTGCTGTCAAGGATTCCCATGACTCCACAATGTCAGGCCATTTCAAATCTGGGTCTTGCTTCTTCATGTTGATAACAAGTTGATCATCATCTATGAACCTGCTCAATACAATAAGCATCAGGCCAACTATTGAAAAGACTTCTACTAGCTAATCGAATCCATGTATTTCTGTGCCACAAACCATATTGTTTCAGCAGGCTTTATTTTCTCGAACATCTTATTAGTTTCTATAAGTGTGATATGAGACCCAGAGTGCTGTACTTGGACTACTAAGGAGGTGCCATCTGCATCCACGAATATATCTCTGGAACTTTGAATATCTAGTCCCACAAGTGATAATCTCAATTCCACTTCTGAAGAACTATCAGAAAACTGCATTGCATTTACACATTTGGAATATGGTGTTAGCCAACCTCGATGATTAAAAAGCATGCAGAGAATTAAAAAGTTAGAAAGAAAAATAGAAATCAAGAAAATCCCTTTGTTTTCTAAGAACAGTTTAGCCACTTGGTTTATCACTAGTAGTATCCTAGTCCAGTCTACCCGAAGGACAGAACATTTGGTTTCGTTCTACCGCCGTCCTATTTCCACCCAAACCAAACTGCCAACAAGAAAATCTCATCTCAATGACCAAATTTCTTATAGAAAAATTAAATTTCCCAACTTTGGTTCCTAGCAAAGTAATCAATACTCACTCTAACAACTTATCACACTCTGAACTCTCTCACACAACCATACCCCCTAATCACACAGATAAATAGATCAATTTCATGTCTTCCATTAATTCAAGTTCGATCTGTCCATTAAAGAAACCAAAAGGAATAACTCTGTGAAATGAAACAAATTAGCCAAGAAAAACGATCAAGATTTCCTTCAGTGTTCGAAGAAACCAAACAAAAGGGTATTGATGAATTAAATAGGGTGGGTACGTACCTCGTAATTTGTGTTGGGAGTGGCTGTGGAGATGCAGTTGCAAGAGAAGCGACTGTATCTGCTGAGAGGGCTGTTCGCTATGTTTGATTTAGAGGCAGGAATTGAAAGAGACAAATTGGTGAAGGAAGTGAAATTGGGCTTGGAAATGGAGAAAGGGATATTTGAGAGAGAGAATGATGATAGAGTTTTGATGGGGTTGTGGGAGTGGAAGGAAAGAGTAGCTGTAGTGGTGGTGATGGTGGCCATTCTTTTGGATTCCGAGAAAGAGGCGCTAAGGGGATAACGAGGGAAGCTACTGTTTTATCCGTTAATTCAGTTTTCTTCCTTTTTATTTTTTCTTAACAAAAAGACGGCATAAAAAGTTTACATGGACACGATATTTTTAAAAATTATTTTTTTTGGATTTTTTTAATATGTAAAAATCGAAAATAAATTTTAAAATAAAAAAATATTAAGCAATATGTAAATAAAAATAATTAATAAAAAAAAGATTAGCTCAGTTATTGGCTAACAAAAAAAAATTGTCATGCATTTACATGCGAGCATTTTAAAATTATGATAATGATAGATTTAATTGAAATTTTTTTAGATAATTCTATAAATAATTTATCTAAAATTACTTAAAAAACACAAGATCAAACTAAAAAAATTCTTTCTTGATCTATATCTAGTTTTTTAGGCAAGTTAAAAATATAAAAATATCTTTATAGAACTTTTTTAATTAAATAAAACCTATTGACATTAACAATATTAAGTTTTGTTGCTGAAAAGTGGTCTAATCAATAATTTTTTTCTTTTCTTGTTATTTTTATATGATTTTCTATATCACTTTTCAATTTCATGGATTGAAATATTAAGAAAATAAATCTTTAAACTAAAATTAAAATTGAAAAAAAAATAAAGAAATTGAAGAGTAAGAAAAAAGAGAATTAGATGGACTAAAAAGAAATTTTTTTAGAGAACTTGGGATTGAAAATGAGATTTCTCCTTTGTTTACACTTTAATCTTTTTTTGTTAATTTTTTATTTTTAATAAAATTTCATAAACTAGCGATTAATTTGGGCATAGAAGGCTATAATTAAAAAAAATAAAATTATTATAGATTGTTATATTAAAATGCCTAGGTTTTTTTAGTATATTTTGTACTAGGTTACTTCTTATGCTATAAATTTGATAAAAAAAAGTTTCTTGAACATTAAAAAAAAATATTTAGATCGTGAGAAATTTTTTAGCATTATTATTAAACACAATGTAATAAATTAAACTTAAAAACTTTCACTTTGACTTCTTATTTAGCCTATATTTCAAATTAAATCTTATAAGAGTTGATGTAATGAAACCAATTAACTTGGTAGGGTCAAAAAAAATAATTAGAGAAAAAAAATGACAAAAAAAATCCAGATATGTATGGTAAAAAACAACTTGGATGATCGATAAAATCATGATTTGATTTTAAAAAAAATTTAAAGATAATATTTTTTTTAAAAAAAATTAACATGAAATATATTTGATAAACTTAATTAACTTGTCAAATTTGTGACTTAAGTCATAAATTTTATCATGTTCAATAATATTTGTTATTTAATTATATGATAATAAATATAAAGACATATTTAAAATCAATAAAATATTAATAAATAAAAATAAAAAATAAATATTAATAAATTTTTTAAATAAAAATTTAATATTAAAAAAATAAAATTATAAAAAAAAACAAATCAAGTAAATGAGATTGGATGACTTAGGGCACTAGAGCCTAAGGCAATTCCAAGCACTTGGGACATATTTACTTATTTTTTTAAGGGTCCATCACTTACCATGTTTTAAAGAAATTCAAAAACAAAAAACAAATCACTTGTTGCTTGTTATCCATTAGCCACGAATGCAACCACCACTATCCTGGCCAAGATATTAAGAGTGAGGTTTTTTGGGTTGAAAATCTATTTTTCAACTCATTTCTTTTTAAAATACTAAAAAAACTTTTTTAAATTACTTAATAACCTTCTAAAATCACCTGATAAATAAAAATTAATTGAGTAAAAAATAAAATTAATATATTTTTTAGATATATTTATAAAAAAATCTATTTTTTCTTATATAATAAAACCAATTAACACAAATAATGATGGATTTTGTTAGTAAAAAATACCTAAACAAAATATTTTCTCTCTCCTTATTGTTTCGAGATGATTTTTCTCTCTGGGTAAAGACTGAAATGTTAGTAACATAATTTTTAAATCAAAATTGAAATTATACAAAAACTATACTGTGAAGAAATAAAAATAAAAAGTACGAAAACGAAAAAGAACTTTTCTCCTGAGTTTTAGATCGGCCATGAGTTTTCTCATTGTCCTACACTTTTGTTCTCTGTTGTTGAATTTTTTAACAAATTTCGATAAATTACACATGAAAATTAGGAACAAAGGCTAAAATTAAAATAATAATAATAATAATTTGAGAATGAAAATGAATAAAAAAGGGGCCTGTGTCAGACCATTTTATAAGAGAGTCGTGTAATTAAATAAAAAAGTGGTCATTTCTATCAGCCACCTTTTTTTTTCTCTCGCAAGTTTTATGCAAGTGATATAAGAGCTTTTGCCCAAAATTTTCACCCTGCATGGGCTTGTAATTTATACTACTGTATTTCGAAACGTATATAGTGTAAAGGCTTTTACTGAATCTAACAGTTTTGAAGCGCAGAAGCAACCCTGTCTACTCGTGGAGAACACCACCTGGGCTTGCTTTCATCTTCTACTCATTAAGACCAACAAGGAGATTAGGAGAGGATTGATGTTCCTTTCAAGAGTTTCATATATCCGGCTGTCAAGGATTCCCATGACTGCACAATGCCAGGCCATTTCGAGGCTGGGTCCTGCTTCATAGCGATCACCAGTTGACAAGCATGGCCTCGTCTGTAAACCTGCTCAAAACATGTGTTTGCAAAAGGAATACTGCTACTTCCTCACGAACACAAATAAAAACACCTGAAGTGGTGGCGTAAGGAAGCTAGTGATTGTGCAAGAAATTAGAAGGAATAAGAAATAAAAAAAAACAACAATGATGGAAATAGACTGATAGAGTACGACAATAAAAATTATATATACAAAAAGTACTCAATATGGAAATTTAATGAAGAAAAGGATTAGCTGCCTTGCTTTATTAGCATAAGAAAACTAGGAGGAAACGTTATTTAAATTTAAATTATGCTATTTAATGCTTAAATCAGTTTAGAATATGTTTGATTTGAGCACTTAATTCTCTATATATTTTGTTCTTAAATAAACTGAAAAGGTGTTCCAGTATGGCTGAGCTATTGTGGTTCTAAACCAAAGCTGTTGTAACTTTCACCCATATGAGATCCCCAGGGATAGCTGTTTCTCTGGGGCCAACTCTGCTCCATCAAATCGCTATTATCATTGTAACCTATTTTACTGGCTGCAGCTTGAGTTTCACTGCCAGTTCATTGAAATGCAACAGCACTTCTTAGAGTTGATTTCTCTGAGTCAATAACTTCTGATGAGGTGTGGCCTTGAGAAGTTTTCAAATGAGACATTGTATCTTGTATTTGCTACTGCAAGATATTCCAGGCGTATTTTATTCCCTGACATTTACTTCTTTATACTTACTAAAGGTACGAGTGTGACAGCGAATATGTCCCCTGTACATTAAAAAATTGTTTCAAACTGCAATGTCTTTTGCAGCACAGCTTAAATTTGGGACGGAAGCCGCCACATCTTCACGCTGAGGTCTGCTATTTTCTATGTGAATGGCTGGGAGACATATTCTCTTGAAAAAGCCATGTTTTCCTCCCTTGGGTTCGAGAAATTTACCTTTGTTTTCTTGGAAAAAACTCAAAAAAAAGGGGGGGGGGGTGTTGGTTGTTGCTTGGTTGCAGAGGGATGTACTTTATCTTAACCAATTCTTAACTTTATCAGTAATTGATAGGATTAACTAATGTCATCTCTGTTATTCCTCACTTCTGAACATGGCCTGAATGTCCTGCTGCACTCCTACAGCAGCAAAGGACTTTCATAAAGATGAGGACTCTTCTCGAGGTCATGGATAACTCGGGGGAAAAAATGGTGATGTGCGTACAACCTTTGAAGGGGAAGAAAGGGGCACGGTTGGGGGACACCATAATTGTACCTTTGAATGCTATAGCATGCAGTCCGAGCAATTATTTATTGCATCAAAAGCCATATTTTGCCCCTGGAGTCAGGCATGTCGTCCATATAGTTCCTATGTTTTCCATGCTTCAACGGGGACATCCCCCCTTTGCAAGTACAACCCTACCAATGAATCTAATAGATGGATCCAACAAATTCATTGGATAAGAATTCTCTTAAATTACTTGTGGTAAAATTAGCATTATTGTTCTTCTTTCTAGCAACTGACTTTATATATATATATATAGAGAGAGAGAGAGTAACCTGGGAATATGGACTGGGCCAAGCTTAACTATCATGATGTCTTCCGGTTCATGGATCGGGCTTTTTTTCCCCCTCTAACTTAGCCAGGATCTAGTGTACGGCAGAACTTTTTCTTTTTTATTTATTTCGTTGCAGATCTCATGTTTGCCATATAGTAACCACTACCTATAATAATAACTCTTGCCGGCCCAAGGTCATGACTCCCCAACTAAGATTAGGTAACTGAAGAACAATTTGGAACAGACTGCATGATAGTCCAACAAAAACCTGTCTCAAATTAATGGTGAGTGCTGACCTATTATCGACTCTTATCATGGTTGTCTTCATTGAACAGCAAACATGTTTCTCACTCTATATCCCATGCCATCACCATGCATTAAAGGCTAGAGTGTTTGTCTCGACATATATTATCAAATAATTACACGTTTTAACTTTTTTTTATTCTAATTTTAAATACAAAATAGTATATATATATATATATAAATTTTAAATGAAGAGAATTTTTACTTGAAAATATATATTAAAAAATAAAATAAAATCTCATAGTTTAAATTATTGGGTTGAGTTAATTCTTTAATAATACTTAGTAATTTGTAATATGCAAGCTTTTATGTTTCAAAGGAATTTCTGAACAATCTCTTTGATATTGTGCTATAATATTGATGTTGACTATATTCTTAGTTATTCACCAATAAATTCAACTCTTGATGTTGGATCTTAAACCAATAATAAAAGATGTACTGCCATACAATTACTTCACATAAAAGTCAGCCATATAATGTATCAGATAAGTCTAGATCCTCGTTATATATGCTTTGCAAACATCACCCATTAAATTAGAAAATACTATATTAATAAATTAGTTACATAATTGACTAATTATTATCACAACAAAATGTAGACTCTTTAGTAATATATTTAAATATTTCCGTATAGTTTTTTAGTCTCGTGGTAATTGCCCCACCAAAGCACAAATTAATGAATTCTCTAATCATTTTTTTTCCTGTTCAATTCCTATAATATATTCACTTGCTTAGTAACAAAGGGCAAGTAAGAATGCTTAAACTTTTACTGTATCAATGAAAATTATGGCATGCAAGTACGATATCAATTTTTATAGCTCTGTTAGTAGTAATACTTAAAAGTCGTAAAAAATAGTAATCCGTCTCAAAGTACACTATACATACTCTCACGATCCTTGCTATTAGTGTAAGACTCCAGTACCATACATTTTCATCAATTTTAAGAATATTTAAATTACAAAAATAATAGCATAATTTAATCTTGGCACAAAAACTTGCTAGAAAATATTTTTGTGGGTCGATCTGTTAGGTGATCCAAACATTCAAACACACACAAATTTACATGGTTCGGCAACTTGCCTACTCCACGGAGCTACTGGTTTGTATTAATCAAGCTCAAAAGCAATACAAACAAGAAAACAAGGAGGAGGAGAAAACTCATCAACTCTCACCCTTAGCTCTCTCTCTGTGTTTCTCTCTATTTCGTGCTCTATCTCAGCTATCAATGCACATCTATTTATAGCTGATGAGGGAGATGATTGTTCAACAATGGTGGGCAAGTTAGGCACCTACCATTTGACTATGACTTCAACCATGGCTGCCACCAAACATGGCTGCCACCGTTCATTTGTGTCCACACACATAACAATCTCCCACTTGGACACAAATGGTGTTAGGTTTGTCTTTTAATCTTCAAGACCCACTGAAACTTTACACAGCTTCAGTTTATCGAGAGTAACTCCTTTGGTTAACATGTCGGCTGGATTCTTGCTTCCACAGATCTTTTCAAGTAACAGTTGTTCATCGTCGAGCAATTGCCTGATGAAGTGATATTTGATCTGTATGTGCTTTGTTCTGGAGTGAAATGCTGGATTCTTGGCAAGGAAGATTGCACTCTGACTGTCACTATACAAAGTACCTTTTTCATGCATCTTGCCTAATTCTTGCAGGAAACTCTGTAGCCATACTATCTCTTTTGCAGATTCTGAAACTGCAACATATTCTGCTTCTGTCGTTGAAAGAGCAACTATCTTTTGCAAGGTAGAACTCCAAGAAACAGCAGTGCCTCCTAGAGTGTATATGTAACCTGTAGTACTCTTTCTGCTATCAACATCTCCTGCTAGATCAGCATCTACAAAGCCTTCAAGTTTCAATCCGTCAGCTGTGAAAATAAGACATGTCTCCGATGAGCCTTTTAAATACCTCATGATCCATTTCACTGCCTCCCAATGTTGCTTTCCAGGATTGCTCATATATCGGCTTACAACTCCCACTGCATGGGCAATATCTGGTCTAGTACAGACCATGGCATACATCAAAGAGCCGATAGCTGAGGCGTATGGAATCTGGTCCATGTATCCACGTTCTAGCTCAGTTTTTGGTGACTGGTCTTTACTGAGCTTGAAATGATTCCCCAAAGGTGTACATACTGGCTTAGCATTATCCATACTAAACCTGCTAAGAACCTTCTTGACATACTCTGCCTGTGAAAGCTTTAGTATGCCTTTGTCTTTGTCTCTGATGATTCTCATGCCAAGTATTTGCTTAGCAGCTCCCAGATCCTTCATTTCAAACTGTTTTGACAATTGTTGCTTTAGCTTGTCAATCTCTTCCATGCTGGATCCTGCAATCAACATATCATCTACATATAGCAGTAGAATGATATAAGAGTTGTCAAAATGTTTGACATAGCAACAATGATCAGCCTGACATTTTGTGTATCCCGTACTACACATGAAGTTGTCAAACTTCTTGTACCACTGTCTTGGAGCTTGTTTCAGACCATATAGGCTCTTCTTCAGCTTGCAAACTTGACTCTCCTTTCCTGGCATTGCAAACCCCTCTGGTTGTTGCATGTAAATGTCTTCCTCCAATTCTCCATGAAGAAATGCTGTTTTTACATCTAATTGTTCAAGATGTAAATTTTCTGCAGCTACTATCCCCAGGACAACTCTGATTGTTGTAAGCTTCACAACTGGAGAAAAT
Source organism: Populus ilicifolia (assembly GCA_015708895.1). Lineage (NCBI taxonomy): Eukaryota > Viridiplantae > Streptophyta > Magnoliopsida > Malpighiales > Salicaceae > Populus > Populus ilicifolia. The sequence continues at coordinate 69,126 of SRLM01000142.1, forward strand.
ATCTCAGAATAGTCGATCCCTTTCTTTTGCTGAAACCCTTTTACAACAAGTCTTGCCTTGAAGCGTTTGCTTCCATCATGCTCAGTCTTTACTCTGTAAACCCACTTGTTTTGCAAGGCCTTCTTTCCTTCAGGCAGTTTGGTTAACTCCCAAGTCTTGTTCTTCAGCAATGACTCCATCTCGTCCTTCATGGCTAACTCCCACTTGCTCGAGTTTCCATCTTGTAAGGATTCTTCATAGGTTAATGGTTCACCACCATCTGTCAACAAGATATAATTCAGTAGAAGTGTGAACCGTTGTGGAGGCTTTATAGTCCTTGAAGACCTGCGAACAGCTGGTTCACTTGGCTCTGCACTATCTTGTGAAGAAGTGGTGGGTACTGAAGTGTTTGCACTGTCTTGGATGGACTCTTGAGTGGTAATATCAGGAAGCCCTTCTAATTGTATGAATTCAGATTTCTGTGGACTCGTATCTGAATCAGTTATCTCTAGTTCTGTACTTGATCTGTCTTTGTACAAAACTTTCTCGTTGAAGATCACGTTCCTGCTTCTGATAATCTTCCTGTTTTGATCATCCCAAAACCGAAATCCAAATTCTTCATCTCCATAGCCAATAAAGAAACATTTCTTTGATTTGGCATCCAGCTTGTTGCGAGCATCAGAGTCTACATGCACATAGGAAACACACCCAAAGATTTTTAGATGAGCAAGTTGTACTTCTTTACCTCTCCAAACTTCCTCGGGCAGTCTGAACTCCAAAGGTACTGATGGTCCACGGTTGATCAAGTAAACTGCAGTATGAACTGCATCAGCCCAGAATGTTTGAGGTAGCCCAGAATGCAACCTCATGCTTCTAGCTCGTTCATTGATGGTCCGGTTCATCCGTTCAGCAATACCATTCTGTTGTGGTGTGCCTGGAACTGTCTTTTCCATTCTGATACCGTTGACAGCGCAATACTCCTTGAAACCTCCATCAATGTATTCTCCTCCATTATCAGATCGTAAGCATTTCAGCTTCAAACCTGATTCAGTCTCAACCATAGCCTTCCATTTCTTGAATGTGTCAAACACATCAGATTTATTTTTTAGAAAGTAGACCCATACCTTTCTGCTAAAGTCATCAATAAAAGTGACATAGTACCGAGAACCGCCAAGAGATGCTACTGGAGCTGGTCCCCATAAATCTGTGTGCACCAGTTCTAGTTTTCTTGGTCTTAAGGTCCTGCCAACCTTTAAGAAACTGAGCTTCTTCTGTTTTCCGAGAACACAACTTTCACAAATGTCTAGATCAACATTTTTTAACTCTGGCAGCTTTCCCTTTGACTGAAGTATCTTCATTCCCTTTTGACTCATATGGCCGAGTCTACAATGCCATAGCTGCGCTTGATTTTCTGCTTCAGTAGAGGCAATTATATCTGCTGATCTTGTGGTCATATACAGAGTGCCAGTTTTCTTTCCACGAGCCAAAACCATTGCTCCCTTTGATACCTTCCACATTCCTCCAGAGAAAAGGATTGAATGGCCACTATCATCAAGTTGTCCGACCGAGATCAACTTCTTCTTTAGTTCAGGAACATGCCTCACATTTTGCAAGTTCCATATAGATCCATTCATTGTCTTGATTTGCACATCTCCTATACCCACAATATTCAATGGTTGTCCATCGGCCAGATAGACTACCCCATAATTTCCAGCAGTATAATTTTGCATCATTTCATGGTGTGGTGTACAGTGAAATGAAGCTCCAGAATCAAGAACCCAATCATCAATAGGACTATGTACTGCAAGGATCAAAGCATCCTGTACCTCGTCTGTAGCGGCATTTGCAGAGTCAGCTTCAGGTTTCTTTGGTTTTGTGCAACTCCTCATGAAATGGCCAGGTTTGCCACAATTCCAACATTCAACCTGCTTCCTAGGTCCAAACTTGCTTTTGCTTCTGTACCTTGATTTTGATCTGCCTCTGGATAAGCCTCTGTCTTGTCTCCTTCCTCGAGTGTTGATGTTGAAAGCTGAACCTGAACTTGAACTTTCACCCGAGTCTTTCCTTCGTACTTCTTCTGCTAAAATCAGGTCTCGAATGTCATCATATTTTAATTTGGATTTTCCGGCTGAGTTGCTTACAGCTGTTCTCATACCTTCCCAACTGCTTGGAAGTGAAGCTAGCAAAATAAGTGCTCGGATCTCATCATCAAACTCAATTTCAACAGATGATAATTGATTTGTGATGGTATTGAAATTATTAAGATGCTGTGTAACAGAGGTGCTTCCCGTCATCTTCAGGTTGAACAGCTTTTTCATCAAGTGCACTTTGTTATTTGCTGATGGCTTCTCATACATCCCAGACAAGGCTTCCATCAATCTTGCTGTGGATTTCTCTTTTGTAACATTATGAGCAACTCTTCTTGATAATGATAGCTGGATAATGCCCAAGACTTGTCTATCAAGAATCTGCCAATCTTCTTCTGACATGTTTTCTGGCTTGCTCCCCAACAGAGGAAGATGAAGTTTCTTCCCATATAGATAATCTTCAATTTGCATTTTCCAATATCCAAAATCAGTTCCATCAAATTTTTCAATACCTGCAGCCTTTATTTCATCAGCCATTTTTACTACTCCTTGAATTTGAATCTCAAAAATCTGACCTTACAAATGTGTCCGGAATGGCAAAAAATGCTGGAAACGACACTGAGATCACCCAAATCGGACTTCGGATGGCTCCGATTTAAGCAATCAAAGTTTGGGATAACTAGACGCTGCAGATGAAGCCACGTGGCAGGCGGAATAGTCGCTGCGCCACACCGGATCGAAACCCAGTTATGATGACGTGACAGGCTGACGTGTCAGACACGTAGGCAGTGTGGGGTCCACCAAATCTGACGTGGCAGATCCACAGAGATTTTCGCCTGACGTGTCAGATGACTTGTCAATGATGACGTGGCTGTTGGCCGTGTCAAACGGCTGATGTGGCAGGTGACGTGGCTACTGACTGTGTCGATCGGCTGACGTGGCTGATGACGTGGCAGAGTCGAGTTGCAGGAAACGGTGAGGAAGACGCGTGACGCGCGTTCGGCGCGTCTGTGCGCGTAGACAGTTCTGGTGGTGGTGCGTGCAGGCGCGTGCGGGCATGCAGGACGTCGGATTTTCGTCGGGTTTTCACCAGTGGATTCCTCTCGTTGTCCTCTTTACGGTGGTATCTTCAAAAACACGTTTTGATAACTTTGATTTTTGAGTTTGGATTAAACACCCTCTTTTTCAAGAACTTTCAATAACAAGCTATGATACCAGTTGTTAGGTGATCCAAACATTCAAACACACACAAATTTACGTGGTTCGGCAACTTGCCTACTCCACGGAGCTACTGGTTTGTATTAATCAAGCTCAAAAGCAATACAAACAAGAAAACAAGGAGGAGGAGAAAACTTCTCAACTCAACTCAACTCTCACCCTTAGCTCTCTCTCTGTGTTTCTCTCTATTTCGTGCTCTATCTCAGCTATCAATGCACATCTATTTATAGCTGATGAGGGAGATGATTGTTCAACAATGGTGGGCAAGTTAGGCACCTACCATTTGACTATGACTTCAACCATGGCTGCCACCAACCATGGCTGCCACCAACCATGGCTGCCACCGTCCATTTGTGTCCACACACATAACACGATCTTCATCCTCATCAAGAGACTCTCTTACCTGAGCCTAGCAGGAGATGAAGATGATAGCACCATGTACATGGAGCTAGGTCTCGTTGGTATTCCCTTTAAAGTTTTGTAGACACATGGAAAAAAAAAAGTGTTCTCCTTCTAAGCCTAAGAATTCCTCTCCACCTGTTTGGTTCATGCATGGACAATACGTTGTTCCTTTCATCACATGGACAATATATTCTCCTCAAAAAATTCTTGAAATGTGCACCTTTATTAGCTCGCTCATGCTTTTTTTCCTCTTCCCCTTTGGTGTTTGTGGCTGGGCTTCCACGTTGGGTTTAGAAAACTATGATCAAGACTGGGCTCTAGGCTACCCAGGGCCCATTTGAAGGAGCTCTATCATGTAATGGGCTTGGAGAGTCACAAAGTTATTATAGATGAATACTTCCCCGGCAGCCATTTTGATAAGAGAAGAGCTACCCACACACACGCACTATAATGTCACAAATGGTGTATAAATATGCATAATTATACCAACATCTTCTTTAAATTCTTTGAATTTGAGCTGTGAGAAATGGTGATAAAGAATATATTATCCCTACGTACGCATAGTGACAAATAAAAAAACAATACGAGACATGCACCGTCTTGTGCCTTGTGATGAACAAAAAATCAGACGTCACATAGTAGCCCGTCTTGATTGCCGGGCAGACAAAGACAGGACTGCCCTCAAAACGGGTCACTTCAGAGAAACTGAGGGAGGGCAAAGGTAAAAGGTATGGTCTCTGTCAACCCCACATTAACTGGACCCTGCCCGTTGTGCCCGTAAAAGATAGTGAAAGGACAAAGCTGCCATCACGGCCTCCTGCAAGCTATGCTGACAGCGCTGTCAGCGAGGCATCAATCATAAAGCAATGGATTGCAAAATGATTTGCCTCTTTTCCTGGGCACCCCATCTCCATCTCCATCTCTTTCTCTCCCCCCGCTCGAGCCCCCTATTAGCCATGATGCTGACCGTGCCTTTGACCGTGTCTCTGGGCTTTGATCTGTGAATCACTCTTGACACGTCTGCTCTGTCGAGAAATTTTGCTCTCCTTTACATGCTCTTTGTTGTTGTTTTCTTGCTAACAAAATACTACTTTAATGAAAAAAGGAAAAAAAAGAAGAAAAAAAAGAAGAAGAAGTAGAAAGAAAGGATGACACCAGCTGGTTCCCGCGAGAATCTCGCTTTATCATGTGTGGTATCTTAAAGAACCAAGAGAAGGGTAGTTCTTCTAGTTCATGGTGTGAGTGAATAAGAGATTTTTGGCGGTTTCCTCTCTCATTTTGTTTTTTTTCCTTTTCTGTGTCATATATACACAACTTTCTAATCCCTGTTTGCACCCATGCGCAATCTGCCTTTATTTCTTCTTTTTATTACATTTTAACCGGATTAATGATAAACAAAACAATCACCGGGAAGAAACAATTATTATTAAATTTGAGAATTAATTAAATCCGAGTTTTATTTATTTAAGAGATCTAAGCCTTAAAATAAGGGACCCTTTTTTAGACTTATAATATCTTAATATTTATTTATTTTATGCGAGGATGATGGTTCCGATGGCTATTAATGCTAGACCAAAGGTGTGCTGACTACCTAATTCTAATTATAGGTATGGAGACTGCATTAAGAACTTCGTACGTGCCTACTGGATTAATATTTATAATCTGCTTAATTTTGAGATTAAATTGTGAGTATATTGTGTCAAATTAACAAGCAATCATAACTCATTTAAATATGCCTTCTGGTACATTATGTATAGGGTCCATAATTCGGGCATATAATAATGGTTTTAAGAATGGTAAATACTACTGTCTCGTGTAAGCAAGGCATGGCTCAGCTTCTTGCATGATTTTTCACAGATTTATGAAGGACTGGACTCTTTAGTCTTTACTGAATCTCTCCCTTCAGTATAAAGCTTGATAAGAACGCGAATCTTTCGTCACCTCTCCAAAAGTTCCAGATTACAGCAATCGCAGTAGCAAGTCCCTTTAGCTTTTTTGTTTTTACAATGGACAGGAAAGCCATATCCTTTACCTTCTCTTGTGGTAACCCAACCAAGAGAAGCACATGTCACCAATTTGCACACATTTGCCGGTCTAACATGAGTGAAGCAGAGATCGATGACCACTGCCTTATGTCTTATAAAACAAGTTCTTTCTAGTCTTTTGCAAGTGGTTTTACAGCAATCCCAAAAGCAGTTCTTAGTAGATATATCACGCCACCAGGAGCAGAACACATATAGAGAGAAAACAAGGAAAACACCTCACAATTCAAGTGGAACACTGCACACTTATGTATATCTTGAAGGATTTGACTTGTTATTCAATCTCAAGTACGACTGACAATTCATTACTATTCTTTTTCTTGACTCGTCTACATATTTCTTGTGCTTTATTTATGGATTAATATCCTGGCTCAATGGCAGTAAACTCGTGATGTATGAGTTGCACATGTACATACTACATATCAGTAATATCACTGTCACTATCACAATTCTTAGATTTATTAATGAAGTTTTTTATAAGTATTTACACTACCATTCCATTGTAAAACATTACTAATGAAATCATTCCATTGTAAAACATTACTAATGAAATCATTAACAAAAAGTATTCGTTAGTAAATCTTTTATTGATAATTTTTTATCCGTCGGTTAGTCCGTTAATAATAATAAAATATTATTATTGATTGATTTACTAAAAAAAAACAAGCAAAAAACAATTTCAACCCGTTTGTAAGTCCCTTACAAACATACCATATGAAATTCTATCAGTAATTATTTAAAAATATTTTTAAAAAATATATATTTTACAAGACTATAAAATAATTAAATTAATATTAATCAACACTCTATAATACTCAAAATTCTTGGAAAAAAGAAGAAGAAAATTAACTCAAAAAAAATTACAACAAATAAATAACATGAAAAATAAATTCAACTAAAAATATTCATATGAAAAAAAATTAAAAATCCTATAAATCAATCAATTAAAAATTGATCTCATATGAAAAAAAAACCCTACAACAATATTCATATAAATATTAATAAAAAAATTAAAAAACAAGCATTGTGAAAAAAACATGAAGAAAAAAGATTTTTTTTTTTTTACCTTAAGGTAGTTGCAAGTGAAGTTAAGAAGAGAAAAAAAATTCATAAAGTATACTAATAAAAAAAACTGAGAAGAGAAAATGAAAAAGGAGAAGAAAACATACCTGAGCATGGAGAAAAAAAGACAGGAGAGAAGATGAAGAAGAAGAAAAAGAAAAGGAAAAAAAGAGATGGATCTGTTATGAGTTTAGAGATTTTAGACTTTTTATTGGGGTATTTTACAAAAAAATAATTAAATATTAATACTTTTAATAAATTTAACGGTGATTCTGTCTGAAGTATTTAATTTAAATTTTGAATTTATTAATTTTTTTTCAGAAATCACCTAATATCATCAATGACTTTTCAATTCGTTGCTGATTTTTTCTATAATATTTAATTTAATTTTTTTAGAAAACCACCAAATAACACCAATGATTTTTCAATCCATCGATGATTTTATCTGTAAAAAATAGTAATTAACAATGCAATTATAAAGTAAATAATTTTAGATCTCTTTGTAATATACCAACAGAATATTCCATTGATTATTCACTATATAATAATTTACCAATAATTTTACTGATGGCATTATCAAAGAAAATGACACGTCATTATTTTAGAAAATTTTTTTTTACTGTAATTCCCTTAATAAATATTGGGGGAATAGTTCTATTGATAGAATTTATCAGTAATTTATTAATAAAAATATTTTTTATATTTTTATTTATATTTATGGATTGTCTAATTGTGTGTGTACACGCATACAGACACCACCAGTGAACATGGTTTGAATAATAACAGTGAGATTCTCATCGAGAGGTGATGTTCGATCCATGCGTGCTACTCTAAAACGACAAACAAATTAGCCAAGTCTTGATTTGAGTACTTGGTACTGCATTTCCTTAAAGCTCTCTTTTTTTTTTCCAGAAAACAAAAGTGACGGTTGTGATAGATCGATACTACACGCATGAGTCTTCCTTGTTGGATGTAATTGGAGGACTGATGAATATGAGACAAGAATGAACACCGATCATTAACCCTCAAAATCAACACATTATAAGGGCGTTGATAAAAATTAATATAGAATCTTCAAAGCTGATGAGTCTTAAATGTTTCTATACAAACTAGAGAGGTTGATGAGATTGGTAGTTTTTGTTTCTCCCTCTCGCTCTCTCTAAAATAAGCTTTCAAATTATATTTTCCCCAGAAAGCTTATATATGTATGTCTCGTTTTATACATCCAGATAAAACATAAATACAGAAACTTTACAAATCGGTCCTACAAAGCTCTTTCCACATCAGCAGCCCATCTAGGAAGCCAAGCTAGCAACGAGGCCACAATTGAATGAATATACCAAAATGAAAAGCAATATTTGCAGAAACTGGAGTGTTTGGAAAGCATGAAATCAATCGAGGATGTGGTAAAAATAAATCACTGTGAAAAATAATATTTCCCTGTACATATAAAAAGCCTCTTCAAGGACAAATGTTTGCAGGTCCTATGGAGCTGCATCTGCATGCATGAGCAGCGCCTTAAATTCGTTGCATGAACATACCACCCTTCATGCTGTCACATTATGACACAACATGGACCCTCCCTCCAACTTTTTCATGCACAATAAAGCTTCTCGAGCTACTCAATAAACGCTGCAAATTTTATGAAAAGACACTGGTGGATGGAAGCAATAGAGAAAAAATAAAAATTACATCATTCTTTGCGCTGGTGACCAGATCTGACGGTTGACAGGACCCTCGAGTATCCATAATCCATAACAGCGAGAAGTGATCTTCACACGTGTAAAGATCGTGGGCCAAGAATGAATAAATGATAGTGTAATGATGATTTAATAATTTTGTTTGACATTCTATGTCGTCAATTACTGCAGTAGATTAACACTAATGAGTCTGCTCTGAAAGTAGGACGGCCTCCCAGGAGCTCAAGGGCCCTTCACAGGTCGTCTCTGTCCACTGCCACCCCTGCGACGTTTCCTCTGTTTCTTTTGCACACAAACCGTCCTCTTCTTCTCCTTCAATTAGAACCCACGTCTACATTTATACCTATAGATTCAACAGAACCAGGGAATAGAAGCATGGTATTGGTTATAATTAGAAAAGAAATTAGTAATCGCATTTCTCATGAGTGCGCAACCCTTACCGCGAAAAAGGAAAACGCCATGGTACTTCACTATTCTCTTCATAAAATTAACATCTTAATATATAAAAACATGCAAGCGTTCGATTCCAAGATGTAAAATTGCAACTCATTACTTAATCACTCAATTTCTCACCAGAGTGACAGTACAGTGGAAAAAAAATTCATGTAAATGCTATGCTAATATATGTAAGCGTTTTTCTTTCTTTTTGTTATTTCTTTTGCAATTTTTTTTAGAATAACTTCATCCATCTTTCCATTTTTTAATCAATAAAAAAATTTATAATCGCTTAATTAATGCAATCCTTTTCTGGTAGATATCTACGAAGATGAGTGCGAGGAAGCTTTTATCTTTATACTCACCTGGATATAGCATTAAAAAAGGGGTGAGCACTGTTCAAAACTTCTTGAATTGCTTGAATTTTCTAAACTAATTCATTTTTTTAATTTAAAAAAATAGAAAATTCAGCCAATTCTCCAAAATAATTTCAAAGTAAAATGGGTGATAGAAAAAAATGAGTGCGAGGAAGCTTTTATCTTTATAAAGGCAGATAAAACTCACTTGGATATAGCATTAAAAAAGGGGCGAGCACTGTTCAAAACTTTTTGAATTGCTTGAATTTTCTAAACTAATTCATTTTTTTAATTTGAAAAAATGGAAAATTCAGCCACTTCTCCAAAATAATTTCAAAGTAAAATGGGTGATAGAAAAAAAATTCAAGATTCCCAAAATTTTCTTAATACATGCATATAAGAAATATTGTTTAATTCATAAATATATAACTAATTCTTAAAACCCTAACCTAATTAAATACCTAATGCCCTCATCGACTAGTCCTCCCCTTCTTTTATAGAAAATAACCACACCATTCATTCTCATTCTTTTGAGTTCCCAATTGAACTCAATAGACCATCCCTTTTTCTTCAAAAAATATCTCAAGATTAGCTCAAGTAGACTTTATCTTCATTTTAACATTTCTTCGTGAGATAAGTTCCATGCTTTTATCTTCTCATTAGATGATGGTTAAGAGCTCAATCATTGCTATTATTATTCTGTACGAGACTCACTGTTGTTATTATTATGTAAGCCAACAACCTAACAAGCATCAATGGTAGCATCCCAAGACAAGAAAAAGAGGAATTAAAATGTATATATTTGGTAGAAATTCAAGATACCAACAATAAACAACCAACAGCTACTGCATCATAAATACCAAATATATAAATAAATAAACTAGGAAGATTTGCCAAAAAGTCACACCTTGTGTGATACACACCTTGATTATACGTTAGATTAACACTAAGTACATATTTTGTTGCTAAATAATGTTTAAAATTCTTCTAAACAAAAGGTGCGTTGGTGAAGAGTGAAGGGTCCAGTATCGTTCCTTTAATTATAATCCAATTAAAATACTCCAGTTTTAAAAAATAACCATATAATAACAATTAGCAATCCAAAGCCAATCCCGAGGAGTGCATTTAAGTGATAGCAAGGCATACAATAAATTAAGCGCAAAAACCATGATTAATTGAGACTAAGTTTGCTTCGATTCATGAAGAGGTGAATGAGCCTTGACTTGTATAATGATAATACAATTTCACCACTTTATTATTATATTTAAAGAAATCCCAGTTATCATGACTTGAATTTACATATGGGAGGTTGATCCTGCTTCTAAGTTTCAGTTTTACCAATTATCAAATACCATACCTTTATGTAAGAGTCCCAACTTAATTACTTGGTTCACACACAGACACTCTAAGGAGATTGTAATGATCATTTGTCAAACTATTTTTCTTTAAAAAATATATTAAAATAATATTTTTTATTTTTTATTTTTTTTAATATTAGCATATTAAAAAAATCTAAAAATATAAAACATTAATTTTAAATATATTTTTTGAAAAATCATAAAACACAACCGCAACCCCAACCTGAAAAGTGAATGCTGTTGTCATCAACCACGAAAAGTTCTACGTATCCGTCCAAATTTCCACACCAATTATTTTATCACTCGTCATGGAGTGCTTGCTATTGACTACTGCTAGTCAAGTGTCTCGGACCATTTATATTACTGCCAAGATGGTAATCTCACGTGACGGTCACGTGTCTCCTGCCAACAATATGGCTTCGTACGCTCCAGCTTAGCCTTAGGCTTGAGAGCTGAGAGAAGCTCGAGCTCATCCACATCTTTCTCTATCACTGATATGTAAACCTATGAATGGATTAGATACAAAGAGAGAGAGAGAGAGAGGGTGGGAAGGATAGTAATGATGACAGCAATAATTACTAAAAAGTCACCATGCAGACAAGACTTGTCAAAAAAAAATATATAAAAAAAGGTGGCAAGATCAGAATCTTGATTATGTTCATATGAAAGAAATACGGCAACCCCAGCACTCGCCTGCTTCTTTCATTCTGTCCACCACCCTCTCTCTACAGTAGCCTCCACTCATAGGTCATTTAAAGTGGCCTTTCCAACCATCTAGGTGGTGGTCAAGTGGTAAGGACTTGGGATCAAGGGGTTTGCTTCCTCTGTAGTCTCAGGTTCGAGTCCTTGGTTGCTAATATGATGGCCACTGGAGGCTTACATGGTCGTTAACTTTAGGACCCGTGGGATTAGTCGTGGTGCGCGAAAGCTGACCCGGACACCCACGTTAAAAAAAAAAAAGTGGCCTTTCCAATTTCAAACATTTTTGTCCCTCAATGGACTTTGCTGACTCACGATTGACCCGTATTTAATTACTTTTGTGAATTAATATACTCCCTCCATTAATCCAAAATTACACCAAGTTTTTAAATTACAAAAATATTTTAATTTTGACACAATGAAGTAAGTTACGGGAATACGAAATTCAGACTTTCGGAATAGTTTCTAGATAATAAAAGATAATCTGAAGTCTTTTTTATGGAAAAAGATATTATCAAAAAAATTATTTGTTGATTAAGGTTATTTTTTTTAATATTATCTTAAGAATTACTATTTCAAGATAAAAAAGATGTCACCATTTGTTTTTTTTATTTTTTTTATTATTATGAAAGAACAGAAATTTTTTAATGGTAATTCTAAAGTTTGTATCTAAATAATTAACTATTTGTAATGTTATGAGTTCTTCTATATATGAAAATTTAAAATTATTTTATTTTTATTTAAAAATAAAAGAGATAAAGATTAGAGGTAAAAAAAACATGTTGCGTTATATCTCTTGTTTATAAAAGGAAGACATTCATTTCAAAATAGATAGATTTATTTTATATCATTGTTTTTATTTCTCTAACAAAATACATTTGTTTCCTTTCTATATCTATCCTGTATGTCATATGATACTAACCAAACACAATCTAAAAGATGCATTCCTCTTGGTGACCTTGTGTGTTTAAAGAAATTTATTAAAATTTTCTTGATCTTAATTTTAAAGTTTGAATTAAAAAAATAACGATTTGTGTATAAACATGTAAAATTCAAAATTAAAATATACATGCTTTTATGTTACTCATGAAATATTATTAAATATAGAACAAAATTAGATTCATATAATTTTTAATTAATTAAATAATCCAAAAGGATAAGAAAAGGCAACCTCTTTAATGATAATTGGCTTCCATTATAGGTTGTCCTATCTATAATTATCACCAAGGTATGCATATACTTTTAAACCCATTGATAAAATTTGATATGTTGGATAATATTAATGAGTTGGACAAGATATAATTAGACATGATTGGATAAATTATTGTAATTTTATGTTTATTGTGATTCAGGCTAAATTGACCAATTTATTTTATTTTGTATTTAGTAAATATTGAACGGGAGTTAGCCAAACAAAGAACTAAACTAGTCCAAGTTTTTTAAAATACAGAGGAAGGGTTGATCAAGTTTGGCTTTAGCAAAAATTCAAGTTCACCTTTAACCTAGCCAACCAGAGATAAAACATTAGTAAAAAATTCAAGTTAAATCTTAAAATTATTATAGTTACTATTTTTATTTTAACATTGACCTAGCCTTGCCTAAGGTTGACACCAAATCAGGATTTAAAATTATAATAATAATTATTTTTATTTTTATATTTTTTTGGATCAACTCGGGTTGATTATCCCATCCTGTGACTTAGACTTTGTCATGGTTCGACCCTCTAGTCAGGTTTTCAAATTATAATAATAAATATTTTTTATGATGACACGAGTTAATGATCAACTTAACTTGTGACCTAGATTTTATCTTAGTAAACTTCCGAGTTAGGTTTTAAAATTATAATAATGTCTTTTTTTTTTTCATTTTGTTGACTTAGTAAATGATCAAATCGATCCATGACCTTATCCTTAAATCAGGTCAATCTCTTATTTTAATTTTAAAATTAAAATAATAATTATTTTTATTATTACATTGACCCAATAAATCTAGATTAGTCCTTCTGTAAAGAATTAAACGAACTTGCCTTATTTCTTTTTATTGAGGCAAAAATTTCTTTATTAGAATTATTTTGAATATGATGAAAATTGATTTTTTTTACTATTTAAAGATACATCAAATAATTTCACAATAAAATTATCTAGTCTAATCTACTTTCTTGTTCAACATATTAAACACTACCGTTTGTGTTTGGTTTATCTTTTCTTTTCTTTTTCCCCATCGCGAAGTACCCCTTGTGAAGCTAAATCATTCCTTCAAATGTGAAACTAAAAAAGAAAGTTATTCCTCAACCTGCCTTTTCTCATGGAATTATCACCTTTCTCTTTTTATCTTAAACTTTTTTTGACCAGAAATGCAAAAACACAACCATCCTATCAGCAAGTGTAAACATATTCCAAATTTCCTAGACTTCTACCATGTCTCCTTTCTCCTTCATTTGTCTCCTAAAGAGAAGTCGAAAAAGATTTCACTTGCAAAAGCTTTCTTGAGAAAAAACAAAGAAGAATAAAGTCATATTTGCATCTTTCCACCATTTCATTAAAAAAAAAAACTTTTGTTATCAATTTAAACATTTATATTTTTAATTTCAGCCAATTGAATATAATTTTTTCAATATTGAAAATTTATCTTAACCAATTGAGCACTCCATTTCACTACTCGAGTAGTCATTATCAATCTTTTTTTTTCATTCATGTTAACATCTTTTTTCCATCCCATCCTCTTTACTGAGTAGTTTCTTTTTCCAGTTTAAATAAATTCTACTTAATTAGTTGAAATTGAAAATATTGAATAATAATTTGTCAAGAAAAAGAAAACGCATAAAACTTTACCATGCTCAATTTACGCGAGATTGCTAGATTTAGAAGGACCCCGTTGTGATGATGGTTAATTAGCCTAAAGCAATAGCGGGCACAACCCAGATAGTATTGCTTGATTTTTGCGTAGTATTATTTTTTGTCAAATAGTAAACTCATAGAAGTTTATAGGGAGCCGTTTAGTTAAGGAATATATCACTACTACAAATAAAAACAGAAAGTGAGAAAAATTGAAATTATAATAGAAATAAGGAATTAAGTTGATTAATACAAATTAATTAATCAAACTTCTACCAGAAAAATTGAGACGTGCCATTTTCTAGAGAGAAAATGAAAATTTTATTATATATATGAACTCCTAGCTAGCTAGTTTCGAATACAGAAGACTCGGTACAAGAATCACTAACTAATATGCAACTTTACTGTGAGAGTAGAATTCAGTTTTGGTTCTTTCTGAATGAAAAAAGAGAAGGAGAGGTAAAGAACGCGTTTCTTTGCCTGGACACCACAAATCAACATGATGTAAAGTACTGTGATTATGTCTTGAAACTGTATAATTCAAATATAGGTGCTTCAGCAATTGTGCAAGCAGTGATTCGAGATTGGACAACAAACAGTTGGACCCATTAGTGTTACCCGGTGATTTAATGCCTTCGTGCAGGGCTTGAATCCTTTTCACAAACTGTCCATTGTTTGGCTTAATATGTGCCAAAAAGCATAAAATTCTGCACTTATAGAATGGAACATCTGACTAGAGAACAAAATTTTGGTAGGAATCTAGCTGTACACAAAGACTCCATGTTCGTGCCTGCTCTATTCAATCTCTACACTTTTTTCTTAGAACTATTTCAATCATCATCTTGAAATCTCCACTTATCAGGGACTAGTGTTGAGGCATTTTCTTCGACATTATTGTTCTAAACATTTTCAGCCATAACTTGCCAACTCAGTGATCGATCAATCATCAAGAATACAGTAAACATGTAGTGTCAAACAATCAGCAGTCCTGCTTGAGAATGTTGAGATGGAATTAAACATTGGTCCCTTAAAGCATGTCATAGATAACTTTGTCTCAAAACAGTTTGATCAAGAGGCATTTTTCTAAATTACTAGCCAAAACACTATTGATGATTCAGTTTCATCATAACTTAGTTTGAACTTGAAAGTGTTTGGACACAAAAGCCGGATGACTTACACTATAGAAAATAAATAAATAAAATCGACAGAAACACTGACGGAAAATAGTTATTGTTGTTTACTAACGTAATTTGCATCGAAAATTTTCCATGGTAATTTCCAATGGAAAAGGTGATGGAATAAAAAAAAAACATATTTTGTTAGCAATTTCATTGGTATTGTTAACAATTATTTTGTTAGCAATTCCATTAATGATTTTAAAATGAGTTAAAACCTAATTGTTATCTTATATCCCTATTTTTTTCTTCTTCATTTTAGCTTGGGGTTTTCTACAACAATTCTTCTTCTTCCCCAATAGCCCCCCTCACAAATCTGATGTTGACAACTCTCCTCTTCCCATCTAAAGTTTGATTTCTCGTTCAATAAGTTTAGGCGGTCTGATTTTCGGCTAATTAATTGGTTACTAATTCCTTTCTTTTATGCTATTTAATGCTAATTGTTGTATATTTGATGTTAATTTAATGATTTTTTAAGTGAGTGAGTGATTTAATTACAATTTCATCATATTTTTTTTCTTGTGGTGGTTATTGTTATGGAGATTTTATTAGAATTAAGTTACAATACTTTCTTTCCAACTCATTCTATACGATCATGGGTTAGCATAAGGCTAAAAGAGTATGTTCTTTTTGCCTCTTGAATTTTCACTTTATATCTTCCTTCCTTCTTTCTTTTTTTTCCTCATTATTTGAGTTTTGGCATAGATTTAAGGCATAAAATATTATTAATCTAACGCATCTTGAAGTTGATTTCCCTCTTATTTATAGTCTATATATATGATAATTTAGAGTTTATGCCTCGCAGAATTGGGCAATTAGCTTTTCTACAGATATTGTCATGTTTTGTGGTTGCAAAAACTAGTCCTAAATCCAAGATGTTATGTGAATTGAATGAGTGGAGTAGGTTAAATGAATTTAGAGTGAACCTTGATATAATAGCGAAGAAATATGAGAGGAATTTCCTAGTGTGAAAAGATGGTGGGGAAAAAAAGTAATGATGAGATAAATGATTAGCCAACAAAAGAATAAGAGTTATTAATGCTTTAATAGGTTATTATGATATTTCTCTTTACAACTATGGCACATGTATACATACATGTCCATGCATGAGATCCCTTCAATATGTGTCAAACTGTAATGTTTGGTGTTTTTTAGCTAGTTTATTCGGATGCTAAAGGCAAAAGAAAAAATATATGTGGTGGTGTTGAAAAGTGCAATTTCTGAAAGTATTCGTCATCTACTGAGTAAACCATATGTCGATCATAAAGGGCACATATCCATATCAATTTAGTGTATTCCTGAAAATTTAATAAATTCTGTTAAATGTTAATTTGATTCCATGTCATCTTCTTTTGTTTTTCAGGTACTATGTATTAAAAGAAACATGCCTAAATCTACTATTTTATCAAATAATCTTGTTGCTCAGACCTTGAATATAGATAATGATTATGAAGAGACTACTAATATATAAATTACTAACCAAGACTCAGCTATTGAGAAGAACAAGATAGACTTTACTTTTTTTATAAAGTCGTATTTCAGGTAAAATTATATTAGAATACAAGGGTAATTTATCTATACAATAAGTTTTTATCTACAAGTACTTTAGGCCAAGGGTGAAGCCAAGTGCATTTTATAGGGAGGCCAAAATTAATATAATAATATATATTATTAAAAAAACTTATTTATTTAAATTAAAAAAATTAAATAATAAAATTTTTTTAAAATCTTTTGCAGGAGCCTGGGCCCTGCTTGCCCTCCCTTGGTTTTGCCCTTTCTTTAGCCAATAAAAATATATATATTATATAGAAAAAGAAATAATTATGTCGACAACCTTTATTTTTCACATAAAAAAGTTAAAAAAAATATTTGCTAATGCCCTAAATGCTTGCTAATAAAAGCAAGTTTTAACTTGTATAGTAAAACTTGTTTTAGAAGATGTGATTCCAGTAATCTATAAATTATTATATTTAGATTAATTTACAAATATATTCTTAAATTTTATATAGTTTCATAACTATGAAGACATATATAACTTTCACAAAGAAAAATATAAAAGAAGATTTCCTTAAGTAGGAATAGTTTGTGAAACTCAAAAGATTACTTTGTCTTTACATTAAAAAGACTTTTTTTTAAAAAGAGTCCTTCATTATTAAACTAAATGTCTACAAATATCAATGCAAAATTTAACAAAATTAATGATTTTTTAGTGAATTGGAAGATACAAAGAGGAAGAAAGAGATAAAATTGAGTAATTTTTTTTAATTAAATTAGTGATTTTTTAGAGTTGTTGACAAAAAAAATGATGATGTAACATATTAATTAATGATATCAAACTTTAATTTATGAGTGCTACTAGTTATAGTTTGAATGCCATAAAATCTTTGTGTGTGTGTATTTTAATGCAAATTAAAAAGCATATAGAAAACTAAAATGCCAAAGGAAAGAAAGCATTTTTAAAAAAGGCCCAGGCTACTGATGGGTCATGGTTTCTCAAATCAACCTCATTTAAGAGATGATGCATGAAAGTTATAACCCAAAATAGAGCTATTTCTTTTTGGGTTTCCAACCCCAAGTTGGGTTGAGGTACGCCCACGCGTATTTAATTTTAATTTTTTTAAAATTGAATTTTATGTATTAATAGGACTCTTATTAGTTAACAAAATATTATCAAATTTTAATCTTTATAATTTCAAAACTTCTCAACCAACTTTTAACTATTTCTAGGGCGCTCTTACATTTTCTTTTCACTGTAATATTTTTTTTATCTTTGGTTTATTTATTTATTTTTTTCTTTGTAATTATTTTTTTTTGTCCAGGAATCCAAAAATAGGTTATGACAACATGTTTCATTTCTATATCAACAATGCATCAAGCTTGAAGATCGCACCTATTATAATTTTGGTGATGAGTCTTTGCTTCATTGGATTGGTCACTACTCTCCATGTCCTTAGCAAATTTTATAACAAGAAGTTTAGTCCTTAAGCATATAACTCATATAAAAATTATATCGCTTCTATTTATGATCTTCTATTTAGTATTTGAATGCTTTGTTTCTTTTTTATTTTGATATTTCTAAAAATAATTCTGGTTGAAAAAAGAATTCACCAATAATGTTGTTTCTTTTCCTTTGGATATTATTGTTACTTTTAAAGTAATGTTTTTTTTCTTTATGTTCCATTTATGGGTTTGATTTTATTGATTATTTTTTTTTACAATTAATTTAATATAAGATCTTAGAGAGGTGATTAGCATAAAATTTACATCTTAATTAACACAAAAAAATCTTATCTAACCTATTTAGAAGCCCTGATAGATTCCAAATTTGTTTAAGGCTTGTTAGTTTTAAAACACTTATGGCCTCTTTTTTAGCAAGTTTGGAGCTAGATATCACTTCGAAATAATTAAGGCAAAGTGTTTGGGACTGTGATGGAAGCAAGAATCCTGGTCTAGATGGTTTCAATTTTAATTTCTAAAGGTTTGCTTGGGATTTCATTGCAGATGATTAGTTAAATCTGGCCAAGAAATGTTTTCAAAACAGGTAGGATTCTAAAAGGAGTCAATCATGCTTATGTCTATCTAATTTAAAAGACAACTCTCTTGGTTAGCTTTAAAGAGTTTATGCTTATTAGTTTGATTCATGACATTTATAAGATGTGGTTAAGGTTTTTTCTAGCCATTTGAAAAAATTTATGCATGACCTTATTATGAGAGTCAAACAACTTTCTTGGCAGAGAGGCAAATAATTGATAGGTTTTGGTTGCTAATGAAGCAATTCATTCTTTGAAAAGATATAGAGTGTTAAGCCTTATCTTTAAGGTGGATTTTCACAACATTTTCGACAGTGTACAATGAAATTATTTATAGCAGTTTATAAGGCATATGAATTTTGCTGAAAAATGAATTAATTTGATCAACACTTGCATCTTTATTGTAAAATTATCAGTGTTGATTAATGGACCTTAGGATTTACCAAGGTAACCCCTTTTCTCCATTACAGTAGAGGAGTTATCTATTTTATATCAGAGAGCAACTACAACTAATCTTTTTTAAGGTATCATTTTTAGAGATAAGTTCTACCTCAATCATCTACAATATGTAGACGACACTTTGATTTTTATGTCTATTAATCTTCACATTGTTAAAATAGTTAAAAGAATTATGTTGTGGTTCGCTATCAACTTCCAAAAAACCTCTTTAAGTGGCATAAATACTGGGGAAGATACTTGTGCTAGTATGAGATCTTTGATCTTTTATAGATTTGATTCATTGCCTTGCTCTTACCTAGACATGCATTTAGGATCCAATCCTAAAAGCTTGTCTAAATGGAAGCCTATTATTGAGAATTTCAAAAAAACGTTGAGCATGCGGAGAGGTTACATACTAAGTACGATAAGGCGTATTTGCCTAATCAAAAGTGTCATGAGTTCATTGCCAATCAATTATATATTTTTCTTTCTTTCTTATGTGAAAGGGTGTTTATAATATCCTGACCTTCATTCAATAAAGATTTTTATGGTTTGGGGTTGTGAAGGAGAAAAAAATATATAAGGTACAGTGGCAAATTATGGTGAAAGCTAGAAAATAAGGAGGTCTTTGGTTAAGTATTGTCTAAAAATATATCCATGCTTTTCAAATGGATACAAAGGCTAAGCTTGTCAAGCCCTGCCTTATGCAAACAAGTAATATCCTATTTTTACTCACATTTTGAGAATGGAATCCCAAAATTGCATGGCTATATTTTCCTATTGTGGAAAGATATTTTGTTAATCTTGGATCCAAATAGTGTTATCGACTTAATTTTACCCCAAAATATTAAATTCATGATTGGTGATTATTCCTCCATTCTCTTTTAGTCTAATGTGTGGATAAGATCAAATGCTTTACATAGGGCTTTCCCTAAGCTTTACAAAGTTTTTGCTATTCAAAATGGTTTGGTTCATGAGATGGGTTAATAAATGAATGATAATTAGCGATCAAATTTGATTTATCACCGGAACCTCTCATTTTATGAATAACAACAATATCATTATTTTCTTTCAATGTTGAAGCCAATGATAATTCAGCATGAAAAAAATAACAAAATTAAATGGTTATGTAATTCTGATAGAAGCTTCTTAATTAAGTCATGTTGCACCCTAATTGATAATACATCTTCTGCTAATGATGGAGTTTTTAAAGCCAACATCAAGATTAAAGGGGGGCTCCAAAACTTCAAGTGTTCTTATGGTTAGCAATCTACAACAAAGTACAAGAACTTCTCTCCATCACTAGAATGTTTTCACTACCACTCAAGCTTCACATGTCTTTTGTAGTTCAAATCTGGAAACTTTAAAGCACCTTTTTATATACTATAACTTTTCTGAAAGTGTTAGGATGAAAGTTTTGGATTGGTGTTGTATCCAATGTTATTTGTTGAATACACTAGACTCATTACTTTTGTAGTGGCCTAGAATGGTACAAGGCAAATTCTAAAGGTTAGCTTGGAGACTAATCTCAAATAGTACTACTTGAAGTATTTGGTCGTTGAGGAATAAAATTATTTTTTTAGGAGAGAGCCATAAGATTGTTTGATTATTTCTTCACTATCCATCATCGAGTTGTTATTTGATTGTATACTCTAGAGTCAAACTTCACTTATACCAGAAATGGCC
The DNA here is from genome assembly GCA_015708895.1 of Populus ilicifolia. Lineage (NCBI taxonomy): Eukaryota > Viridiplantae > Streptophyta > Magnoliopsida > Malpighiales > Salicaceae > Populus > Populus ilicifolia. Next base: position 90,127 of record SRLM01000142.1, read on the forward strand.
TTTTAAAATCTTCTGATAGCATTCAATTGTAGTGTAATAAGAAATATTAGATAGTCCTTTTGTTTTTTTTGTAGCAGATCAGTCTTTTTTTTTCCTTTAAATCTGTTCCTTTTTTTCTTTTTTGTCATATTCTTGTATTTTGCTTTGACTATTTGTTTTATGGCTTTTTCAATATACTTTGATGATTATCCAAAAAACATTAACATAAAAAATCATGAATTTTATTTATAACGAGATAATATTTAAATAAATATTGATGATGATTTTTTTAAAAAATATTCATTTATTAGATTAAAAAAATAATTTTTTTTGTTACAATATATGTTATAATCTATACTTTGAATATTAGACAAGACAAGAAAATTATTGGCATTAAAGTATGTTATTTTATTTAGTCTAATGTTTACCAAACATAAAATATAAATCATTTATATAATTTTATAATACAACTTTTCAAACTTTTTGAACTTAAAATTTATAAAGGTACAAACTATATCGTGCTTGATTTTTTGTTAAATAAAATAAAAGTAATGATATTTAAGTTTATAATTGCTTAATCAAGAAAATTATAATACCATATTAAAAAATTATTTTAACATAGTTATTTCAACTATTAAATAAAGTTATAAAATATAATTTATTATTTTTCTACAATTTCAAGCACCGATAATTGTAAACGGTTATAAAAAGGCGTCGTGGAAAAATTATTTTTCTTCTGGATATTGCAATTTAAGTTTTCCCGTGCCTTTATTTCGACTGCTTTCCGGGCTTATATTCCAAGTCTTTCTTTTCCTTTGTTCGTAGGGTATAAAGCATGTGACAATGCCCAGGAATGAAAACAGAGCCCCAACTCATTGGTAAAAATATGAAAATATTTTATATTAATGTAAAGTGCTCCATTACAATTACCAAGGATCGCTTTATACTTTGGGATAGTTAAAGGTCTCTCTCTCTCTATCTCTCTCTAATGGTCTCTCTCTCTCTCGTTCTCTTTTTCTCCGAGAGTGCAATAACATACAAAATCAATTAGATCTCATATTTACGTAGGAATATCATATGTTGATTTGGATTTCACTGCTTGATCTGAAGGACATACCTTTTCCACTCTTCACCTTTTGTTGCTTTCTGTCTTTCCAGTCTCTTTGTCATTCTTTAGCTCTCCTTTTCTTTTCTTTTTTTCTTCCTTTTCTTTTCTTTTTCTTTAGCTCTGATTTTCTCACCTGGGTACCTGATTCTCTTCACCAGCATCCCCTCAGAGATAATAATGATTCAAAATGAGTAGTACACAGTGGATAACTTCAATGTGGCCTGCCCAAAGTGAACTCCAAATTAGGCTTCATGAGGCTTGTCCCTGAAACGGTTGATGAGCTTACATCTGATATTTTCTCATAGCTCAAACACTTTGGATCCATGCCCTTCTGCTGTAAGAGAAAACAAAAAAGTTTTTCAAAACTGAAATGAGAAACCATTAAAAGAAAATAAAAGGTAGCTGTGGCTAGGGCAATAAATCACATAGAGCAGCGTAGCACAAGGGAAGTGTGTGAAGGTGGGAATCAAAGGACATTTGACTCAGGGAATAATAGAATAATTATCAAAGAAAAAGAAGTATGGCTAGGAGTACATTTTGAAAGACTGCCAAAGGGTGACCATTGTGCGTTTCCCGATACGAGTACCTAACAGTACACTTATTTACTAGCATTATTTTATGAATACGTATAATCTTACCTGTGTACTTATATATTTGACTCCACCTACTAACTCTCTTGTATATGTATGTATAGATCTGAACCATATACATCCAGGTCAACAAAATGGGGCTGGTAATTCAAGGAGTGCTCAGGTTTAAGGTGTCTTTGGGGTTTTGTTTAATGATGAGCATGGAAATACCCTTCCTTCCTTCCTCTCTTTTTTTTTTCAAAAAAAAAGTTTTCCATATTATATATATATATATATATATAAAACAATTCTCCCCTGTGATAAAGGAAAAAAAATTATTATCCATCCCTTAAATAATCTTTTAAAATTACTTAATTCCCCTTCAACTTGTGGATAACCTATGCAAAGAATATGGAAAGCCCTTGCCTTTCTTGTATCTTTCCAATGGGTAGGGCTTGGGGAAGAGAGAAAAGAACAAATCTGCTTTTCTTCACCCGTTCCAGCAACAGAACATTTATGTGCTGGATACAACATCTTGAAACTAAAGGACATTATAGGAAAGAAAGATTTGAAATTTTGGTACCTCAAGAGGTGGTAAGTTTCCGCCAGAATCCTTTAATTTCCCATGCAACCAAGCTTCCCTGCTAAAAACCAACAGATTGAGAGAATATTTCCTATCAGTGGAAGCTATGCAGAGAATAAAAGGCAAAACTAAGAAAAGAAAGCAATCTTTTACTGTCTTGTTTATAGTTCCCTTCGCTTTACATTTTTTTTCTTTGTGCTGATTGAAGATAAAGTTGAGCTCACCCATGTGATAGCCCATGACACATAGCAACAGATAGCAAGGAAGTCTCAAAGGGCATATAACTTTGGCACCACGATTTTCCAATAATGGGGCCATCACAGGGTTTATCTTTGACACTAAGTATTCTAACTGTAGGCCCCATTTAATAGTTCTCTCTATCAGAGCCCACAAAATCCGAAGGAAAGAGATATCTCCATTTTTTAGGAGGATTTGTCAAATGGGATTCCCATGTCTTGGAATAATGGTAGGAGAGTGGGTGGATTCTTTAACTTCCTTTTTACCCACCGCTGCAAGCAAGAGTATAATTACCCCATCATGGTGTTCCAGTCTTCATGATGGTCGTGGACAGACAGAACAATGCGGTGAAATCATTTCTTCCTCTTTTTGTGTTTTCTTGCATGTGATTACGGTTTTAGATATATAATCTTGTGATGTGGAGCAGAGAGAGAGGCGGGATATGGTAGTAGAACCAGTACTTGAGTGATCTTTTTATTTATTAACCTCATGTATAACATGCATAATCCCATTTTTACATTAATCACCCCTAATGAATCTAGATTAAGGAACACAGCGTCAAGGCTAAGAAGATCCAGAGAAGCTAGCTAGATTAATTTTAACCCCCCCTCTCCCCAAGAGAGAGAGAGAAAGGAGAGGAGTGACAAGAACATGGAAGATGGGATACCTAGTATAACGAGCCATGCAATTTTCATCTGTTTTGTCCTTACCACATGGAAGTAATCCAAACTTTTCTTTATAAATCATAATTGTCTTAATTTAAGTGCTCTTGGGCCTTCCTTACCTCTAGAAAGAAAAATAATCGCTGACCAAGACGGCAAGTCGATTACTTATATAGGCAAATGGACAGTAGGTGTTACGAAATACCCTTAGCAATTAAAACAATTGTAAGAGGGGAAGAATTCAGGTTTAAATCTTGCCTTCGTTAATTACCTTAAAGATCGATCTGAAAAAAGGAAAGAAAAAATTAGAAACTGGGAACGACATCACAAATTCCTAATGCTTGTTCTAAACTCCATTTGTTTGTTATTTTTTCAATTATTATTACTATTATCTGTCCTTTTATTCTCCACTAAAGCATGCATTCTGTAACTAACCCAGGACATCAAAGGGTAGAGAACAGATTAATAAGCATGGTACAGCAGTGGTACCTTGAAGAGTTGCTCCAGAGAGCCTGATAGTCCTTGTCCTGGTGAGCATTTGGTCTTCCCTGTTGCATTGACATTTCTGACCTTCTAGGATTTTCAGTGTCATATATCAAATCTTCTGAAGTATCTCCAGATGATCCATTATCGAACACGTCCGATTGCGCTGTACGTACACGATATCAAACAAACAAAAAGGAAGAAGAGGGATAGGGATAGGGCCAGTAATTAATTAAGACCAACGTAATTAAGGAACATTGATTAACACAATGCTCATTAATAATATTGTTGCGTATGAATATATAATCACTGAAAACTTTCATGAAGCAAAGACATAAAAGAAAGCATAATTAGGGAAAAGCACTAACCCGAAGGAGCTGCTGCTCTATCAGTGGTCTTCACAGTTCGATACATCTGACCCATTAAAATTTCAGAAACAATATTATTAGACTAATTTTGTGATGAAGCATCGAAATTAAGCTTGAATGGGCATTGATTAACAGAGCAAGAAGAAAATCAAAAACTTTGAACAGAAAAGGATAAAACGAGAAAAAGAGACCAACGTGCTGTGGAGGACACGCACACAAGAGAAGGTTTGATTCAAGTGCAAGTACATACTGTAAAAAGTGAGATTAATTGAACTCTGAACAGAATCATTTGTTTGCCCATACAAATGCATGTATGTAGATATGTGATGTGGCATGCATGAATGAGATTCAGCATGGTTAAAAAAGTGGGGTTGTTGAGCCCATGTCTGTAGATAGGTGATGTGGCATGCTTCGATGAGATTCACCATGGTTAAAAAAGTGGTGCTGATAAATAAACCCATCTGCGTAGCATATCATTGAACAATGATGGTTTTTTTTTCTTTTTTCTCTGCAATGTAAGAGAAAATGTTTTTAAAATGAAAAATAATGGACTGAGTGCCAACTTGTCTCGGCTTGGCTATGACTCGTTTTGAATTCCTTGGGCTTTGTCTTACTTGATTCCTGAAATCGATAAGACACCCCCCCCCCTCCTATCTGGTTCGTTCTTCCAAGCAAAAAGCTGTTTATTAGCTAGCAGCACCATCAGATCTAGTAGAAAAATAAGTGCTTAAAGAATTTGAGAGACCCTCTGCAGGGGAAACATTGGAATTTGTGACATGTGTAATAAAACACCGTTCCTGTAATGTATGCTATCGAAAGGCAAATTCTGCTTAGAAGTACAATTAACACTGCATCAATTTAACACTGTTGACTCGAGCTAATAAGTTTTAGTTAGAAAGTTAGAGAGAAAACAAAGAGATTTTTTCCCAATATATCTTTATTTATTTAACAAAAAGGAGATTGAACACTACAAGCAGGAAGGAAAAACAGTTGAGGGTATGCTTTCATTACCTGCAAATGTGATTTAACATGTGCCAAGGTGAGATCTTTCACATCCATAAGCTCAAGAACTGACTTGGGTGTAGCCCCTAAACCCCAACAAAGAAATGAGAAGAACAAGGAAAGAGGAAAGGAAAATATGAGTCAAATTTTCTTTTCCAAGTTCCTTTTTTTTTTCAGTGTTATTGAAGATGGTAAAAAAATGAACAGGAAAGGTGAATGAAGAAGGGAAAAATTCGGAAACGATAAAAAGGAGAATCTAGAAAAGAAGAAAGCCAGAGGAGAAAAAAGAAACAAAATGAAGCATACTTTCATGGCCACCCAATAGCTCAACAGCGTGAACAAAGCGAGCATGAAGAGTGGTAGTCCAACGCATCCTTGGTGCTCTCATGCTTCTTTTAGCTGGAAACCTAGAAATGAATCTTGATCTCATCGACCCTTGAGACTGATAGGGACTTAAACTTGTGGCACTGGAGTTATTAGCAGCCAGAGAAGAAGCTTGGGAGCAAGTATTATCAAAAGTTTGATGAGAGAATGGAAAAGGAGGAGGGTTTTGGTAGACAGGAATCCCTCTAATGGGTCTCAAGAAACCAAGCTCTTGGCTCAGTCCTTGTTGCTGCTGCTGTTGAAAGAGAACTGGATGATGATTATGCAGGTGGTTTTGTTGGTGATGATGGTGTGTGTATTGGTTTTGTTGAAAGGAATGGAAGAGATTGTTACCATTACAGTTCTTAGAATTTTGGAGGATATTGTGGAAATGGTTGGAGTTGGGCTCTGAAACCTTTGGATTAGATAACGAGAGCTCAAAACAGGTATCTGGTTTTGCCATTGAAGAAATAGAGTTTCTCGAGTCCAAAGCTCTAGTCCAAAACCCCAAATCCATCTCTTCTTCTGTTCTCCTCCATGTTGATGTGGGTTTGGTGTTTGGGGGGCTAATCTGAAGAGACAAATCTGGTTGTGCTGGGAATAGCTCCATCTTTAAGTAGCCAAATGAGGCCTCTTAATTAGGTCCCCTAATTATCTCCTCTGTCTTTCTTCTTCTTGTTTTTCTTGTAAGTACAGTGCAATTGGGAACTGTATGTCTGTTAAGGATCAAGAAATTAAGATGAAGCTATAGGTTTGTTCTGGACAATCTAAGCAAAAAGAGTTGAGGATTTTTCGGGTGCGATTTTCGGGGTTTCTTTCTTTGGATCAAATTGAGGGGAGTAGTTGCAGAGATTTGAGATTGAGAGGGGGGGGGGGGGGGGGAAATGAAGNGGGGGGGAGGAAATGACAAGGTATGAAGTGAATGGTTGTTTCTTTTGTGTGAAGTATATGTGAGAAAATGACACTTGAGGGACTATACGCAGAGAAGGAGATGGAGAAAGTAGAGGAGGGTGTGTTTATTTTGTGGACGTGGGGGAGGTGGGGAACTAGGGTGAGAAAGGGAGAAAAGGAGAAAAGCAAGTAAGTTTGGGACTTGATTCCTTTTTACTACTTCTACTTTTTTTCCCTCTCGTTCTTCAGGGGAAAATATATATATTTTTGTGTAAACTTTAACGTGTGCGTGCATTTGTTCCTCAACAACTCGTACTAAAACTTTTTAATCCACGCACTCACTGCAACCTTTTAACAAAACCCTAAAACTGCAATCAATTTTTAATCACCATTGTTGGCTTAATCACTAGGGGTTTTTAATTCCCTAATTATTAAACCACTCATTGTGAACACAATCTAAACCTAATTTTCACAACCAAAATAGTTCAATACGCTGTTTAAGTTCCTATTTATTTTCTCTTTCTATGGCGCCTATGCTAATTACATGGCTGGTCCTTCAACATTATTAGACGACCAGTGCTGCACTTATGGCTTTGTACTAATGGCGGTAGATCGGTGGTTCCTTTCCTGTAATTGAGATTTGAGAGCACACACTAGACTCCGCCGCCCGCCTGCATATTTTTATGCATGTGTTCCATAAGAAGGGAAATTTAACATCGCCAAATTACTTACCACCTGCACGAGTATGTCTGGCTTGCAATTAACAGTGTTTTCAAAATAATTAAGCTATTTACACAGCAATCAATCTAACTGGATTCAGAAAGCCTTTGATTTTTTTTTCAAGTTGTATATAATTCTTTCTAGTTTCATTGTCTCAATGAACCGATATTTGTACCGAGAGTCATTCGGGTTGTGCAAATCTTGGCTTGCACCTTTGATTAGGTCATTGCTAGCGCAAGGCTAAAGACTAAAAAAAGCATTTTTAGAGATAAAATATTATAGTTAATTAAACACAAAGCCCACTACAAAAAAAATATATATGCATCGCTGATGAATTCCTATTTTAGATATAAAGGGGTTGGAACCCCCCCCCCCCCCCCCCCNNNCCCCCCCCCCCCCCCCCGCTTAAATTGTTGAAACAGTTCAGTACTGGTGCTGGGCCTCAACAGGTGTACCATCGATGACAATGAGGTTCTTACTTTTAGTTCAAACCCTAATGAACAACAACTTTTTTTCACAAATGATCGAAAACAACGGTAATGCAGGGTTTAGGTGCTTTATTATTGTTGTTTTTTTCTTCAAAACCAGGAAGCATTGCATGAATGCTTGGGAATATGGGCCTTATCTAACACTAGCAGAAAAAAAAGAACTGAGCTACATAGTAAATGCTGTCAATAATAGTGTCCCTATCGTCTATATATGTGCATCTAAACATGCTCTACAATTACATTTAATACTGATCAAACAATTAGGTATACAAATGACTTGGTGATCCATCATGTTTTTCTCTAACCCAAATAATCAATGAAGAATAAGTAAATAACCACATATAAGCACTGTACATACGAACTAGGTGGCTAAATTTTGCTTAGGATCACACGGAACAGGACTATTACTTCCTGGAAGAAATTAGCTCCTACTTTGTAGAATGTCCAGCCGATAAATTTATGTAACACGAGGGCATAGATTTGATTTTCTTCTTAGAATGGTCCTTGTACAAGCCATGTGATCAAAGAGATTACTTTTTATTTCAATTAAGAAGAAAAATCAAGTAGCCACATCTATACATGGGCCATTTTTTCAAAGGAGTGGTCGCAGGCAGATGACTAATTAATGTATCTTAGAAGATCATTGGTTGCTTATATTATCTTCTTACCATCAGTTTAGCTGTTTCTTTTCTATTTATAGTGCGTTGGAATGCCCGTCTTGCATACAATGAGAGAAGACGTCCTTAACCCTTTTTCGTTGCCTCACATTCCTACTGTGAGAGTGATTTTACAACATGAAATTACTATCGTAAGTAAGCTCAAATTATATTTGATCCCATATCATTTTTTTATTGTGATTTTGATTTGAAATAGGATATCATAACTTAAACACAAGTCTTTCATGTTCTCCATGATTTCTCCTCTAGATCATGCACTAAGCTTAACAAATTAATTAGAGTCTTGAGTTCTATATCTCAAAATAAACTTATACGGATAACCTGGGTTTTAGGTGAATTATCACAACCTCATGATCTCTAAGGTTCTCTTCTTGATTAGTCATTTGAGAAAATATATTTTCAATAGATGATTTAGCGATAAATCTTAATAATGGGAAACTCTAAAATCCATCAATTTATTGGACAAATCATGTACATACGAGCATGGGAAACAATTAGATACATAGACCTTGGAATCATATATTTAGATCTTTCAGTTTTCATACAAGATCATTAATTCATCCATTAATCATTCTTGACACGGAATAATAATAACCGTGAATGTAAGGAATGAACAAGCATCTGTCAATTTGGCAACGAACATGATTGAAGGAGCTGGGGCATTTTATGCAAGTTGATCCCATTAGCTTGACCACTTTTTGTCGGTAAATCATTGTGCTCTGCCGATTAATCAATTTAGACTTACTGGAATGACCTAATTAAGTATTTCCAAAAATCAAGCAAAAGGTGTTTTAACTTTTTGACTTGCATGGAAAATTAATATGTGGGGTATCACTAATTCTTTCGCATCACCTATATAATATCTCGAATTTCTTAACGTATTGAATGCTTTAGTTGTTTATTGATTTTGATGATAACATTGTAGTGGAACAGTTTTTTTCTTGAAAAAAATAATATATGTATTAATAACAAAAATCATCTTAACATAAAAATTTAAATTAGTATATAGATAAAAATTATATTTATTAATTAAAATAAAAAAGTTATGTTTTAGATTTAAAATCAAAGTTTTGATTATCAAACAATTATGAGTTTGATATCATTTTAAATAATCATCTCAATCTAAAAATTTAAACCATTACATAAAATATAATATATAACTTATATTATTCTTCTAACTCTAACTCTATTGTATTAATGATATTACAAGTGGAGTCAGGTTGGGTTTTATCCTACTCCATTCCTCTCAACCTGCACAACCAACTAAAAATTAATTAATTATTTTTTTATTCATTTTTATTTTTTATTTTTGAAAAGTATATATCTTTGATAAAAAAAAAACTATGTTCTTTCCTAATGTTCTATTCATTTTGATTTATAATACATAAGATTATAATTCTATCATATTCATACTTGAGATATAATCAGTCTTCCCAATTAAGTTGGTTTTTAATCCCATTATGGTGTCTATCTTATTATCTTTGGCTTCTAAGATGCAAAAGGAGTTAAGATGATACTTGAGGTAAAAAAATTAAACTTTGGAAAGTTAATTTGGGTGTAAGTAAGTTTGTTTTTTACATGTATATAAAAAAAAATTATTAAGAAACTAGTAAGAAATTTGAGTGGTTTACTTAAAACCTAGTTAAAAAAATAATCTTAAAGAATGAAAATTAATCTTAATATAGTAGTGTATTACTCATAGTTATGAAACTCGATCCAACTCGTCAAATTGCAAATCACAAAAAAGTTAGGCTCATAATTGGCCTAATCAACCTGAAACCTAGGTAATCGGATATAACAACAATGAGACCTGATTTTTTTTTTATATTTGTTTCATAAATTCAAAAATATAAAATTATTAATTTATGAATGCCTAGTCTCACATATCTTTTTTAATAACCTATATTTACATGAATTTTTCTTAACTTTTTTATGTGATATAACTATATATAGCTTATATCTACATGGAATGTTTATTAATTTTTGATTTGAAATAGCTATATATGACTACATTTACATGGATTGTTTCTTAATTTTTCAATGTAAAATAATTATACTATACTACGCTTTATTTTTTATATAGTTTATATTCACATGAATTGTTTTTAAAAATTTTTACGTGGAATAATTATGCTACATTTCATTTTTCTTTTATAAAAATACTGTTACATATAATTTTATTTTTTATTGAAATAACAAATAAGATATGAATATAAAAAACTCTACGATAGATATTGATTACAGTCCCTACTCACGAGAGACAAACGAATTTCTTTTTCTTTTTCCCCCGACCGCTTTTCATTAAAAAAGCAAGATCAATTATCTTGGGCATATAGAAAGAGAGATAATACAAAGCTTTTAGAATCTTTAATTAAGGGGCTTTGCCTATAAGAATTGGTGAGCGTTACCTTTGCCATGTAACTTAGCTTTTGGTACCCTTTCTCTTTGGGTCATCTATCCTTAACTCTCTTTCTGGACAAAAAAAAAAAAGGGTCCTTACTTCTCTTTCATTCACAGATGTTCAAAGCTCTCTATTAAAACATCCATTCGTGAGCTCGTAAAAAGGTCCATGCAGGGTTCAATATGGAGAACTAATCATGCTCTGATTTTTTTAAGATTATTATATTCTCTCAATTATCAAAAACATAATAATTATAATATATTAAAATCATAGATACATGTAAGAAAAACGAGAATCTTATGTCACCCAAGGGATTGTTGGTTCATCACTGAGTACGTACAATAATTCAACTTTTTCTTCTTCTTTTTTCTCTTCCTCTTTTTTTTCCTTTTAATTTCTTTCATAAAATAATTTAAAGGAAAAGGCTACATGATCTCAAGCCCATGATGACACTGCTTGGCCCAATAGATATTTGCCTGACCCCATCACATAATTAAGTAACAATGCAGCTATGCCAGTGGGTGCTGGCTAACTAAGTATAACTAGATAGGTTTCTTGCTCCGTGGTGAGCTGGTCTAAATTTTTTTATATTAAAAAAATATTGTTAAGATGGCTTAATTATTTATAAAAAAAACTATAAAAATATGAGACTTAATTCATTCTCAACTTAATTTAATAAACTCGATTAATTTAAAAAATATAAATAAACAATAAATAAACTAATAAAAAAATATTTGAGCCCTTTGGGATTAGTATTCTAAATCTATAATCTTGTCATGATACGGAGGTAACCCTGTCAAGCAAAATAAATAAAATTATAAAACTCAATTATGAAATAACTCAATATTGAAAACTGAAACTGAAAAAATAATCAAAACAAGATATAATAAAAAAAGATCTAAGTCAACTTGTGTTAACTCATTAACCCTGTGATCATAGACATAGAATTTGAATGATCCTATAAAAAGGAATTGAAAAAAAACAACCAACTTGAAAATCAATTTTTAATAAATCAAATGTTGAAAGATAAAATTAAAAAAATATATATAATTTTTTAAAAAAAACCTACAAAGATCAATATCAACCTATATAAATTTTTGAAATCTATTACCCTGGTTTAGAGCTTAGGACTAACCATATAGGAGGCAAATCCTAAAAAGCATTAAAGAAAAATTATACATCAATAAAATATTCAGGAATGAAATTAAAAGGATAAAAAATAATAATTAAAAAAATAAAGACTATATTGATATAAAGATAATTAAAAATCAAATGTCAAGGAATTAAATTAAAAAAATAAAAGATAAAAAACAAACATCAATCAAAAGAATAATAACCGAACCTGATATCAAAATTAAATAAAATCAAATAATAAGAAATAAAATTGAAGAAAGAAATCAATAAAAAAAGATACACAAAAAAATTGCAATAAAAAAATAAAAATTAAATTGGATATAAAAAATAAATAAAAAAACAACTTTATATTTTAGTGAAGAAGAGAGAGGAAAGGAAAAAAAAAAGTCAATCGGAGTGTAGCTATTGTGCTATTGTGTACATACATTACCTAAGGATATGAATAGTATCCACTCGTTGATGCTTGCATTGCATATCTCAATTTAATTTAATAATAAATAGAAAACTAGTTTAAAATAATGAAAAAAACTGTTAAATATTAGTTTGAGGAATTTTGGTTTTGAGAGTAATTTAGTCTTTACAATGTGTTTTTAAAGTGCAAAAGAACTAAAATATTCTCAATCAATTTTTTGAAAAATTTTACTTTTAAAAGTAATAAAATCTTTACATTGTTCATTAAAAAAATTAAAATATTTAATTATCCTTGATCAATCTCATAATTACAAATGAATCCTAAGGAAAATACTATTTTATTCAAGGAAAATACTATTTTATTCAATACTAGCAAGTTAATTGATTTTTTTATTGGAAAGGGAAACCGGCAATTAGACTACTATGATTAATAATGTTATGTATTCAGGGACAATAAATTCTCCATGGATTTCATTTTTTTTAATTATAACATAATTATAGTTATAATAAAATAAATTAAAAGAATATGAAAAGGAAACAATGACATTCATCGTGCATACAGACTCATATGCATTGTTTATATAAATAGTGTTATTTCTTATCATTTCAATCATCTCACATTATTTCTTTCAAGTCTTGTCATTCGAAGTTATATTAACATTATTCATATATTGAGAGATCTTTCTTTTTGCTTTTTTTTTTACATATATGAAGTTTTGATAAATATTTCCATATTAAATTAAAGATCAAATTTCCAAAATAAACTCTTAGGTTGTTGTTAAAAAACAATCAAAGTACAAGAACCAAAAAAATAAAAGATAAAACAAAACAAACCTCATTTTTTTTTCATGAAAAACTTCAATTCAATCTTTAAAGTTTCAATTTATGTATTATTTGGTTCTTGTTATTTTAGCCAATCTTAAACTTTTTTCTTTTTCATGTTTCAGTCTTTTAGATGTTGAGAGAGAAGAAAAAAAATCATTGTAAAATATTTACAGGTGCTTTGATGGCTATATTTTAGCCAATAAAAATGTTGATTTTTGTTTCAATAGATTTTTTATTAAAAAAAATTAATGGAGGTGAAGTTATTTTTATACATGACAGAAAAAAATATATGGATCCACAAAGTTTTTATTATTATTTTACATTTATTAGAGAGCGTTTTGAATTTGAAAATAAGTTTATTGGGTTCTTAGAATGTTTTTCAAATATTTTTAAATAAAAATAAATTTTTAACATTTAAAAAACTCGAATCCTAATATTTCAATCATCGGACGTGACCACATAAATGTCCACCAAACAACACTAAGTCATATGTCACGGCAAAGAACCCATAATATATTAGACCAAAAAAACAATCAACTAGTCATAAAAGTGTTGCCTGCACTAGGCACAATAGCGCGTGACTCTTTTTTTACTTTTTATTTTTTTAGTTATTTAAATTGTAATTAATATTATATTTTTTATTAAAAAAGTTAGTCAATGTTTTTTATATAGTAATTTTTTTTAATTTCATAATAATTCAAAACAGTCATTAAATCTGTTTAATTGTATTTTATATAAATAAGCTGTATTTGTTTAATGTATCTCTAAAAATAAAAATCATTTGTTCTTAGTAATCAAAATTAACCTCAAATATAAAATAAACAAAAAACAAGTAAAAGAGCATTCTGAATAAAATATTTGCATACCCAACTAACTTTTTCTTTTACAAAGAAGTTCAACTTATTTTCGTAGCATTTAATCAGTATTGTTAACTCTTTTTAAATTATTAGTTCATTTTTATTATTTTATGAAACATAAACTTCAGCCTTTTGTTTTTCAATTAAAAAAATCCAAGGTATTCAAAGACACATTCATACCGCTAGCATTTTCTTCTCTTACATTATAAATCAACTTAAAATCATATCATCAACAAAGTGCGGGTTATAAAACTGGTTTAATATATAAAATTTACTTACTATTTGCCAAATTAACAAACACAAAATCTCAAGCAAGTTTGAGGTAGAAGAAAAAGAAAAGCCATCCTCAAGAATGTAACCAATATATGGTGAGAAGTAACTCCCGTATTGGTTCCCAAAACTATTTCACTATAAAAGCCTTGCGTAACTATAGTGTGAGTTAAAAATTGACCTTGTGTGTTTTGCTTTTCCATGTTTGACTGCATTAAACAAGCATCAAGACACCGTATTGTCTACCTTGAGATCAACAAGATACCGTGGGGATCTCGAAGGAGAAAAACACATGCATTTGATCTCTCGATCAAGAACACCCATGAAAAAAATAATACTACAGAACAAAGAGAGTTACTTTAAAGATATGATAAATAACAACGACAACATATTGTTAATCTTGTTTAATTTTCCAAGGGTTCCCGACAACATTGGAAGCAATGTACGAGATTTACATGACATTAATTTATTATTTTGAGTCTGTTTATGTTTATTCATGTGCATGTCTCTCATTGAAAATTATATCATGAAACTTGTAGCTGCGATCAATGAAGATCAGAAATAGAATAGTACTACAGGAGATCTTGTTTTCTGCAGCAGCAATGGAGTTTATTACATGATGAAGATGGGTATTATTATAATTATGAATGGGATTAATGTCAACCATTCCTCGGTAACAAGAAATTATTAGAGTTTTGAACAGTTGCATGTTTTCAGGGACTCTTTTAACTAGATGTTTAGTTTATAGAAGCATCTAATTTTGTCAGTATAGGACTTCTAGGCTATGGCTATATTCAGAGGTCAAGGTTGGAATCTTCCATTAATACCTGAATATCAATTTTATACTTGAAGTTGCATGGTGATCTTATGTTATATGGCCGATTCCACTTTGTTTCCTAATTCCTTGCTAAGTTATATATTATAGAGCAAGATCCATGATATGCTTAGATAAAGATGGATGGATTTTATTTTTTAAGTAGTCTTTAATTAAAAATACATTAAAAAAATTTAAAAATAAAATAAACTATTTTTATTTTATTATATCAAAATTTTTTTAAAAAAATTAAAAATACTTTAAAAAATAAAAACTGTTACATTTCGAACAGTAAATTAAGGTGCGTACAATACAATTTTGACCCTTACTTGTGTGATTTCTTTTTCTTTTTAGATCACGTAGATTTTACTTAAAAGAATTCGGCACTGTTTGGCACGCTTCTTCGTTAAAGAAGATTATTCTTTTTTTTNTAAAAAAAAAAAAAGAAGCCATTGTCTCGAGGTCCCCGTTACGCAAATATGATTACCATCAATATGACAGCGTTTGTACAACCCACAACCCAAAATCTTGAAGTCCTGCTGGAATATGATTACACTATGATCACCCTTCTTGACGTTTGAAGACGTGTCAATACATCATCATTTTGAAAACCTCAATTCTCGAAGTCCCCAAGTTCCTAGCAAGGATACGGTGATTTTTTTTTTCAAAAAATAAAAAAGGTAGAACACTCGAATGTGATATTTGCTATCCGAAAGATATAAATATTATATATAACTTTAAATAAAAAAATTAATAAACATAATTTTTTTAACCTCTCAGTTGTTTATCATTAAAAAAATAACCAATTTAACTCAACACTTCTCAGTATATATATATATATATATATATATATATATATAGCATACCAATTAATTTTATCTTGGAAAATGAAAATGGGGCTCATAATATATATATCAGATTATTATATGCACTCACATCGATTATGTTATGCTCATATACAATCTTATATAGCTTTCTAAACTAATTAATAATTTTCACCTCACAAATATTTGATTTCTCCTGCCAAAGATTTAGAAAAAGTTACTTGAATCATCAATTAATTGTCTTCTTTTTTACCTTTATAATTGAAAATATATGATGTATTGAGAAAATTCAAATTATTTTGTTACTCAATCAAGGCAATCTATCTTAATGATATCAAAGCAATGCATTAGAACTGCTACTAGCCATAATCCATCTTCCTCCTAATACATTAAAAAAGTTGCTAATATCAAAGTCTTGGTCCATATTACATATCAAGCGAAATGAAGTATAAATATTAGAAAAAAAAATTGACACAAAAAGGAATTTTATAAATAACAAATAAAAATAATTTTATAGTACATATCCCGTAAAATTGTTGTGTATCTAACTTATTTTAGTAAATCTTGTGAATATAAGCAGAATTTATAGTAAAATATTTAAACTTACACCATCACAAACCACACAATTAATTCAATTATACATATATTAAAAATTTATTATTATCGATTAAGAGTGGCCTTCCTGTTTCAATGTTAAACATGATGTTCTCTAACTTTTTAGATGACTTGGTGTGGAGACTCTCCCACAACCAAAGCATTAATTCAAGATTTTAATCTCTCTCAAGTCCCAACTACTGGAATAAGTACACTAATTCTTTAGGCGTAACAAATCAAATCAGACAAACAACTCGGCAACTGGGCAAGGTCTTCAACTTCATGATTTTTAATGACGCAATCAACTAACAAGCATATGCATGCCAATTGCTGCAGGCTAAAAACATAAATCCCTATAGAATATGATGAATCTTGTTACATTAATTATGATAATGAATCCTTCATGCATCAAGCCAAGCATCAATAGGAAAAAAAATATCTAGATTGAAAATTCTTTTTCCACAGTTGACTTTAGGATTGTCACAATAATGGATGACTGAAATGTAAGAAAAATCGCAAATGTTGCCAACCTAATCAAAGTTTATCAATAATTAAATTTAGTGATCGATGCTTGATGATGATCTCCCTTTTAAAGGGGAGCTATATAGTAGTGCCTTCAGCTTGTTCCAAATTGTTGGAACATAAAAGAAACTTAAAATTGCAAAAAATAGAGTCAAAATTGTCTTATTATACTATGAATGTTCTGATACTAGCCAGGGAAATCTGAGAATCTTGAGAAATGCATATGGCTAGCTATTCTAAATTCTATTCTAAGAGATGATTAATGATCATCATCATCAAAGAGCATGAAAAGATTTTACTTGAAAAACCTGATCCTCTAGTTTCAGCATGAATGTTAGAGACTTCATTGCATGTATTCGTTGAATGTTATGAATTGATAATGACCAATGAGATATTAGAGACAATAGTTTTATTTAATTAATAATGGAGAGAGATAAAAATAAATAAATAAATTATCATACCGACATAACATGTCACTATTTTTCTGAGCATTGTTTGTCATTGTTAAATGTATATGGGTCAACATGTTTCTTCTCTTCTCAATCTTTGGATCCTACATGCAATTATGGTGTGGAGAAATTAAAGGCAAAAAACAAGTGAATGCGGATGAACCCGATGCATAAAATAATTAATACCAAGGGTAATTCATGACATGAAATTTCTGTTCAACATCATTTTTTATATATGGCAAAGTTTCTTACATTGAAAATAGCGGAGTGTCGCATACTTGAGTTAGCAAACATGAAACAGGCTCAAACTTTAACTTCCAAGCAGATGAACAGCATAGCAGTTTGATTCCTTTCTCTCTCTTAAAATGATGATTATTTTTTAAAATATTTTTTATTTTTAAATATATTAAAATAATATTTTTTTTATTTTAAAAAAATTATTACATTAAATTTAATTTGAAAACACATAAAGATTTAATTTAAATAAAACATAAAAATAAACTAGAAAATATATATATATATCCTGTGACCTGTATGCCAAGGCAAATGATATAAAAGGTATAAGAATAGTTAACAAACATCATTGATTAGTCTCTAGTGTATGAATGATCTACATTGAGCTTGAGTCAGATAACATGCTGTCTTAATCAATATTGATACGTATTACCTCAGAGCATGAGGCATGCCCAAGAGAGACGTTGATCAATGGACCCTCCAATTATAGCCGAGGGAAAAGATTAAAGGCTGAAAATAAAATGAATAGAATTGGAAGCCATATGCGCAATTAAGGCTATTAAATCCGTAGGGTTGCACCCTAAACCGACGCCATGGATTTACTTTGCTAGACAACTCAATGTCCTTGGAATTGCGCTGATCGATGATACAATGGTTCTGAAGTCTTGTCCATAGATATGGGCCTGTCCCGAGTGTATCTCTAAAGATGAAAAAAGAACTACGAAAAGAAAAACTGAAGAAGTCTTTGTTTCTTGCGTCGTTCAATAAAATAATTGTAAGGTACTTTTCCCTCTCTTCTCCTGGGGAAAATTCTAGAGAATTTCCCAAGTGAAAAGGCATGGTGCGATGGGAGAACTTGTTCCACATTGATGGAAGGCAAGCAAAGTTTTCAAATTTGCACAAATGGCTTTATCAGTTGGTGTTGATTTCTTTTTCTTTTTCTCTTTCTCTTTCTTTTTCTTTCTTGTGAAACATATTTATGGGGCTTCGAGCTAAGAGATGAGAAGGGTTTGTTCCATGATTGATTTTTTGCATGTGGAAAATATATGGGGCTATATAGGATTAAAAGAAGTTAGATATACAACTGTCAGTAAAGCACTCGTCGTGGTCATTTCAAACTTAATCGAGATTAGCTGGCTTCTTAATCAGGTTTTTAAATTAAAAGTATAATTAGTGGAAGACGTGAATAACATATTCCCAAATACTTAGACCTTTTAAATTCAGCTTTTTTCCTTGCACGAACAAACAAATATGCTCAGGAAACTTGACCCATCTAGAAAGAGATTTTCTCCAATCAAACCCACATACCAAGACTTAAAGTGGTAAATGCCTCTTTTTCTCTATTGAGTCCCGAGAATAGGTATAGGTTCCTATTTACACAAGAGCTATATGAGTGGAAACATTTTGAATCTTTTGCAGCGACTTAGAGCAAAGGGAAGCTTTGATTAGCGCCCTACAAATCTAGAGAGATTAGTGACTGAAAGAAAATTTGTAGATTTTGACAAGAACCCATTAACTAAAATTTTCTTTGTTCCTTTCTCATTCTTCATTTTCTCTGTGGTTTCGCTTTCAACAATTCCACAGTTTTATTCTCTTCAATAAAGGTAAGAATGATTGTAGGGAAGAGGATGGTCCCGCGCAACCCAATCAAACAGAAATATGGTGGAAATCAAGGTAAGGATGCGTGTAGGCTCCCACCAAACAGGAAATATGACCCCGCATGATTGCAAACAACCCCTTTCCTTTTCTTTTCATATATATGACATCCATATCCCATTTTCGTAACGAGGAGAAGAAATAAATTTTGTACTTAATACAACGCCATTGTAATCTTTTTTATTTACGTAGGGTGTCCGGGTCAGTTTACACGCACCACGACTAATCCTCACGGTCCACTGAATACCCTGCAAACCTAGTAGGCATGTAAGGCACCGCGGGGATGACAGACGTGCACGCCAGGGCTCGAACCCAGGTGTAGTGGAAGGAAACAAGTCCCTTCCACCACTAGGCCAAGCTCTAGAATGCACCATTATAATTTCTTAAACAACTTGCTAGTTGCGACTTTCAATTTAATTATTACCTGTAATTATGCTTCTGCTAATATCATGCATGCATGTAAATAATAACACTATCTAATGCGTTTTTTATTTTACTTTCAATAATTTCTCTATGTGACACGAGAAAAATTCAAAGTAAAAATAGCTTAAGATTATAAATATTCAGTAATTCACTATTAACTTTTCCATAATTCAATTTTGAATTTCCAAAACAAATAAAAAAAATAAAAATTTCATCAAGACAACATAAATGGAAAATTTAGGAGGTTAATAAGGATAAAAGTATAAAGTTGAAAGTCAATTTGACCAAAAAAATAAAAAATTGATAAGTTTAAAGTTTTAATTAAATTTTAAATTAGTTTAATTAATGCAATCAGAGGCTAAACTGGAAAAAAAAAGAGCCCCTGATTGATATAAATTGAAAGAATTGATAAGTTTAGACCGTTGAGTAATAATAGTTTGTTTATCATAATAAAAGCATTCAACACATAAAAAATTAAAAGAATACATACAATTTTTAATCTTTAAAGTATGAAATTTTTGTTGTGTCAATGATAAATTCTTCATCTTTAATGTTTTATTGCTCCTTACTTGTGCANCAATTTAATTATTACCTGTAATTATGCTTCTGCTAATATCATGCATGCATGTAAATAATAACACTATCTAATGCGTTTTTTATCTTACTTTCAATAATTTCTCCATGTGACACAAGAAAAATTCAAAGTAAAAATAGCTTAAGATTATAAATATTCAGTAATTCACTATTAACTTTTCCATAATTCAATTTTGAATTTCCAAAACAAATAAAAAAAATAAAAATTTCATCAAGACAACATAAATGAAAAATTTAGGAGGTTAATAAGGATAAAAGTATAAAGTTGAAAGTCAATTTGACCAAAAAAATAAAAAATTGATAAGTTTAAAGATCTAATTAAATTTTAAATTAGTTTAATTAATGCAATCAGAGGCTAAACTGGAAAAAAAAAGAGCCCCTGATTGATATAAATTGAAAGAATTGATAAGTTTAGACCGTTGAGTAATAATAGTTTGTTTATCATAATAAAAGCATTCAACACATAAAAAATTAAAAGAATACATACAATTTTTAATCTTTAAAGTATGAAATTTTTGTTGTGTCAATGATAAATTCTTCATCTTTAATGTTTTATTGCTCCTTACTTGTGCAACTAGAATGTTTGCATTATACCTCGCAAAATTTCAACAACAACACCTTGATTTAGATGCACTTCTGACAAGATCTTTGAATAAAAAATTATAGAACTCAAAAATCTTTCAATAAAATGAACCTAAGTTTTAGTTTTAGAAGGAAAATCAAAGTATAAAAAAAAAGAAAAAATAAATAAAACATAAGGTTAGTAAGAGTGTATAAAAGTCTAAAAAAACATTATCTCAAATTCTTTCTTCACCATCTTTTTAGTAAATTTTGAAAGCTAAAAAATTATAGAATTAATTCCGATCATTCAGCCTGTGATTAACAACTATAGATCAAAAATTAAATATGAATATAATAGCCATAAATTTTATTTTTTAATTAAAAAATATTCAAATCTGCATAAAATACTTTTAGAAAAAAATGGTTAAAATTCACGAGCTCACTTCACAAAACAATGGATTGGAAAAAATAATTATCCATAGACTAACTCAAGTCCAAGTTCTAGTCAGTGAGAAATAATCTTTTGTGATCTAAAATATTATTTTATAATAAACTCAGACCCATGTCCAAACCCAGGCCTGAAGCCCGAGCATGAGTCAAGCTAGGTCGACGAGTATTTGTGTGGGGCTTTAAACCCGAAATCCATTTTGTTTAGAATCTCTCCTCTCTAAAAGCTTGGGTGTTATTTAAGTTTAATTTTAACTTTTCAACTTTTCTATTTATAAACACTAAATTATTTTTGTTTCTTTCCTGTATGGGATAGAAGTTTTAAAAAAAATTTAGGTTTCACCAAAATATATCAACCAAAAGTTCATTGAAATTGATTTCTCATTCACCTATAATTTACTTAAATCATATTAATACTTAATGTTAAAGAGCATATGTTGGATATTAAATGGCAATAAATTTTTAACCCAAAATGTAAGTGGACCCCACTTTTAATTTAACTTCAAATGTGCTTATTAACCGTTTTATTAAAAAAAATTCAATAATCTCTCACATGAATGGAAATTATTGTTCTAGTTTTAAAATAACTCAAAGATTTATTGAAATGTATTGATTTAGTAGATTAGTAGTTTAGAAAATATAGCTTTTGGCTTTAAACTTTTTATAGTGAAGTAATGTTGGATTTACTCTGCTAAATAGTAAACACAATGACTTGAATTATTTAGTATTTCATGTAAATCAAGATAATATTACTCACATAGCTCTCTACTTAAATTTTTTTTATTTTTACTATTGTGTTCATTTTAACCCTGAACAGCTCTTGGATTCATAAGTATTCTAGAGAATTTAGTTTTTATTAAAATTATCAAGGAAACGACCACATTTCTCATTCATATAAGTTATATTTTATTAAAAAATATTATTTTATATTTTAATTAATGTACCAAGATATAAGAATCATTAAGAGAAAAACTTATATTTTATTATACTGTAATTAATACTTATTTCATCATATAAATAAAAATAATAATAATTTTTTTAATAATATTGAGAATATTTTATAACCTGGTTTTTTATTTGAATTCAGATCTTGTGATCATCGATAAACTAAATATAGTTATTATTATTATATTTTTATTTTATTTTTAAAGATGTTAAATTTATTTTCCCTCAATCATATATAAGCCTTTTAAAAAAAAAAAAAGCATTCATGATACTTTCATGACTCTCATAAAAATCAATGGCCTTATCCAGTGCAGAAATTAAATATAGAGATATGGTTAAAGCTGTATGTAAGTTGTTATAGTGAAAATGTGTGTAATGGAGCAACTAGATTATCCATCTCATCTCATGGTGCTATGAGATTATATTGTGACAATTAATCACCAATTAAGATTGTTAAAAACTCATATATACAACATGATCGAACCACGCCAGTAGAAATTGATTATAATTTAATTTATGAAAAATACAACCATTGAAGTTTTGTAAGTCAAGACTTCAAGGCAACTTGCAGATCTTCTTGATAAAAGCAACCTTCAACAAAAATCGTTTACAGCTCGCTTGACAAGTTAGTGAAGATATTTACAATGAGAGTCTTGGAATAAGCGCTAAAAGGAAAGTGTTAGTCATCAATTATGCATACACAAATACAGATAAATATATGTTGTAGGTATGAGTCTTGTCAAGTGCTTCAAAACATCGGGACCTCATCCCAAACAACAAAAGCAGCATCTTCAACCACCTTTGCTAATCGAGTGCCCTTTTTAATATGACATGTGGAGCATTCATCAACAGCCAGCGGGATTTCAAAGCGAGAAGGAGTTGTTCTACCACTGGGAAGAAAAGGAGACGCAATGCCGGAGGTCGCAACAAGAAGCACGATTAGACCTTCCGGTCTTTTTCTAGATAAATATAACACAAATTCTGCATGCGTCAGAAATTTTAAGTTCAAATGATATTTATTCGGAGTAGATTCCTTTCTATACGATCCAACATTTATACTCTTGATAATCTATTCGACACTACAGTGTTATCTCTATGACATGCATGATCATTTGGACTAATTTTAGGTGACTCTATATCAACTAATATTGGCAGAAAACAGCAAAACAGACTGATAATGAGGAGGACTGCCTAGCCCTATCAAAACCAAAAGTGCAAAGAGAGGAGGATAGATTATCCTCCAGCCTTGCTTTCTTGCGGGGCGGATTAGAAATGAGTGCGGTGGTTGATATTCACAAAGATCAAGGTGAACAGGTGTTCGCATCTCATCTCAGCCTAATTTGATTACGGACTCATGATTCGATATCAGGCAGCCACTCTATTAAATCTTTCGGTGCTAAAATCGCTGAAGCGAGAATGAATGGACAACTCTCCCAAGCACCTCCCAAACCACTGAGAAAGGATTGGAGCATCTCTATAGATGCATCTAGAACTGATCTTGGACATGATATATAGCAACCGAACAACATCAGCGACACTTTAAGTACGGAGAAAAAATAAACCAACAAACACAGAGAACAACCCTCTTGCAAACACAATGAAAGCGTGAAAATAAAGACAGGATCAAGATAGAGCAAAGAAAGTGTAAAGAACGAAAAGCAGCGTGTGAACTGTGGACAACCAAACCCAACCATATGTCTAAACTCTTAGCGTTCGAATAAAGAAAATCCCACAATTCCAGGAGAAAGTGCCGCCCACATCCAAGAAACGACACCGCGGAGTTCAATTTTCATAATGGAACGGCGCCGCGTCGAACCTGTATCCTTCAATGCAACGTCGCCGTTCTGTGTAAAAAGAATGGACACCCTCAGGGCTGCCCACCCTTGACGACAGCGCAATAGCGGAGCGGCAAAAAAGAACGCAAGTTTTTTTGCAAGGCCATTCCAATGTATAACGACGTCGCGTGAGAAGATCGGGACCTTCGGAACTGACAGAGACAAAACGCAGCGCATAAGGAAGGCAAAAAGAAAAGAGCTTCCTTTTATAAAACTACGTCATTCTACCTAAAATGATGTCATTTAAATGACATTATTCAAATACGAAAATCCAGTTTTTAGAAAAAACAAAATATGGTATTAATAGCAGTAATTAGTAATATTCTTTTAATTACTTATGGTTAAAACACATGTCAACAACATAATATATATATAACCTTAGAAAACCGAAGCCAGTTGCTAAAGGGGAAATTTGGAGGACATGGAAGCGCAACATCTACATGGATAGATGGAGGTGAGTTATGATGTCTTTATAGGCCAGGTTTCCTGATGAAAAGAGAAAATAATTTTATTTTATTTTTGATGTTGCCGTCATGGTACCGTAGAGTTCCTAATATGATGTTGCTAATTAGATTCTAAACACCATAAAATTTATCATCTTTTTGTGGAGAAAAAATGGTATTTTTTTAGTTCAAATTACCTTCTCTCATTCATGTAATTCTTTTTTACAACACCATATCTTCTTTTTTATTAGAATCATGCATGATTTATGTAATAAAAAATAATAGTATTTAAAAAATATTCATAAAAACTCTAATGTTTTAAATTAAATAGGAAAGCATGTATCTTTATAATTAAAAACTCAATTTTTTTATTCATGTATTTCTTTTTTTGTTATGAAAACAATATGTTTTTTTATTATAAGTATTTTTTTTAATAAAAACTTATTATTATCTTAAAACTAAATTTCAATTAAAAAATCATGAATCAATCATTTTTACCCGCCAAATAAATGTAAAATAATAATTTGAGAAAAATATATAATAAAAAATAACAAAACAAATGTTACATTCTTATTGAATATTAATGAGCAAAGTTTTTAAGAACTTCTCCATGTTGGGTTAATATATAATTAATCATAAAGTGATTAGTAATATAAAAATGAATCAATGCCAATTACAGCTCATTTGACAGCCTAAATCTTCTTTATCATTGTTGTTGTCACCAATTAACTTAGGGGGAAAACACATATCCGAGGCCTCTTTTTTTCCTACAATTGTTGTATGTGTGATAAATTATTTAAAGGCATGCATAGGCACATGTTGTGCTTTATTACATGATGTGATGTAGCATATTATAATGCATTAAGAAATTAATGAGATTAACATTAGTAAAAACAACGTACGTTTGCTTAACTTATTGTTGTGCGTTTAAAAAATAATTTTATCTTTAAAGCATCGTGCGATTAATTTCAAAGTAAAACAAACCTGCTTAACTTATAATTAATACTGGTTTGAACCAAAAATAATAAAAGTAATACATAAATACCAAACGATCATAGAGATGGCTATTGGCTGCGCTTCCATAATTTACACCAAGTCAGGTATGGAGGTTCTTAAATCTTCATGGAGATGGAGGCAGGGGAAAATTCCTAAACTGGACTGGGGGAATGGAGTTAAGATGATATCTTATGCTCCGATAGAGCTCTGTGCCCGATTATATTAATAAAAATAATTTAATGAATTTATCATTATGCCACTGTGTATCTATAAATATGATAAATAAGAACAAGCCGAATTGCTAAAGCTGACTTTATGTCATAGCTAGCCGACTCCCTCTCTTCTCTGCCCGCTTTCTTTTGTGAAGCCTATCTCTTCACAGTCACTCTTCTCAACGGCTCATCAATTCAATTTATCTTCACCGCTCCTCTCTCCCATGCCCGCCGCCTACGACATTCAACGCTGCCACCTTCATCTTCATCGCTCTTCTCTCTTCCACGGAAAAGTTAGGTCAAGTGTGGTCGAACAATGCACCATAACACTTCCACAATGTTTATTACCGCACATAAATCCTATAATCATTCTCTTACAAATAAGCGTCTTCATGATCGGCATAACTGTGAATCCTTTGTAATCTTATGGTTATATAGTTGTTTATTTATATAATGTAAATGCATAGATTCACTTTATTTAGATTTATTAACGTGGCAAGCCATGTTCAAGAAGCCTGGGTGTGGTAACTAGCTCCCTGCAGGCATGAGAATCATGATCTTATGTCAGTATAAAAAAATGGAATCCTACTGTCAATTTTGTGAGCAGAAATTTGCTGTTATTCTTGTATCTTTATGTTGCATGCTGAAATAATGTTTGGAATATAAATTTTACCTAAAAGGAAAAAATTAATGTCAACTATTTTCTTAGAGGTGATTCCCTTGATTATATTGTAGATCGATGATGGCATTGTTTATATACAAGCAAGAGCATCAGAAAAATGTAAATGTATGTGTCCTCTAACTCCACGGTGCTCCCATGCCATCCTTACTATTGCAGTGGCGATCGATCTGTGCCCCAAGGACACAACTAGCGCAACGTCCGAAGGAGGACAAGACATCCTCCAAAGTCCAAACTGCAAGTTTTTCCTTTTGGACCAGTATCTAAAATCCATTGGGCTTAGGGTTTTTCTTCAACTAGACTCCTAGGGCCTTATGTCGGACTTTGTTGCTTGGACATGCAAGCTTGGCCCATATCTATAAGATCGTAGGATTCATCTTCCATGGAAAACAAATTCCAGAGATCTAGTATTCTTAAAATAAAAAAACCCCAGGGCATAGAAAAGAGCATAGAAAAAGGTGGTTAAAGGTCTAAGGATAATTCTCACGTCTTTGTCAAGATTTTATTTCGTTGTACAGATAATAGATAAGGAATTTTTTTACTCTCTTTTCTCGGGAAGATTTTATTTGTGAGGAATATAATGGATAAGAAATTTGTTCTTAAATTTTTGAAGTATGGGTGTATCACTGACACCTCATGACTCATTTCAAACGAGCGGGCTCCATAAACATTGATTTTCAAAGTACAAGGATTGAGATTGAGATTTAGACAAATCGCAAAACTCAGTCAGGAAGCAACAAGTGGGAGGAAAAGTTCGGGATTAATGGCTCCATATCCTCGCATTATAGCATACCCATATCCCCATTCATTTTAATTTTGTAAGCAAGCAGTCTGGACCGAAAAGGAGATTTTTCTCCCATCTAGCGCATTTGTTGTCGGGCTGCCTCTCGGAAAAGAATTCTCGAGTGCCTACGATTCCCGAGCATTACCAGCTCTCGTGAAGAAACAGCAATCTTTTCTGTTTTCCTGAGAAGAGGAGGAACAACATATGACCATTGCGGCCCACCTGTTTCTGAATAAAATCAAAATATAATCAGCGAAACCGTTGTGACTTGTGTCAGGTATCCTTTTCCATTCACAACAAAAATGGCTACATGCTATTGTCAATAATGTCGCAAATGCTGGGCTACAAAAGGAGCAGAACGACCCTAACAGACCACATGGAAACTTGGTTCGTATCAAAACAGCTTCCCAACTACTGAACATATGACCCTAGTGCTTGCCATTAACGTGAACAAGACAGCAGTAACAGAGCCCCGTGGAAGCCCTATGCTATCTTTCAAGAATGGGAAAGCACGTAGGCCAATAAAGTTCGCACTTTGTAGTGACAGCCACATGCATACTGCCAGTGGCATGGCCACTAGGAAATCACCCCATATACAAGGCATAAACAGCATACCCCGCTGTTCATCTATCCCCAGCTTGCTTTTCTAAGACGAGCTTGCGCCTTGCAACATTATCAGCACTAGTGGGGTGGAAACAGCTCAAGTTTTCTCATCTCTGTTTCAGTGCATGCTAACCCTTTCAATTTAAACGCGATTGGCTATGTACTGAATAGCATGACGGTATGAGAATACCGTCTAAATAAACATGAAATGAAGCAGGCATGATCGCACATAAAGAGAAAACAGGTATTTCTCTGCATTTATTCAGGTAGTCCATTGCTACAAAAAGAATAAAGAACCTGCGGAAGCAGCAGACTGATTTTAAATGAAGGAGCTGTGGAACACCCACTATTTCCTTGCAAGAATTAACCTGACTGTTAAAAAAATTTTACAAAGTTACTAATCAAATTTCTACTTTCAGCTAGCAGGAAGGTTCTCCTGCCAAATGACGGAAAAACACCCCGGCATGAGAACCTGAAGAATCACCATCCGTGCAAGGCGCCCCAATTCGAGGCCTGCACAAAGAATAAAAGTATGTCCTAGAGTTGGTTAATCTTTGCCGCTGCTCCCAGAATCAATCTTTCGATATTTCGTGTGGTTAGAACCCCATTAGAGAAGAAAAGGTTAGCAAAGTCATGCTCTAGATGATACTCCCGAGCCAGGCCAGCCAGTTTTCTCGTCAATTATGTGATCCAAAAGTCAATCTAACCTGCTCTCTGAACCTAGATATGACGGGCCCCTGACTTTAAGACGCTTTGGCCCAATCTCTATAGGAGGTGGTTCCCTCATAGTCTTTCCCAGTTCATGCTGGAAGCGGTCCAATCTGAGGTGTTCTCGTTGTCTACCCATTTCTTCCTTGGAGGTCAACTTCTTGAACTTAATCGAGAATGGAATAGTACTTCCCCTGGCAACCCTGTCCTTTGAAGCACTCTCTGGTGGTGCTTTATAATCTAAAATTGAAGAAGTGGAACCATGATTTGATTCATCAGCTCTAGAGTATTCTGATGATGTCGTTTGCCCATATCTTCCTTCATGCTGGAGCTTCTTCAGTCTTTTAAGCCCCTGTATCAGTGACCAAATATGAGCATGAAAAATGTTGGTACAAAAGTTCAGGAAAACTAATTTTCAGCACAACTACTTCAAAGTTCATCCTTCAACATTATGGTAGTCAAATGAGTGCAAGTACGGACACTACAGCATGCATTATAAATAACTTGCCATATAATTCAAATTAAACTAATATCACTCCTATGAGAAACTAATTAGAGACAAATTTCATCAAGACGCCAGAAAATTACATCAGGGAAAGATAATGCTTTAATTCAAACACTCTTTGCATTTTACTGGTAGAGTACATTGAAAAATTGGGGAAACACAGAATGCAAAAGGACAAAAAAAAATGGTAAGATTCAAAGATTCAGCACCTGAGAATCCTTAAAACACAATCAAATAAGACAAGAACCATATATAACATACAAATCATTGAAAAGCAGGACTTGAAAGCAATTTACAAAATTAAATGACCAAAATAGAGTCCAGGTAGCAATATACAACTATACCTGGTGTTCAGAGTACTTTGAAGATGCAGCATCATTCACAACTCTTTTTTCAACTTTCAAAGAAGACCGGCGCTTAACCCTAAAAATCTCCGAGTCAGAATCATCACTTTGTTCATCAACAATAGATTTAACCTCTAACCCACGAGGATTACTTTTCTGGATTCTCAAGAATTCATCATCATGTGATAGAGAGGATACTGAGTACTCATGCTTGCTCAATCCTTCCTCAAATAACCTTTCTGAATCAAGTTTTCTTGCATTAAAGTCAGCCTGCACCTTTACCCGCCAAAGATGGAAATAAAATCCATTAACCATAATGTTAAAAACAACTTATTTTTCAACATTTGTCTAGAGTAGGAATAAGAAAGGAATCATACGTTGTCAGATGCAGAAAAGCTTTCAACTGGATCTACAAAAGAACAGAGAGTGGATGCAGCACAGGAAATGGACGCTTCAGAGTATTCGGGTCTAAAACTTTCAATGCCATACTTGTTTGTGGATTTGCTAAACTCTTGTGAACATTCCCAGGTTATTGCAGGAGTCTCGACATTGAACTCAAAGCTTATATCACAATAAGGAAAATACCCATCCTCGGGAACACAATGAAACTTAACTGATAACGGATAAGAATACAAATCATCACCAGTGTTTGTTTGCCGTCTAATCTCCTTTAATATTCCATCTTCCTTCTCAAATTTCTTAGCTACAGCTTCCATATTAGAAATATCCTCCCTCAAAAACAGTGTATGATTTCTCCCACATGAAAAGTCAAGTGAACTGAAATCTGGACAGTGCAACCAGCACAATTATAAAGTGAATATAAGACAATTGAAAATGACTAATCATACAAAGAAGAGATATTTTGCATGTTGTTCGTGGAAGATATGAAGCAAATCATACCATGTCTAAGGCACACAGGATGCAAGTCACAGCTGCAGTTAAGGAATGCCACATAGCAATCCAGTTTACATAAGGTGCATAAGATTGTCCCATTGCTATTTGGCAAAAGGCCATTGCATGCTCTTGATTTCATTATAGACCAGCGAGCACGGTGGTGGAATCGCATCAGCTTCACAAAAGAAGCCTTAATCCAATTATGGGAAACCAAGTCTGCAGAGGAATAATCTGAATCTTCAAGTTCTAGACTTGAATAAAGAAGCATTGCTTCTTTGCACAGAAGTTCTTCATGAGGAAGTAGAGGCACCCTGTTGAGCAGTGCATAGCGCCAGCTAGCTACAGCCCCCAAAGGAAACCAGTCACCAATTGCAAAGTTCACAGCCTCACCACAGTTAAAACCTACAAATAGACGAGGATTACTATCGCTATACTGTAACAA
The DNA here is from genome assembly GCA_015708895.1 of Populus ilicifolia. Classification (NCBI taxonomy): domain Eukaryota; kingdom Viridiplantae; phylum Streptophyta; class Magnoliopsida; order Malpighiales; family Salicaceae; genus Populus; species Populus ilicifolia. The sequence continues at coordinate 120,663 of SRLM01000142.1, forward strand.
ATATCCCAAAATCCAGTTAAGATGGGTAAGTCAAAAAAAATTCAAAACTATTATCATCTCAGCTGAAAGAAACAATTTCTTACCATGGCTGAATCCTGCATGATAAGCTCTCGGGAAAGTGATTATAAACTCCCCAGGCTTTTGCACAGCCTTGTACACAGGGACATCATGTTCTAACAATATATTTGGTGGAAACAGAGTTGTTTTCCCCAAAAGTACATCGAAAGCTCCATCCTCCCCATCAGTTGATAGAATATCATGGCTATACACATGTTCTCTAACCACTTTTTCAAATTTTAAAGCTGCATGACCAGGAATTCCATACCAAGTTTTTGATGCTCCGCAATGATGGTAATTAATGCTGCCAGTAAGGTAATTAAATTGACAATTAAATCAATGTTAACAAAAAAAAATTACTGAGCAATACAAAGCAAAGGACACAAAAGAATACATATATGAATCATACCTGTACAAATAATGATCTTCAACATGCCAAGCAAACACGCTAAACAGCATTCCAATGTAAAGCATCGGATCAGTTACCCCCTGAAATAAGCGCGCAATCTAAGTCAATAAGAGACATCAAGTACACTAACAAATATGACAAGAAGTGTATTGACTAATTACCGGAATAGCTGTTCCCAGGAGGCGCAAAATGGACTTCGGCAGCCGGGAAAGATTCTGAAATCACATAGATAAAGTATAACAATTGGTGGCTGTCCGTGCAATACAAGAAACAGATACAAAAGACATTATTCATAAATTTCAGTAACCAATGAGCTATTTTTTTTTCCCAACAAGCAACTCTTTATCCACAGCAGTAGAATAATAATAAAATATAAGGGACGAAGAGATTTTAGGCAGGATGCTAAAGGGGATTATTTTTTTAGCTATTTGATGAATGGCATAAGATTAAAGGGGGTATACACAACCCTGTTTTGAAATATTTTTCACTTAACTTGGGAAGGAAAAATTTATATTCAATATACTATACACTACCCTGTTCCTAATGGAACAGGATTTCTCCATTCTAAAACAAAACAATCTTATCTTGACAACAAACATGTGTCCGGCTATTAGCAGATCTCAAGTATGGTTCCCACTTTTCAACCCAGGAAGCTCAGAAAAACCAAATTGCCAGAATTCTGGCGCACCCTTCCCAAGATAAAGACTCCGTTCTTTGCCACACTGATTTTTGCTGAGAATAGTGTGGGTTTCTCGAGCTGCACACTCATGTGAAAAAAATTCTCATAATGTGATTTGTGATATCCAGTTGGATTGATTTTAGCCATTAGATCATGATATTACACATTTTACCACCCAACCCCTCCCTGAATGCTTTGCAAATTCTCCTGGTTCTTTTTGTCTTTAGTTTGCACATCTAACCAACTCCAACTCCAGCACTTGAAATAATTTTTTTTTTCCTTGGGTAAAATTAAGCGGATGTTATCCATCAGAATAAAGAACAGGAAATCATAAATGCAAAAGCAAAATCAACACCTTCAGATTCCACTTGCTATTTCCAAGCGGGTCCCTAGGAGATGATGAAAAGGCACTGCCATCAACATCGCATGCATATTCAACCGATTCTGTCTTTCCACACGCAATTTCATGCCAAAATTCCTTTTCCATGTACGTCGTAGGAAGACAACTGGCACTACAATATCTACGGGCAAAAACCTTGTTCGCCATTTTCTCGAAACCACGAAATGTATAATTTCTGAAAATCACCATTCATATTTAAAACCTGAGAAAACATTCAAGTAAGAACTTGTATCTCTTTGAAGAAGTAAAACTAACCTTCCACTCATAAAAAATGTGACTCGGTCACTACTATCCCACTCAGCAAGACGAAGAGGTTGTACTCTAGTTGTAAACTTGAATCCTGCTTTCTCTTTCATTAATACAACCCCAGCAGGAACAGATGCACTCACAGGAGAAATAATCTTGCATATACCTGAAAATTCAGAAGAGGAATAATAACAAGAAGATGCAAATTGCATTAATTTGATTGATGAAAACATGGCAGCAGAAACCTGTAATTGGCAATAAGAAAGCAAGAGAACTCCCTCAGTCTTGCAGTTTCCACAAATGTTACTTGAAGGAAGATCGTATTATGAGAAAAACAAAGAATGTTTCCCAATGAGACCAAGACAATACTGATAAAGAATAATAAGGATGTCTATTACACTACATAATATGCTTTTGCATGAAGCAGGGAATGCGTGAATTAGACATGCCCAGGTTCTCATTCTTGTGGGCTCAATGTTGAGAATTAAATGTTCTTCAATTTTAAAGAAACAGAAATACTCCAATCCATGCAGTACCTTAAGTAAAACCAAGAAGATTGTATAACCAATAAAGAGGCCAAAAGAGATTATTAGACAGCAATGTCTGCTTGCTTTTAGCATAGACATATACAGGCTTAGTACAGAGTAGATATGCCAATCAAAAACAAAAGTAGGACTTTAAGATTTTTACATGAACCCTAATTTAAGCAGGTGACTTCCATGTGATTTACAGTAGCTGATAGACCAGCAAGATGGCGTCATCAAGATTACAAACAAGGTTTAAAGAAATTGTTATAGGAGACCCTGTTTCAAGACTACATTACCTCTTAGCAAAACAATGTTTAGGAATAACTTTTATTTATAAGATAAATTAGACCAGTTTAAGACAAAAACTGGAAGAATTTTGCGCTCCCTACATGTTCAATTTTCATGTTATTAAATACAATCAACTTCATAAGAAAAAATAAACCTGAGCTGATCCATTACCATATCTTGAAGCTTCTGGAGCTATTTTCTGCAAGTACACCAAGGGATCCTCAAACTCTTCCTTTGTCGGACAATAGACAGGGCATTCTGGGATTTTTTCAGTCCATTCTAAATCACTAGTGTCAAACTTTTCCACTTTCCGCTTTGAAAACACATCCTTCCCACTTGAAGCACCAGCAGACCTAGAGAATGATTCCATGTTACCATTTATCCTAACACCACACGATGCTGAAGCCCTTAAAGCATCTCCTCCGCTTCTACTCATCATACTGGGAATACTTACAGTTTCTGTGACACTTTCTAATTTCACTTTTTGAAGCCTTTTGCGCTTCAAATATTCTAGCCCATTCCGAGCTTCTTTGGACAAGCATACCCTTCCTTCCACCTTCAAAACAAAAGGCAGTACAATAGAATCTGATCAACATAAGGATAAAAAACAAAAAGAAATTGCATGATAAATAATGCACTTGCAACCTTATATTTAGATATCAAAGCATCAACACCAGGTGCAGCATGTATTTTGATAGAAGATGTAAGAAAATATAAAATTCTAATTCAAGAACACAACCAGCATGAAACACAAATTCATCAAGCATTTTCAGTTTCACAGACACGAAACTAACCATCTGCATTGTTTATTTCAACTGATAATGAGTTCAGCTACAAAAAAAATTACGTTCAATACAATCCAGAATGGGCTACAGCAAGTCAACACTCAATGCATGATTCAAGAAATCATGTCAAAGTTCAGAAATGAACGACCAAATTATCAAATAAAAAGACAACAAAAAAAAAATTCACCTAAAGTGAAAACTGTAGAAAGTCACCAGCAGGAAATTACTCATGTTAATTGTATAGCCCCAAAGAAATTTCAATACTGCCCACTTCTTTCCGCCCCAAAGAATGTAATACAGAGTCAACCATTTGTGGTCATATCAATTAATCAATTTGTCACCACAATCAAAGCCAAAAATGAGAGTATCCACAGGACCCATGTTGAATTGAGAGTCAAAAATTCAATAAATCCAAGGAATATTTCAAACTAATAAAAGTACAAGTTGAACCAACTACGTCTATGACCATATCAACTCTTTACGGTCGTTTTTTCAATTCTATAACTCTTTTTATCTATCCACGGAACTTCTAAGCATGGTCAAAGCTACCGTTCAACAAATACACGCGTACACACTTCATTCACAATTTTTACAGGCACATGAAAAATAAGAGAATTAATAAAAAAATGGAAGCATAATCTTGTCATATTTGCGTGCAGCTCGTTAGCCGGCTAAAATTAAATTGAAATCCGAAAAATAAATTACAAAGCTCATTTAGCAAAAAAAAAAAGAAAAGAAAAATAGCTAAACATCTTCACAAAGTAAAAATAAAAATTAAACTTTGAAGCGTAACAGAAATGCAACAAAAACAGAGGTTGGAAGAATCAAAAAACTATAAAAACACGGTTTAATAGATCAAACTGAAGCTCAAAAAAATACTTAAATTTCCAAAAAATACAATCCAGAAATCAAAATCACCATTGCATGGTAGAACAATGTGAAAGATCTGTCCAATAGAAACTGGAATAGATTAACTCCATAAATATTGAACAAAGCGTTATAAGCATCAACAGATAAATTTAAAAGATGGAAGAAATTTTTAAATTAGCAAAGAGAAACCACATACCATTTCATTCCGTGGACGGTCACTATAGGCCTCCGTTTTAATCAAATTGTAGCCAACAAAAACAAACTGAAATCAACAAGTACACGAATTCCAAACCCTAGATCAAGATCTTCTTCAACAAAACAATTAATCACAACCAAGCACGCCACATTCTCTCAGAACGCGCCAAGAACGAACAAACAGAGCCAATCTCAGAAGATCCGGAAAAAGTAGTTGTCAGAAACGGAGACAGAGGCACGAAACCAAAGAAATCAGTGAATTCGAATTCTCGGGTTTGCCGGCAATATACGGAGGCTGTACGCCGGAGAGATGGCGGTTTCCGGCGAGGAACGGAAGTTTAACGGTGGAAGGTGGAGAGAGAAAAGAAAAGACAGTGAGTGAAAAGAAAAGGAAGAGAGGAAGAGAGAGAAAGTTAAAAGAAGGGAATGGCTTAGAAAACCGGGAAAAGGCCTTACAGAAGATAACTTGTATTTTTATAGTGAAAAAAACAAAATTTATTAGTGCTACTTTTCAGTTTTTTTTAAATTAGAAAAAAAAAATGGAATTGAGTGAAGAAAGAGAGAGAAGGCTGGAGGAAAGTGGTGGTAGTTGTTAGGTGGTTCAACCAAACGCCTTGCCGGCCAAAACGCGTTTTTTTTCGCTTGTCACTGTTTTTTGAGCGGCCAGGCCGTGCTTTTGAATTTTGTTTTAATTTTTTATTTTAAATTATTCTTTAAATATTTTTAGATTATTCAATATATTAATATTAAAAACAAATGTTATTTTAATATATTTTTAAATAAAAAAATACTTTTAAAAAGCAACTTGGCTCAGATTTTTTTCCATTTTATTTCTTTTAAAGCTTTCCATTTTAGACACTTTTACTATTTTACCCCCTTTTACGACCTTAATAGTAAAAATATGGTGAAGATGTGATCTTTTTTCATGATTTAACTTAAAATACAATATCTATCCCAATGATTGACTAGAAAATATATTTTTTTGTTGGAGGTATTGTTGCTATGTTAGTCCACTTGCGTCTATATTGATATGTAAAAGGATTAAAAAACATTATATAACATTTGGTCCGCGTGATAGAAATAGTTTGTACATATCACAAATATATGTGATAAAAATACCACATGTGTGCCATTTTCATGCATTGTTTGGATAGTAATATTGATGTTAAGTTTTTTTTTAAAAAAAAATTGCTTTATAAACAAAATCTAGCATTAAGTTTACTAGATTCGTTGCAAGGTCTATTTAATAAATATTTCTATTAAGAAAAATTATTTAGAGTAATTTTACATGCTATATAATCTATACAAAATCACCTCATTCAAAATAACAATATTTGATTTATATATAAATTTTTTTACTATAATTTATTCTGCATTGAGAGTATATATATATGTGTGTGTGTAGAAGGTAATCAGTTTTAATAGAGGATCGTCAAGAATAATTAAATCTTTGATAAATTATTTGGTAAGGGTAGACTTAAATAATTTCGAGATCGATTTTAATTTATTTATTTTAGATTTCCACTCATGTTATAATAAATAAATGTTGTTCATGTGGGCCAAAATGTAAATTAAAAATTAAATATAACCAGTGGAGGAACTCAATTCAAATCAAAATTTCTTCAAAGGAACGAATTACACCGATAAACATTTTCCATGTATTTCGAGGGAGAGAGCATGTGAAAGCGATGCTCATGCGAGGCTATTTGAGACAATTCGCTCGACGGTGCAACCGAAGAGTTTGTGGTAGGTATTCTGGTCAGAGACAAGAAAGTGGCTGGAAAGACGTAATTCTCACGTGTAGAAATGTACAGCAACGATTCGTGTACAATGAGAAAATCGAACGGTTCATCTAAACGAACCACGTAATCTGAACGGTGAAAATAGGAGACAGCAATACAGGATGTGAAATAAAAGCCGTTCGTACTTTTTTCCCTAGGGCGGCCGACTTTGCGAAGAATCATTATCACCTACCTTCTAAGTTTGGTGGACTACTTTTCACATGACAGTTATGTCCTTGCTATTGTTCGTGCTTTTGACGAAAACACCAGGGACACGGTCGTCCTTCACTCTGGATTCCGTCAACCTAGAGGAACTAACCCGGAGCCCAGCCAGTCGTGCCTAAAAGACATGAGCTCGACGCGTGGAGATATCCTTACACGTGGCGGTAAACGGGAGCTCAGTTTTAAGCGTCTTGTGTGCTACCGGGGGTGGTATTGCCAGGAGAAAATTAGCTGGCGGTTACAGCAGGTTTCACGGACCCATAAATCACCGGTCCCAGCTTTTAAGTCTTAGCGCTCTCTCTCTCTCTCTCTGTATCACGAGAAGAAGTATTGTTTAAGTCGCAAAAATTAGAAAATACTTGTCCAGAAAATTTAGCAAAGCCGTAGCGGATAAGGTAAAGTTGTTATTTCTTGTGGTATTAAAATTAAAACTGTAAATTAAAAAAGGGGGGGAAATTGATGTCCATCAGTACATCACTGTTTATTCCCTCACGTCAAGCTGTTCATCTCACCACTCGTGTTTATTTTTGTCTTGCTTGAATATTTTAAATTCAGTTATTGAGTTTTGTTTTTTTCAGTGTGATCCTTGCAAATTATGTTATTATAGTTTAATGCGTCGAGATTTATTTCCTATTTATATACCCTTGCATGTTTGACTGTCATAAAATATTATATTATATTATTAAATTAAAGTGAATGTACTAGATTCTGTTGTTAAATTAAAATTATCTTGCAAAATAACATTTTAGGTTATTATTAAGTAAAAATTGAAAAAACAATGAAAAAAAACATAGCAATTTATCCCTCAAGTTTGACACTATACATTTATTTAGTCCTTCTCATTTGAGTTTTTTATATTTCAACATGAAACATTACTTTTTTTTACATTTTAATTCTTAAACACTAAAGAGGAAACACAGAGTCGTTAGAAAATAATTTTTTAAAAAAAGAAACAAAGAGAAAGTTCTTGCTGGTTGATTTTCAATTATAAAAAAAATAAAATCAAACTTAATATCATTGAATTTATCGTAGAAGATAGAGTCTAGAGAAGATGGTTTTGTCCTCCAAACATGCTCAGGAAAAATATATCAGAACCTATAAAATTTATTTTAATTTGATTTGATTTTAAATTTTCAAGTTGATTAGATAATTTTTTAAGGTTAAAATTATTTCAACGAGGTTGGTTTTATAAAAATTTTAGGTTAAAAGTAATTAAACATTGGGGTTTTTTATCAAAAAAAAATTCAAACCTCAATTTTAAAGCACCGTGAACGATAAAAAAAAAAATGTAATCGGAGACATGTCCTTTGCCAGGACGGGCTTTGTTTGGTTCATTAAGGGGAAAAAAAACAAACACTGTCAGCCGCTCTTTTTTAAAAAAGAAAATAAACAAGGCATGTCTGGGCTTTTCAATTTCTGGATGAGCACACGACTTGACCTTTTTTCAAATTTTTAATTACTTTCAATTTAAATTTTAATTTCAACTTCTTCAATAGTCGTTGATCTTTTGAATTGTTTTTAATTTTATAACACTTAAAAAAAGTTATTGCAATTCATTTTTAAAATCATCTTCACGTAATGACTGAAATTAACATCTTAGATGAAAAAAAGAAAATGTTCAAAATATAAAATATATCCAAAGTGAAATATTTGCATTTATATACGTTTTTTTTTTCGCTGAGAATATTAGTTTCTCGTTAGCATTCAAAACTATTTTTAATTTATCAGTTTTTATAATTTTATAATTCATTTTATTAAGTAGAAATATCATGTCTTCTTTTCCATGTAAAAATAATTATTATGATATAAAATATATATTCATAACACAAATATTTTCTTTTTAAATTAAAATATAGCTTGAAATTATATTAGCATAAAATACAGTAATCACCGAATATTATAATTTTGAAATTCGGTCGGCCCGGCTAGATGATCCGGGGTTGGAATTGAGTTAGGTTAAAAAAAATTAAAGAAAAAAAATTTGATATGATTCCGTTGACCCGACAAGAATCATTTGTAAACCTATTATTTTTTTTGTTTTTTTATTAAAGTAATATTATTTTAATTTTTTTATAAATAAAATTTAATCCGGTTAAAATCTAAAATCCAGATCTCATACCTGAGCACCTAAATCTTATATCGGACTAGGTAATGAGATAGATTTTGAAACTATGTTTAATAATTTAAAAAAATTGGGACAGCAGGATGTTGTTTTATTCCTTACAGGAATAATAAAAATATTTTAATATATATTTTAATTATTTTTTATAAATTCAACACCTGAAGCACCCGCTTCGAATCTGCGTGTTAGCAATATTTATTTTCAAGATCAAGATGAAATCTCATATGTTTTTTTTTTTTAAATAGTCGTTTGCCTCTTCATTTTTTTTATAAAAAAAACTGACCGAGCGATGGGCCTTTCCCTTTCATGTCCTTTTCTTTTTCTGCACTCCAAAGAAAAAATTTTACTTACTTTTTATTTCTTTACATGATTCTAAAAAAAATATTATAGTTTTTTATTTAAATTCTACTAATTTATCTGGTAATTATTATTTACCTAGTTTAAAAATAATAATTTATGAAAATTTAATCCATAACTTTTTTTTATCCTTCAAATTTATAGATATGTTTTTAACATGATTTTATCATGTTTTTAATCATATATAAAATATAAGCATACTATTTTGATATTTTTTAAAAAATATTCTGACAATTATAAAATATTTATTTTTTAATAAAAATAATAATTCAAGCAATAAACCTTGCACCCGCCAAGGTAAAAAAACAAAAACAATACATTAATAAAAAAAATATTTCGATTGCAAAAAAATAATTCAGGCTGAATGGATTTAATAATAAATCCAAAAAATTCACTCTACATGTGTATTTGATTTTGTAAATTTATCACCTGGGAGCGTATAGCTCGGCAATACAAGGTAGTTATCTCTGCATGAGATCGGCGTGTTGGGATTCTTTTTATCAAGCGAGGGTTTTGTCCAATGATTAATTTACGAAGCCTTGAAAAGTTTTAGAACGCAGTCAACGTTTTACACTAGCTAGTCGTTTGACTTGATCCGTGCGAGGAAGAACATAGCTTGATGGAACGAAAAGAATTATAGAAAATTCAAGCTCTATTTTTCATTTTTGTCAACCCAAAAAAGAAACGAAAAGAAAACAATTAAGCAGCGCTTGGTGGTACTAGTAGGCCTTATAAAATAATATAAATAATATTTTAAAATTTTATTTAATAATTTAAATTATTAAATTGAAATAATTTTTTAATACAACATCAACCCACCAAGTGATAACAGTTTAAATTTAATATTTTTATTTATTTAATAAAGATAAACAGTGTTCTCGACGTGATGACAAAAGAGCTCTTTTTTAATTATTTCAGGAACTACGACCCTCGTAGTGGAATCGAATAGCAATGGTCCAACCACCGCATGGAGGCTTCCCTGCTTTGCTTGTACGTTTTGGTGTGGATGGAGCCAGCAACTCGCTCTCTGGGGCTGACGCTTGTCCCTCCGAGGGCATTTCGGTAGTTTCATCACAGAAGTTTCAGTTAAAGAGACGAGAGAGGGGAAGCCACGAGATTCTGTTTCTCGAATGTTCCTGTATTGACAAAAATGCCCACGCGAACAATACGTTATCACCTCACTTTCCGTTTCTGGTATACGTACGCCTGGAGCTCAGTTTTTTTATCTTTTCACATCACCCAACCTGGAATATAATCCTTGACGTCTGCATCAGGTGCAAAAATGTAAAAAAAAAGAGTAATAAATAAATAAATAAAGGCAAGACATGTGCAAGGCAAAGGCTGATACGCCGAGCTTTATCCAGTGTGGTGGTATTCTGGTGAGACTTTCTTGTACACATAAAAAAATTGACTGCAGACTCGGTTTACGAGGAACGTCACTGGTTGAATTTCCTTTCTGAAACTATTCTACGAAGTTCGAACCAAGTCTTGAAAATCAAAATTCTCATGATTTTTAAAATCTCGAAGGGACGGACATTCACGAAACCAGTGTGATAATATTCTCACTTGCAGAACTGAAGAGAGGCAGGGTTGGTTGAGCTGTAGATTGGGTAGGGTGACCAAGGCTTGACAGGAATTCTTGTTTATCTCGCATTGCTTGTTTCGTTACTAGTTGGTTGACAATTACGAGAGTTGGTTGAGAAAACGTTGCTTGTGTTATAAAAAACAGTTAATAATGGTGGAAAATAATAAAATTAAGACTCGGAAGGAGCATGGTAGCGAGATGGATGAGCATGAGAAAAGGCTGGATCAAATCAACTCACAGATACAGGCTACATAGGTTATTCTTAAGACAAACACAGGGGTCGATAATTAAGCTGATGGAGCTAACACACTTCATGGGGGGTTAATTCCCAATCAAGTGATGAATCAATCAATATATGAGGTGATGGCATCGAAAATTAAGTAGAAAGAGTAGGGCACAAGGCAACACTGCCGAAGGTGGAACCGCCAGACTTTTATGAAGAGTCTAGTGGTAGCTGTTCCTGTTTAAGGTTGTGGTAACAATAATGATTTAAAATGTTTTTATTTAGAAATATATTAAAATATTTTTTTTATTTTTAAAAACAGTATATTAAAAAAATTTAAAATCATAAAAAAATAACAAGAAAAAATAAAATTTAAAAGAATATAATTTCAATCACATTTGCGGATTATCTTTTACAAAAATAACTCTTAATCATTGAAAAGGTGTGATTGCCTTGCATGTGATGTCACAGTGCCTTCTTCTAATTCTAATAATGTAACATATAAAAATTTAATATTAATGTGTTTCTTTTACAAGGAGTGTTGTTGAACTTTTATTTTATTGAAAAAACTAAATTATGGTTGGGAATTCTTTTTTTTTTAATTTTGTGTTTTTAAACTGATTTGATGGTATTTTAGATTGGAATTTTAGTTTATTAAGATTTTATGTATGTTTATTTGATATCTTTATATTAAAATGGGTTAATAAATAGTTTATTGGATTAAAAGTTTGATTTTCCAATCATCTCTCCAATGAATTCAAATAAGCAATGCGTGGTTTATTTTAATTTAAAAAAAATAACAAGGCATAAATAAAAAAAATATTGTATTTTTTATAAGGTTAGACATGTGGGCATGTCATTGGCCTATGCACTTTTTTATGGTCTTTTTCCAATATTCTTTTTATTTTTTATAGAAATGAATTATAAAAAAAATGTTTGAGATAGTATTTAATTTATTATTCAATTTTTCTATGGTTTTTAATCTTTTTTTAATTGCTAGGCATCTAATATGCAAAAAATAATAAATTCTCATGAATATATAATGAAAATAAAATTTCTATTCTTTATTTTTTTATAGACTCTCAACATTATTTTATAATGTTTATTAATTTTTCTTTGATCACATATAAAATATTGAAATATTATTTTAATTATTATGACAAGTTTTTATTTAAACATAATGCTTACAAAAAAAAAAATGCTTTCATTAAAGTAACAAACAAAGAAAGCAACGAGATGAAGTTTAAATTGAATAAATAAATTTCCCCTCGATGATCTCTTTTTATAATTAGTGAATTCAATAAAAATATATTTAAAAAGGTAAAGTTATTAAAATTATTAAAATCAGCAAGGTCATGACATGATACACATGCATGTTGATCAGGTTAATTTAATTTGATTTTAATCTATCTAAAATATTTTTTTATATAAAAAATTAAATCAATATCTCAATAAAAAGCCATTAAAAAAAAAAAACTCCATGCCCAGATTTTGGCTAGAATAGCCATCTCACTATGTGCCTATCACATGCTTTTTTAACGGATTGTTAAATGTTGATCATGATAGGGTTGATTGATTAAAATCTAAATAGGTGGCGAACTCAATTCGAGCAACCAGCAAGTGATAGATGACATATAGTTTGGAGAGAATTTACTCCATCAAAGAAAAGGAAACATATTTCTCATCTCATTCTCTATGACATATAGTTCTAAAAATAATTAATGTTGTCTGCATATATACTAGTTGTATTTTAAAAAAGCCATTGTAGAATAATTCTACAAACATTATTAAACTGACGAGCAGGTATCTTATAGATGATATATGGTGGATCAATACTATTCCAAGACAAAATAAGATTCTAATTGCCAAGAATATATATACACAATTTCTAACTCTGCCCTAGCTTGTTTTGTTATGGTACTCGATGATATTTAATTTATTTCTTGAAATTCCTTTTAATTAAAGATCCAATCCGGCAAATCCCACTTGAATTGATTTCCGAATCCAAAACCATCTCTTCTATGCAAAGAAAGAAAAGTCTTGCTTGGAAAGATTTAGGCCAATTGCCGTCCTCGAATACAATCATGACATTGATCGCTCTCCCTCCTTGTGTCTCATTCTCTATGACCGGTTGTTTAAGGAATATTATTCGAGCACCATCTGGCCACAACATAAACAAATGCAGGGTTGGAGACCCACACAACTCGTGTTCTATCCAATTAGCACCGAGTCTCCAACAGCATCAACATCACTCTTGATAATGTCTTCTTTCTTTTCTTCAACTTGGTTCTAAAGTAGGTATGTTGTAGATAAATATGCACCACCTTTTCTTACCTTAAACCAATCCTCGTCCTATAAATTAATGTGGACAAAAGCGGACCGACCCCTACGATATAAAAAACCTATTAGGAGGCTAAATTAATTGATAAAGGTAGGTGATCCAAAACATATTAATTACATCAATGAGGGGTTAGTGAAGTCTTAATCAGCAAAATGCATCGTGCCTCTAGACACAGACAAGGCCATACGGGACGCAAGGTAGGATGACGATGTATCTGTGTGGATCGAGGACACCAGGATCCCGTGGGGAAAGAACTCTAGATTGTAAAAAGAGCCTAAGAGGTTGTGTTAAAAAGGTGAAAACGAGACGTTGGAATCGGACATGTCTTGCCCTGGCTAGTTGATAGAAGACACTTCCTAGCTATATATTGTGGAGGTGTTTCTTTCTAGGGTTACTTTGATATTTTTAGCTAAGCCTGATCAGGTGTGAATAGGCTGGGTTGGTTGTCATCTGGCTTCCAAATTGGCACAAATGAAGTGTGAACCAAATTAATCTAGCTCGAACCCGTTTGCAAGACGATCGATCTTGCTTGGCTAATTTAGCTTTAGCAGCACATGTCTAGTTTTCAATATGTGTTGCAGAGGGAATGCTTCAAAGCAATGATGATGTCTCCGCACACTGTATCAGAAATACGATAAATAATCTCTTTTCGCCGCTTTTGATCCATAACATGTAGGCATATATATAATTTCGTAATTGTTGTGGGGATGCCCATATATTACAAGTCATGAGGCAGGGGACAGTAGGCCAAAGAACCACAATCAAGTACATTTTCACTAGCAAGATTAATCCCTTTGGTCGTCTATAAATAAGATCAAGGAATTTGATGTTAGAATCAAGTATGCCCCAAAAGTTAACTACATATTTAACTTGAAAACAGGGATATTATTGAAGCCTGTTATCACCTACCCCCTAGCTAGCTAGTGTGTATTAAAAAATCAGCTTCAATTATGATCATTGCTAAGAAAGTTTGTGTGCTAACGCTAGTTAATTAATTATTATTATTATAGTATAAATTAAAAAGGAAGCTGATTTTGTTGCTGATATGTTCACAAAATATCTTTGATTTTAATACTTTTTTAATAAAATTATTCTAATTTTATTGCATGATATTATAAATTTAATAAATTTACTTAAAATTATTTTTTTAATCTTATTGTTTAACATTTAATTAATTTAGAATTAGACTTCGTATTTTTTTTTTGTAAAGTTATCCTGATATCATTATCTAAATCATAGATTTGATGAGTTAACTTGAGCTGGTTTAAGTTATTTTTATTTTTTTTTTAATTTTATTCTTTAATATTGATATTAGTTATCCCAAGTTGCGGGTTAACTCGGATTTTTTTAATTTTTTTAATTTAGTTTTATTTTTCAGTTCTATTATTTAATATTTGATTGATTTAGAATTAATTTTTTTTCTATGAGGTTATGCATGTCTTATTACTTGGATTGTAAGTTTGGTTAGTTAACCCACGTCAATTTAAATTTTTTAATTGATATTTTTTTTAATTTCATCCTTTAATATTTAATTGATTAAAAATTAAATTTTATAATTTATTTCAAATTTCTTTCTCTTCAAATTTCTTTCTCTAGAGTTGTCCATATCATATGACCTAAGTTGCAACTTTGATTGATTAATCTTAATCGACTCAATTTTTTTTATTTGATTTTTTTCAGTTTAATTTTTTAACATTAGTTTAAATGAAAATTGAGTTTTATATTTGATTTTAATTTATTTTTACAGGGATATCTTAGTCTCATTATCTAGATTGTAAATTTGATAAGTTAGTTAACATGAATTGACCCAAGTCAATTAAATACATTTTTATTTTGATATTTTTTAAAAAATATACTGTCAAAATATATTTTTAATAATTTCTTAGGTTATCTTTAGATTCATTAAATTAATTAGGTTATATTGAGTCAACCCTTTACATAATTTTTTTTTTAAAAAAATATATTGGTAATACCTAGATATTATTTTAAATTTAAAAAAATTAATCCGACTCTCTGGCGATGATCTAGTAAAACAACTATAAAAGATGAGACCAATTTAATTATTTATATGAATAATAAATTGAGTTAATTTTTTTTATTTGATAACATATTAGTTTCGTAACTAAATTGATTAGACACACTTTCCAAAATATAAATCGTGCAAGTTATTGTTGTTTAAGATCACCCATCTCGAGAAGTCGGGATTTGAGATTTTAAAGTAATACATACATACATACATACATACATACATATATATATATATATTCAGCCTTTTTTTTTCACTTCAAAACATCTAAAAATTATACTAGTAATCTAAGTGAATGCATTTTCAATTACGAAACAATCATCGAAATTATAAAAAAAAACTCAAAATTAAATCTAAGATAAAAGAACCTTTTTAAATTTTCATATATATATATTTTTCAACAATATAAAATTTTAAAACCCTTCCATAGAATTTTATTGTGCAAGATAAATTTAACGATGCTAAAATTATTTTTTTTCAATGCTAAAATGTGACTGACCAACTTTTTTTATTTTTTTTACTGTTTAACGATTTTATTTTTTGTTTTTTAACATTTAAGGATTAAAACATGATAAAAATAAAATTTAAACAAAAACATAGTATTAAAAAACTACAAGGAACAAGTAATGCATAACTAAAACTAAAACTTGAAAAGTTACCTATGTTTTTGTTTACATATTCTATTTTATAAAATTATTATTCAATTCAGTTTTGGAGTTTTCTCACACACTCAGCGTGAGCGAGTTTATGCAATGAAAAGTAAATTACAACACAAAATAACAACATAACTTCGAGGATGAAATTGAAGAGAATCAAAGTCTGATGATTAAAAGGTGATTGAAAGACAACATTGTTTCTTTAATGATGTCGCCCATAGTTAATTGTGGATGGTGCTTGAAATAGTGAAATAACATGTTGTTTTTATTTTTTAGATGCAATTTGTTTTCCTCGTAATCGAGGCCGAATCTGAAGGAATTAAGAAAAAAATCAACTCGTCTGATCAAAGCAACTGTGCTATTAACAACAGAGAGAAGCTTCACTGCATCTCCTCTGCATTATCATTACAGAATCCGGAGGAGGGAAGCATAAATTTTATGCATTTTCTCCGAAGCAAGTTGAGGTGAATTTCTTACTGATGTATGGCCAAGTGGGCCTGTGATGTCACAGCATGTGTTTGCACATGGCCTTCATCTTCATCCCTAACTTGCTATGGCCTTCATCTTCATCCCTAACTTGCTAGCAATATATATATATATATATATAACGTGCCTTGCATTGATGCTTCTAGCAATTGAATACGTGCAGCTGCAATATACCTGCATTGATTCTTCACAGCCACTCCATTCTCGGTGTTTCAAATGTTGATGTATGATTGGAATATATAAATTCCTCCGAAATGGATCGAGTTCGGGCTCCTGTAATTTCTGTCTATATTCTTCTTGCACGCGTAATTAGATTCTCGATGCCGAAAGGGTTAGGTCTGATGAAAGATGAATGTTTGGTTCGATTTCAACTGCGTATAATTTTAATATGCCTAAAGAAATTATGCAAAGTTCGTAAATGCCTTTTTGATCATTGGAAAACGACTATGTTATCCCCGTGGACAGCTAAATAATTTGGGATTAAAAAGCGAAATTACCCCGTACAAGGCTAAATAAACATCGAGAACTTATAGTTTTTTTTTTTTAAATGTCTGCATCAAATATGAATGGATCCATATTGAAAGTAACTAGCCGACACACGAGGAAAGTTCATGCAGCTAAATATGACCAAGTCACACGCGAAAGCAGCCCTCAAAGTTCTACATGAAAAAGGCCACTTCGCCATTGAGGGAGTCAAGAGACGAGAAACAAGCTGTAGTATTTGAAAATTTGACATGTTCCACGGCGCATGATTCTTCCACTTGAAAGATTCTGGGTCTCTGCACTGGTCAATTACGATTCTTTTCCTTCTACGGCCTATGCGGTAAACTCTGTTAGGTTCGCCTGCTCGTCCATGGCAATGGCAGAGAAATTACCACGTAGCACAGCAAGAGGCAAAAGCAAAGCACCACTTTTCCGCTTTCCTTGCTGTGAAATCAAAAAGCTCCACCTGTCGCCACCATGTTTTTTCACATCTAACATTAGCGTACAACTGCGAGCCACTCGCCAGCCACATCTTGGTGTACTTTTTATATTTATTTATTCTTAATCTCGCTAGGGTTCACCCCCTCCTCCTTTTTCCTCTCTTCGTTGATTACTCACAGAATGAGAGGCCAGTCCACGGGTTCGTGGGATTATGCAAGGTTCCAATAGAACACGAAGATTCCTCATTTTGTCACTTTGTCGGTTGTACCTTCTGTTTATTTTCTGTTTCCTTACGTTCACACTACTATTATTTCCGGGGATTAAATATTCCCCACGACACATCGGCCTCTCCTTCCTCTGCTCAGTGCTTCGAAACTCGTCTCTGCCCTTTTATTGGTCCCCACTCCCCTACTTTTCTCGGTTTATATTTTATTACATGGAATCAGTAAAATATCGACACGGTCGGTTAGGTCATTAGACTTGAATGCGATGAGTTATTTGCATTTAAAAAAGAAAATACGGGTTCTAGACCCGGTAATGATAGGCTGACAGCATCCTTCAGCTGTTGTCATTGAATAGTGTTGACAGCAAGCCTGAATTGCTGATGCTTTGGTGCGTTATACCGCCAGGAAGGTTAAAGACCCGCGGTCTTTCCTTCTTGACATCATCGATAGTCTCACTTTTCTATTTCAGGGGTGATTATTGATTATTTATGTTTTTAATGGTTGAGAGTGCTTTTTAGTTAAAAATATTTTAAACAAAATAATATTTTAAATTTTTGAAAATCACTAACTGTGTCTCCAAACACTAACTTCCTAGAAATTTCCTACTCTCTCTTCTACCTTCTCGCTAAATCTCACCAAAACTCCATTTTCATTTGACCGTGTTGTTTTGGAACACAAGAGATGTTAAATGGGTTTTGATACAGTTTCCTTTTATTGAAGGAGATATGGAGTTGAAAATAACAAATTCATTTTTAATCCTCGATGTTTTTTACTTGTTCAATCTAGTCTCTACTATGTGAATACAGACATTAGCATTGAATCTTTTTTTTTTTGTCATCTTCATCTAGTTACGCGACTATATCTTCACTCCTGACCAATTAATCCATCACTTTCTATTTCTAATTTTTTAATAATGCTTGTTTATTGATTGATTTCAATTTTGTCTTTCAATAACTACCATGAGATACGTGATTTACATAAAATCAAGCGATTTCTATTTGTAACTGAGAACTTTTAGTTTAGGAGCAATAAATTCATATAATTTTGTTTGATTTATTCTATATTAAAATATTACGATTTAATTACAAAATACATAAATATAGTTTCAGTAATTTATAAAGTTCTTGAAAAAACCATAAAACAAAACCACGAGTAATCCTACATTAACCAAAGTTAAAATAAAAGTGATTTCTTGATTTTTTAAGATAAAATACTTTGAAATTAATTATTTGGATCGTAACCTTGAAAAATTAATTTATTTTTTTCATGTGATTTTTATGTAAGGATACAGGACCATTGGAATTTGAAAAGAAAAAATATTTCCTTGTGCACCATTATAATTTAACGTCTTACAATTTTGAGGAACATTGGAATTTGTAAAAAAATATATTAGGATCTGAGAATTTTTTTGCCAGGTCCCCCATCTGCTTTCCATCGCGTAGAACATGCATCCTCATGATGCAAACATGTTTTCGATTTTTTTTTAATCATGATCGGCCTTCAACTCTGTTCAATGACAACATGTTCTGCAACAATCTTTTCTCTTATAAATTAGACTAGTCATGTCAAATGCCAAAACGCTGTATTTAATAGAATTTCAAGATAATTTATGACTATAACCTGTGATGTTTTATTGATGTGTTCTCAATCATCATATTTTTTTATTTGAGAATAAAAAAATATTTACACTTAATAAAAAAAAATATATATATATATATAAAAACTGATAAAATAAAAAAATTGCTAGTAATAATAAAATACTAAAGAAAAAGAGCTAATTTTCCTAGTAAAAATAAAAGATAACTAGTAAAAATACATACATATATTTATGGAGATTGTTCCTTTTATTTTACATGTTTTTATTTATTTTATTTTAAAGGTTAATTCTAGTTGTTTAGCACAAAAATCTTTCAGTTTAATAAATGCATCATGCAATGCAAATGCAATTTAATTATAAAAAAATATAAGAGAAAAAATTAAAAATAAACTACAATAATCTCTTTAAAGGATTATGAAAAAAAAGATAATAATAATTAAATTTATAATCTCAATCTACGTTTTCAACATGGTTACAAGGCAACACCAACTCTATTAAACTCCTCTTGCAGAGACAACCCTTGTTAAAATTGGGGCTCCCATGATCTTAGAAATACCGCAGAAATTAATTAATCCGGGCCACCATAGGCGAACCAGCTGGCAGCTCATGTGTGAAGAATTTGAGACTCAGCCCAATACATTCCTCTCATCAAGGATAACGTTTCTTTGGGGAGGAGAAGGGGTGCGGCAAGTGTATATTTCCAATCATTTCCATGGAGTTTTATTTATTTATTTTGCGATAACACACCGATGAGTGCAATTTGAGTCTATCCGATTATAAACAAAACAAAAAAAAAAAAAATCACATCCAAAAGCTCCAGCAACCGTTCCCTTCGTGGCTTGGACCAGTTCAGATAAAAAACGAGGCACTGTTACATCAAGACGACTGATTCTTCGATCCGTCCATGGAATCTTCGCCATAGAGGACAAAACCTTTCCTGGCAATCCCGAACAAAAATAAGCTCCGCTTGACCTAGCTAGCTGACTCACGTAATAAAGACTTTGATGGAAATCCGTAGACCATGCACTAAGTGAAACTCATGCCCGGTGACTTTTCTTGCCCTTATCCCTGTTTTGTTCTTGTGGGATAATCCTTCTTATACTTTGAAAAAACGGAAGGGAAAGATTCAGTATCATTGGAGAAACACACGGTCCATTCTTCCTTGCCTTAATCCTTAATTTTCTTGATATCAGGATTCGATCGCCTCATTCAAGCCATCCATGACTCTCACGCATCATCCTACCCTCTTGTTGATATATATATATATATATATATATTTAAGTCTCCTCAAGAGTTTAATTTTACCCAAGAAAATATATATATATATATATATAAAATAATAGTTCAATTAGTAGTAGTTGATCCCCAGTATTTTATACTATTAATTAAATTCCATGCTCTTTGTGAATCAAATTAGATCTGGAAAAGAGATATTTGATGTGGTTGCAGGGACAACATACACCTCCACTAATTCCGTGACCGTTTCTTTCCTATGTGTTTCTTTTTATATTATCTGTAATGATAACATTTTTTTTCATGTAAACAGCAATCTAAATTTTCACGGATGATGATCTTCTAAATAACTTTATTTTTATTAATAATGAAGAAACAAAAGGGAAGAAGATTCTTCTTTTCATATCAATACTGTTACGATAGCAGAGCTTGTAAGGAAAGGTAACAATGTCCATATCAGACTCTATCACTAGTAAATATTATCCTATCAATTGCAGTGCAAAGAAATTGCAGTAGGAATAAGTTTTACAACTTGTGTTGGAGTGAAACTGAAACTCTGCATTTTAAACTCTGTCATCCGAACTGCAGGTAGCTTTTGCGATTTGTGTTGGAGTGAAAGTCTAATACTTTTCTATAATAAATACGCTTAATTATTATTTAAAAAATAAAACAACATACAACTTTGAAAAACAAGATTGCCACAATCGACTATCTTTAGAAAAGAGGCTCCTTGATGGCAAATATTGCTACATTCAGTGAGAGCTCCGTGATGCGCTTTAATGGGTTACCAAAAGAAGAAGAAGAAGAAGTGATTTGTTGGTCCCTGAGAAAACTAAAATAAAAAAGTGGACTCAGTAGCTTATCAAGAAATGGGCCTGTGGTTCGAGACAGTTGTGATGGGTTTCTTTTTTGGACAGCTAAAAGTCTTCTTGCAAGGATTTCAATAGCCAATCGGCTACTGGTTGATATTTCAGCTGCTACAAATTTATCAAAGTTTTCTGATTTTATGAATATTGTATTATTAAGATTGTTCCGTTCCAAGGAAAAACTCAATCTCAGTATACAAACAAACAACCGTGATTATCCACGTAATTTTCTTAACGGTAGAGTTTTCGTCAAGCCAAATCTTCGATTCGTGCATGTTAACCTAATTTTTAATTGAATTCATATTGAATTTAGAAATAATATATCCATCTAAAAAAATACATAAAATCTTTTTTCCAAGTAATTATCTGTCTAGAATTTAAAGAGATAATTATTTGCCATGAATAAGCCACACCAATGTTATATGTAAGAGTAGGGATTCAGAGATTCAACAATCAATAAAATAGCAAGTGTAATTTCTCTTCTGTTTTCATTGTTTTAATTCTCTCTAAAAGTAGTTTATTTTCATTGTTTTAATTCTCTCTAATTAGATATTCTTTACTTAATTTGTGAGTTTCATCTTCTCTTTCAATACTGAGCAGAAGCAAGGGACAAGCCATTCTTGTTCTTCACTGAGCAGTTGGGACGTGTATAGAGGCCACTCCTTGCAGAACAGGTGCTCATATATGGAATTTAAATAATAACCTTTATGTTCGAAAGACAAAATACGTTAGTGTTGTTCTTAGAAATTAATGAGATTCATCGTTGTCCGTATATTGGGATACCTACTCGCAATGTGGTGAGTACATCTCACGCAAATGAGAAAAAGGCTGAACCACCCACCCCAGCAAATTAACTCCGTTCTCGGTTTCTCATGGAATATCGATTTCCATTGATCGGTATTTCGTTAATTGTTTTTTTTTTTTTTTTTAATGTTATCATGTTACAAGCTCCAATTGCATTTTTTAAAACATAAAATCGCAACAGCGACAAACAAGAAGTTGAGCAACAAAAATTTGTAAAATTAATTTAATGGTTAATACCAATATTCTATACAAATATCTCAGTTACGTACGTTACAAACGCCCCTAATTAACAAGAAGATGAACAGGAGGTCAAGGGGAAGGAAAAAATCACGATCACTTTTTGTAAATTTTAATTCGATTCATTTACTACTACTGTTATCATTTTAGTCATGTGATTAGATTAAGTTATCTTATCATCTAATCAAGTTTGTAACTTAAACTATCCTGTAACATATCACATACACCTATTTAATCATATTATAACAGTGCATGCATGCCATGACCTTATTGTTTAAAGAGAAATAGATCAAAATCTTGGCAGTAATTTAATTGATCAATCATGAATTTAAATTTTTTTTAAAACATCGAAGATTTACATGATTTTTAACTTTATTATATGTAAAATTAGTTAAAATACAGTAAGTGTGTGTATATATATAAGAGAGAGAGAGAGAGTACTGGATGATGAATGAATTAGTGAAAGCAAAATGTATAATGCTTGGATAAAATTTATTTGCAAACAAAGAGACGAGCCAAAACAGCAAGAGAGAAGGGATGAAATGGATAATTGCGAACAAATAGTAATTTAAAACATAAAAACTCCATTTAGTGGCATTAAATTGAAACAACATAAAATTAAGACCGACGAGCAGAAGTCAATACCCGAACCACCACCCTTGCTTCCTGGTGAGGCCTCGTCTTCATGACAGTACTAATACAAAGAAAGGTCTCACCACAAAGCAAGGGTCACGTCGTGGTGCGCTCTTGACTCCCTCTATTTTAGTCACACATATCATATACTACTACTGGTTTTTTTCCTTCTTACACCCCCATGCACTCTCACATTTCACTCAATTATCTCCACTGCAATCTTTATTTACCAAATTACCACGGCTGCTACTACTATTACAGTAACGGCAACTTATTTGCAATCCTACCCTTTGCATTCCTGCTAATTACCTAAAGTCTCCCCTCTCTTTAATGAAAACCAACCCCAATAGAGAGGGATTGGCAAAACAGATCCCTTGGTCCCAGATGTCAAGTGCCGGAACAACCAGATTGCCCTTGGTGTAAGCCAGGGGTTTCTCTGGGAGAGGGATAGAGGCGGGCAGACTTGAGGTAATTTGCGCGGCAAAGACTCTAAACTTGTTTCAGTGCAGCTGTGGGCTCGATATTGCAAGAGCCTACAGCATTGCCATTGTCAAGGCAGCTGCTAGTGGTGGTGATGGTGCTGCTGCTAAGAGCAGCGGTGATTTGGTTCACTGTGTTGCACAGATGGTTGTTTATTGCAGTAACGCTGGAGAGGTTGAGCTTTGCAGATGGAATAGTGCTTGCAAGGACTTGGAGCCCCACAGTGAGTAGACAGCCTGAGTTGTTATGACCGTTTCCATCCTCGGAATTAGATGGCATCGAGTTGCCTTCACTGACAGCACTGCTGGATTCTACTGGAACTATGACAAAACCTAGTGGAAGTAGAGGAATGCAGGATGGATCCTCCCCACTCATTGCCAGCTGAATTGACTCAACATCAACGGTGGTGTAGACAACAAGGCTGCCGGATTGATCAGTGCAACACTCTTGTAGCATGAGCTCTACATGCTGTGATGAGTTGCTTGCAACCTATACATTAATGCATTTATATAATGAATTTTTCATTATAGTTCGAGAGAATGACAACAATGGTGTGCATGAATTGTCACAGAGCAGTAAGTATAGAGATTTAGTTCAACAGTATCTAATTACTTTTTATGTATGTGGTAATAAGAAATAGTAAGTTAAACAAAAAAGAAGAGAAATTAATGATGATTTAAAAGCACATAGCAACAAATTAATCACAGAGAAGGAAAGAAGAGTCTTACGTTGATGCGAAGAAGAGAAATGCAGTTTCCTGGATGAGAGCCATTGGCAATGTGAGCAACCTCATGCAAGGCATTCCCATTGGAAAGAACTTCCAGCTAGACAACACAAAACATAGGGACCCTTATTAGAAAAAAATTATTTTAACTGCTTAGAGTTCATAATCCATTAATTATAAAATACTTGTTATCGTGTCCTCTAGAACCTGAGATCTGCGATGTTCATCCCTCAAGAGATCAAAGACTTGGAAGTGAGGATAGGGCAGCCAAGTTGTGGATACTGCAGAGAGAATGACCCCATTAGGCTGCCCAGGTTCAGTGATTTTCCTTGTGGTAATTCTAACAGTGTCATCATATGAATCCGATAAACCGGTCCATGATTGGCCACTAGAAGAGCTGATATTCAGGCTAAATATTCTGATCATTCTTTGAGCCAGTCTCATCATATTCTTCCGTGCTTCAGGAGAGGGTATTACTGTGAATACATATATTACCAGGATTGGAAGCGTTAAAATTGATGGCAATTAAGCTGGTACTAGAACTAGCTGTAGCTATATGGAACATGGATGCATGCATTTTAGGATCAAACAGCTCTTATAATATGGTTATCACATAATAATAGATAAATCAAATAATTTTTTTTTCTTTTTCGTATTGGTATATACCAAACATATATTACATTCATAAAAATTGCTAAGATGAAAAAAAATTAATGCAAGGTTTAGTGGAGCTCGATACTTGAGTTGATATTCTAAACTAATTGTTTAATCGGAAATTATAATGGAAAAAATAATGGAATTGTAACCTCTTACCTCCTAGGTCAGAGATATTTCTAGCCATGAGACTAGCAACCCTCTCGCATTGTCTCTGTAAGACTGTTAACCAGCGATGTGCTCCAAATGCCATCCCACTATAGACATACTGGCTAAATATCTGATGGACAGGCTTCTCCTCTATCTCTGCATGTTCTATCCATGTCACCTGTGTAAGGATCGAAATGTGCAAGTCTCAAAAATCAGCATAGAGTCAATTCTGAAAGCATGAGTTGAAGGAAAGAAATTTACTTAATTAATGGAGGTTCAACTTGTGAAAGTTTTCCACCGACTCTCCTCCAAGAAACAAATAAAAGCATGAAAACATAGAATTGAGGCTAGTGTATACCCTTGAGTACCCATTGGGCATGTCTTGAATAACACAACCGGACGGATGTCTCTTATAAAGGGGAAAGGACGGCTGGATGTTGTCGTGGAGTCTATCAAGGGGGAAATCGACAATGGCCCAAGTGCCCTCCTCTACATTTTGATGGCAAAAGCGAAGAAAATACGTCTCCCGTGTTGGCACCAATGGGGAAAGAACTTGCAATTCAGCATACATCTGCTCAAATAACAAGTAAAAAAAATTAATCGATCTAGAAAAAAAAAACAATGTTATATATATCACAGAGTTTTCCGGTGTATATATCGTTTATAGAGTTCGATTTTGAGCACTAGATAATGTGGGAGTTACTAAAAAATTGTAGCATCGAATGCATGCGTACCAGGTGAAGACAACCACTTGCACCGGAAATGCCTGGTGTTATAACTTGAACAGTTTTTGCTCTAGCAACAATGGAGGGAAACAGCTCCATCCATTTATTCTGACATTTTATACAAAATCAAAATCAGCTTAAATTAGCTTTACAAATGAAAGCTAAAAAAGATATGGTAAGATTGTTAATGATTGAAAAAAATTATGTTCTAAATATATAGTATGTCTTACACATAAATTAAGAAAAGTGATTCAACAATTTTGTAAGGAGTTCAAAGAAATTCTTCTGAAATTTTGAGGGACTTACAGCATCCAGGAAAGCGTCAACCAAGGTTACGCTATTCATTATAACCACAGCACAATCACGAGTAGCTTCAGTCCTCGTCTCACTTGAATTCTGCTTGAGATTGGAAGGCCATGGAAACATTCTCCCGTGCTCTTCAAGATTAAGCACTTCCTTCCCATTTTCAATGTTTCTGATCCAAAGAGGCTCATTTGCATGACACATCTTCACAAGTTCATCCATGGACGACAATGCAAGTTCCATCGCAAGACCTTTTCCCTCCTCCATTAATACCACACCAGCCTCAGGAAATGAAGATGGTTCTTCCAGCAAAGGCACAGGCATCGGCATCATATCGGTGCAAGTGCCCAAATACTCTGAAAACGGCCTTGAATACATGTTCATATCCAAATCCAAGGAAGGGGGAACGAATGAAGGAACCGGTACCATTGAGTGGATTTGCCGGCCACCATACCGTGAAGTAATACAGCAAACACGCTCCAACTGTACAACATTTTAATATAAATAAGATTCATCGATCGATGTATTTGAGATGAAAGTGCACATCTAATTGACTGATTCATTTACTTGCTACTGTTATTTTGATGCAAGAACTGAAAATATATACCTCATCTCTAAGTCTTGCATTTTCAAGTCGAAGCTCCTCAAAAGGAATTGCTCCAAGCATGGCTTGGCCCCCACAATTGGGGCAAATAAGATTGCGTAACTCCGCTTGTAGCCTGTAATTATCATTCTTCAAGCTCTCATTTTCTGCCCTGAGTATAAGATTATCCGACCGGTCTTGCTGTGCCTATTAAATTTGATGTAGGTAACAAAAAATGTACACAAACATTAACAGTACTTATACTCACAGAAACCTAGCTAGTGGACTTACTTTGTCAATGTAACCCTAAATGCCACCCATATCGCATTGAAAGCTGTGCACTCATAGGGAAGCAGATGTGCAGGTAAGGGTTTAATACATGTCCCAGAGGGATATTAATGGTGACAGACTGTATATCTAGTAGATGATATATATATGTATGTGAGACAGCAAGCGATGAGGCAGTCACCCAAAGTTATAAATGCGATCCTTTTGCTACCATGCTCATGATGATGGCTAGGTAAAAACGTTATCAATGTATGACGCGCCCTGATGGGAATCGCGTTCACCGTGTGTAAAAAAAGAAAAAGAAAAGCTCAACGGCTTCATTAAGAGTTGGGACATTTTAGGGTTACCATGAAAGTGAAAGATCAGAGAGAGAGAGAGAGAGAGAGAGAGAGATGAAGGGGAAAAAAAAGAGAGGTAATATGTTTTACCTTCATTTGTGTACGGCGGTTTTGGAACCAAAACTTAACTTGGCGTGGTTTTAGACCAAGTTCTTGGCTAAGTCTCATTCTTTGTTTGTCATCTGGGTGTGGACATTCTTTAAACATGCTGCAAAACCATGTGGTAAAAATGGGCAACTAATTTTGAATAAGATAGCTAAAAAAGGTTAAGAGATAGAGTGATTAATTAGTTTGCTTCCATTAGAAGTAATATTTTATGTATAATGTGATTGTTTAAAACAGAATAACATGTGCTGATCACTGCGTATGTTTAAATAAGAAGATCTTGCATGAAAATCAAGAGAGCGTCTCTTTTAGGTTTTGACGAAATGATTTTGTTGACAGAGAATCCAAAGTAAAGAGGGTTCTGCGTCGCAATTAATTTTGACGTGTAAGAGGGGCATATATTCATAAGTTTTTATGAAAAATTAAAGAGATGTGCAAAAATCAATTAGTAGCATACGCTTCCATTTCTTGGATCTGAGCTGCAGTGTGCCTATGGTAACGTTTCTTCTTTGGAGGCTGCTCACTGCTTTCTTGCTCGTTCCCTGACCTGTCTTCAAGTTGTTCACTGCCAGAACCGCTTTCCATTTCCTCCATCCCTCGCATGACTAGCCCATTTTCTTCTTTCTAAACCAAAGAAACCACATTGTACGAAATTTTCTTATTATTATCCTTGGGATTTTAGAGAGAAAACAAAAAAATAAAAGAAACAAGGAGATCAAAGAGTACTCTAGAGATTACAGGGATGATGGGAGAGAAAGTGTGGAAGGGCATGCTTGACATGAAGCTGAAGTTAGGGTTTCCGATCGGCGACGAGTAGAGGTTATCAGAAGAGACTACACTCCCTCCCATGCTTGACATAACTTGGCAATCACCAAACATATTTGCTTGGTTCTTTGAGATGTATGTGAAGAGATGAAACCAAGTGTTTTTCTTTTCCAACTAGGTCCTGGTGGTGCTTACTTCTTCAGTACTGGAATAAAAGGAGATGAACTTGAATATCGTGCCTGCATTCCATAAAAGGAGAAAACTGCATAAGAAATTAAAGATCAGCGTGATGGGAAAAAAAAATACAAATCCTTGTGCGGAAAACCTTAATCAAATCTAAACATGGAGTTCAAAACACGGAGAGCCTCACAGCAAAGACAAAAGGAAAGGAAAAGAAAAATTAAAATCTTCTGAAAGAAGAATAAGAAAAGGTTGTAACGATTTTCTTAAACCAAAACAACGAACTTATCCTATGACTTGAAGAATAAAAAAAAGAAGGTAAAATTCAAAGAACTGTAAAGTTCCAAAAACCACCATGAGAGACTGATCATGAGAATATGTGTATATATATATATATATATTACGAAGCTGCCAAAAAAAAATCAAACAAAGTTAAACGGAAAAGAGAGAAAAGAAGAGTTGGAATTAATACCACCAACAATGATACAATGATATGTCGGTTGTGATCTATAGAATTTTTGGAATTGAAGAGTTTGAAAGAGAGAAAAGAAGAGAAATCTCTCCTCCGAAAGCCCCACTCTCTCTCTCTCTAAATCTCGTTCTTATTACTGCTAGCTAGTCTGCTACTATTCTTTCTTTCTCCCCATAATCTCTCTTTCTTTGTCATAAATTGCGCCCATTAATTCCTTTCGCCGTGTATAGGGTTAAAACTGGGATTTTAATTTTTAGGGTTCGACAGAAACCGATGGAACACCAATTACTGATGGGCTCTCACGCGTTCCCCAAGGCTAAGAACCCCAAGTCAAACCTTTCCTCTTTTACAGTTTTACTGTCCCAAAATTGACTCGCCGAACTTGTAAGTATGTCTTGTGATTGGTCCGTGTGTTACATTCGATCCGCCTTGTAGCGACTGGCGGTTTTGTACTTTTGTCTCATGGTAATTTTTAGGGCTTCTTTTTGACTTATGGCTGGAAGACCACAAGGGCTTGTATTGGGTTAAAAGAGTCGATGCACGGCTAGAGATGGCTAGAGACAGTGGAGGAAATGGTAAAAGAATAAAAGCTAGTGGAAAAGTCAAAGAAGGGGTCAATAAATCATAGCCGTCAGTTTTGTGGGCCCATGAGATATCTACATTTATTGCCCGAATAATTGAGAAGTGCTTTTTATATATTAATATTTTAAAAAAATTATTTTAACAAATCTTCAAACAAAATTTTTTAATATTATTTTAAATAATAATAATAATTATTTTTAGCATCCAACCATCAAAATAATTTAAAAAATATAAAAAATAATTTAAAACAAAACAAAAGTAACGCCCCAAGAACGTACACTGCATTTAAACATGGTTTCTTGTGTTATGGAAGAGGATTGGGAGGATAATGTTTGGAATATCCTGATTCGGTGAATTGAAGTTGTCGAGGAAAATTAGATCTGGTTCGTGTGCAGTTTTAATGAAGGGATCTTCTTAATTTGTTTCTAAAATCTCTTTGGGATCGTTTTATATATGTTTTGTGGAGGTCTCGTCTTAGCCTAATATGCCATTCTGGGGGTATATATCGTCATTGAGTAGCCGGTGGTTGCAACTAAGGTTACGCTACTGTTTATTACTGGGTAAAATTTAAATTTTTTATTTTCTTTTTTGGTATATTAATATCTAAAAAATTAAAAATTTAATAAATCTGTATTGTTTTTGGGCTGGTTTTGAGCTTTCTGATGTACTTGTAATTAATATTAATATTGTTTAATTTTGTTATAATATTCTAGAATGTATTTAATTTTTTTGACACTAAATATTTATTTATATAGCATTATTAATGTTAATATTGTGTTCAATATATTGCAATCCTTCCTAATATTTTTTTTTTGAAATAAGACTTGTATATCAAAGTTTAAATAATACACATCAAGTTAAAATTTAAATTGCAAAACATTGCTTTTAAAAGGGCTTAAAAAAACAAAAAGTAAAAAATAACCTTATTAGATGCAAAAAATATAAATCTTCATTGTGCATATCATCCTAATTGAAAGACACATCAAGAACATTATATTTTGATTTTTTAATGCCATTGACATTAAAACCTGAAATTAAAATATAAAATTATAACATGATAAATTAAATTAGAAGGTATAAAAATAAAAATAAAGTAGTATTTTACATCCTAATTAACTTTTGAACTAATTATATTATATTGCTTGATGTCATTTTTTACCAAATTCTATAAAATAAAAAAATCAAATATATTAGATAATTGAAAACACTTTAATTAATAAATCACAAAATAAAAAGTGCAAATTTATAAAAATAAATAAATTACAACAACATTCATGCTACAAAATAATTTATAACAACCATTCAATTTCTACAAAATATTCAAATGGGCATGTCAAAATTAAAAAATAAATATTGCTTATTTTGTAGTTATGTAGAATCTCCTACTTGTATTTGCAGTTGCACGGATCAAAATTATTTCAAGGCCATGGATTGCTTCACCACAAAATCCCAATTCACAGCATTCACATGGAGCTGACTCGTCATGAAATCCAGATCAAATTGATTAGTAATTATATATATATATATATATATAAAAAGGCTGGTTGGTGGCTTAATTATAGCACATATATGTATATATCAACATTTTCAGGAACTCCGGAGAATCCATAAACATCAATTGAGAACACAAATTAGGCTCAAATGCTTACTTAATCAACAAAAAATCTCACGGCAAGGATTTTTTATACAAAAAAATTTCCAAACACAAAAACAATCTAAATAGCAACACACTCGTTAATAAAATATATATATCTAATCTACCACTAATATTTATTATATAATTATTTCTTAATAGATTAATTTATCTTAATATCAGCATATTTGATCTAAAGGTGAGAGCATATAAGATATTGAAATAATAAAAATAAAGCACATGTTAAACAAACTAAAGACTTACAGTCTTCCATTAAGTCTGTCGATCACAGTATCATAAAATATATATTAAAAAAATAAAAATAAAGATCGATAGAAAAAAATCATAACTAATATGACAAGATTTAATATTTGATGTAATATGACAAGATTTAATATTTGGTATAAGAGAGGGTGTCATAAAGGTAATTGGTTTGTTGTATCTAGAGATTAAGGTATTCTTGGTTTGTTAAATTTAAAGATAAAAATAAAGATGGAAGCCTTGTTGAAGTTTTGCTAGACAACTAAAAATTTAGATTTAACATGAAATTTTATAAAATGATGAAGAATTTATTTTTTATCAAGCTCAGAATATAAAAGATTGAGATTTAAGAGTCGTTTCTTATGATGGCTTAGAGGGTGGGTGAGAGCGGCTGATAGATACGAAAGGGGATATTGCTAATCCCAGTGTTAAAAATTTAAAAAGAATTTTTATAGTAATTTTTAAACTAAACCAGTTTGATTTTTTGGGTTTCAAGCTTATTAAATTGAAACTAAACCAAACTGATTAATTTTTAAAAAAATTTAATCAGTTTAATCAAAAAAATTTATATTTATTTTGTTTTTTTAATTTAATTAGTTTTTTAGTTTTTTTTCTCCCATCCCCAGTTATACTCTATCTAATTTTGCATATTGAAAGGGAATGATCTAATTATAATCAAAACTGATGTATTTACTTCTTTTTATATAATCCAAATGAAAGAGAATTTTAAATGATAAGGTGATGAGTAAATTACCTACTTATCAATCAAACTAATTCTCCAAAAATCCATTTCTTCCTCGTAATTAGCAATTCAATTAAAGTCATCTCTTGTTCCTAATTATGTGCTCATCAAATTACATCCCCCGATCCATCTCGTGATAAACTGAAGGGTGATGATGAATACTCCATCTACCGAATTGCTTCTATCTCGTGATAGGCATTTACAGACTCGAATGAGACCAAAGGATGATGATGAATCCAAGAAAGAGTACAAATTCCATAATAAAAAGAATGAAAATATCCAGAGGCTAAAAAGGTTGATCCGTTTTCGAGAAAGAGTCCAGCCATTTCTAAGGTTATTTACACAAGTTAAAATGATTGGACTATTTGAAGAAAACAATCAAATTAATTGATTTAAAAAAAAAGCCTTTTTTACATGAATATTATTGTTTAATGCATTTAAAAAAAATGTGAAATTTTGGGTCATTACACTTTGCTCTTCTCAAAACACATTACTTACTTCCCATTTTCAAAAGATTAATTAGTTATTACCAAATTTATTAAAGGAATCTTAAACTCTACATATTTTTGTTGTAAATAATAATACTAAATTGTATTTGAAACTGAAAATAATTAAACTTGAGTTTAGGGGTCTGAAATTTTAGTTTCTTTTACAAAATAATTAAAATACTTTCAAATTTTAGTTTTATTTAACTTGTCTCCAAGGTTTTTTTTTTTACTTTTTACATTGATTTTTTTAATTATAATTTTACTGAGAGGCAACATAGTAATTTAAAAATATAAAATATTATTAAAATAAAAATAGTCTAACTGACGAGAGATAGTGATGCCTTTCAAGCATGTAACCTTCTTTGACAATCAAAAATATCTATTTATTGTGTCGTTCAAAGCGTCAAGTAGAGATACATCCAATAGATGTTATTTATAGTGTGCCACATGTTGTGTTATTTATGATAGTTTGGTGACGGTGAAATGTTTTTCTCATTTTCTCAGGATTCACACTAGTT
Organism: Populus ilicifolia; assembly: GCA_015708895.1. Taxonomy (NCBI): domain Eukaryota; kingdom Viridiplantae; phylum Streptophyta; class Magnoliopsida; order Malpighiales; family Salicaceae; genus Populus; species Populus ilicifolia. Next base: position 153,427 of record SRLM01000142.1, read on the forward strand.
TAGTAAAAAATAAAAATTATCCTCCCATTTCTTTTCTTCAATTATATTCTTTGTTCTTTTGATTGCTCTTTATTTGTTTTGAATTTTTTATTTGTATTGATTTTTTTTAATTTCATTTGTTATCATTTGGTTTTATTTGATTTTTATATCAAATATGTCATCATTTTTTTTTATTGTTATTTCTCTTTTATATCATTTTTTAAATTAAGTTTTATTTTAATTTCATCTCTCATTATTTTATTTTTATATTAGATATGATTCTTCTTCTTTCAAATGTCTTTTTTTTATTTGGATTCTTTTTTGATTTTTTTTTGAATTTTATCTTTCAACATCGAATTGAAAAAAATTAACTTTATAATTATTTCGATGCAGTGGTTATGGCCTTATGACTGAGGTATAAAATATTAATCCGGATTGTCATAAACTAATTCTAGGTTATTCCTAAAAAAATAATTTTTTTTCAAAATAAAAATTAAAAAATAAAATAAAGGCTGACAATGTGAAAAAAGTATGCTGGGAAATCAAGCTGTAATTTTTGAAGGATTTTAAAGTCTAATGGCATCCCATTATGCCTAAAATAAAGAAAAATACAAATTTAAAGTTAAATTAAATTATTATTGGATGAATTTATATAAAAATTAAGTTCAAGTACATGATTAATTTTTTAATGCCAATTTGATTTAATTACGGGACAAATTAAATTTTAATTATGTTTAAGAATTAATTTGGATCTAATTGAAGGATTTAATTAAATGCAAGAATTTAATTATACTTTAAATTGGTCAAGTTAATTTTATTCTGGGATTAATTGGTGAAAATTTAAGTTTAAGAGCCTAATTTGAGCTTAATTGAGAAAATTAAAATTTTAAGATATCAAATTAATTTTTTTTCAAGTTAATTGATTGAACTTAGGGGATAAATTGCAAGAAAATTGAAGTTTTGTGGTTAATTAGAGATTAAATTGATAAAATTCACAAGCAAGGACCATCTTGCAATAAGCAACAAATAATGAGAGCTTAATTGATAAAAACGAGGGGTGAAATTAAAGGATTTAAAAGCTTGATAGTTAATCAGTGGTTCAATCACGTAAATTCAAGACCAAGAATCATTTTTCAAAAGGCATATAAATACGAGGCTAAAGTTGAAGTCACAAAGAGGCCTAAATGCACTAAATCAAAAGTATAAGATCAGTTATAGGTGCAATTAAATCAAATTTAAAAAGGAAGACTGAAATGAACTTTTTTCAAAAACAAAACTTTAGTATTGTTCATCTTTTTCTTTAAATCTCTGAAATGACAGCTCAGGAAGGCTATTTTGAAGGTGCATTTAATGCATCTAATGTCTATAAAAATTGACAAATTTTGCACGTAAATAATCATCTGTAATTTCTTTATAGCCCCATATGGACCGTTTATATTTAATGACAACCCACCGGCACCAGCGTTAGCCTAAAGAGAATAATTCAATCAGCCTTTTCCTGTAGATTTGACAACTCAGGGTGTCTATTTTGAGCTAATGGCTGGGATCCTTCCCAACTAAATCAAGGGCTGTAATTTTTTTCTAGTATAGACAAGATTGCCCTCTTCCACCGCCTATAAATAGAGGTGGATTTTATAGCCTGGAAGAGGAGGAAAACTGTTCCAAAATTAGTCAAAAACTAACCACCCTTTCCTATTTTTCTTTTTTCTTTTTGTATACTGTTTCTTTTTTTATTTTCTCCTTCTTAACCGTGCCTTCAATCACCACCATTATCATCATCGACTTGACAATCATCCAATCCACCACACTTCTCTCTCTCCACTTATTGCTTCTCTCTTTTCCTTCATATTGGCAATAGTTCATAAACATCACCATTTTTCTTTTCTTCCTTCTTCGGCACCTGTAGCAGCAACATCAAATCGACCTCCACCACCATAAAGGGCTTTACCACCATCATTTTCATCAACCCAACTCCTTATTAGTGGTAGAAGCAGCTACCGTGACCTTCTCTTTCTTCTCCTTTTAACCTCTCTCTCCTCTACAACTCTTTCTTCTCTTTTTAACCTCTCTCTCCTCTACAACCTTTTCATTTTCCCTCTCGTAGCCAACTTCGACCACCATCACCCCAGTTAATGCCTCATAAGCCTCCGGTTGAACCTTTTCATCATGTCTAGGACCCCCACGTCAAGAAACTTCCTCCTCTCTACTTTGCCTCTTTATTACTCATCATGGCTGTTGCATTCATTTTTGTATGCAGTAGTAGCAGCTACTTAATTAGCCTATGGTTTGGATCAGGCCAGTTATGGCCCTGCCTAAGTGGATGGGTCTGGCTTAACTCTCATTATAAAAAATTATTTAAAAAAAATGTGATTTTGTTAAATACTTTTCTATCCATTTTACATAATATCAAATTGCATATTTATAATAAAATACAAATTCGGTATTAAAATACATGGTTTTCTCTGAAATATTTTTTAAAAAATTGAAATATTTCCAAAAAATCTCAAAATATTTTAAATTAATTTTCCTTTTCAAAAACATAAAAAATATTTTTTTTATTTTCATACAAATGGTCAAATCCTAAATTCCATCTTTATCATGTTTTGAAAATCCAAAAATATAGATATCATAAACAATTTATGATTATCCATTAGGATTTGACCAAAATATCAAAAATCTTTTTTCAAACTTTTTTTATGGTTCAAATATAGATTTTAATATTTGTAGGGTGTAAAATTACATGATAAAGTATATCTTCAGGTATTAAAAATATAAGGTATAAAAATGCAATGCTAAAATTTAGGTTTTAGAATGGTTAGAATTCAACATGATAAGATAGAAACTTTCTTATGAAGAGAGATCTATCTAAAACCTTAAAAAAACCAATGAATAGAAACCCGACATAAAATAACAATCAAATAACAATGCAGCTTATCTTAGATATGATGCATTGAGGGTAATATATCTTCTCTTTACACAACTAGTCTCTTACCTAGATTCTCATAAACCAGAGGTTCTTAGTAACCATAATAGGTAGCGACTCCTGAACATTAATCATAATTTTATGATTAAATTCAGAATCTATTTCCAACACATAAAACTTCACATGGGAGGCACAATAAAAAACATTTGCAGTTATCAGACAATGTTGATGCAGGCACACCTTGTGACACGGATTAATATTGCTCTTTTTTGTTTTACACTAATCTTACTTCTTAATTTCATGATTCAATATTCGATTCATTGAAGATTGAGATTTTTTTTTCGCTTTGGGATCCATCTTTTAAATTGATTTTATATTTCAATTTTATCATTCAACATTGAATTGATCGAGAATTAGGCTTCATAATATTTTTTAATTTGATAATTTTAGTCTTATGACCTAAGTCATGGTTATGAAATGTTAACCTAGATTGTCATTGATTTGTTTTTTTATATATATATACATATACTTTTTTAAAATTGATTTTTTTTTGTGAATTTTATCATTTAACATTAGATTGTTAAGATTTAAGCTTTATAATTTTTTTGTGTGATGATTCTAGTCTTATAATCTAGGTCAAATGTATGAAATATTAACCTGGATTGATATCATTATTTTTTTATCTTATTTTTATACTAATTTTTTTAATTTATCCTTTAACATTAAATTTATTGAAAATTAAGTTTTTTATTTTTGTTCCATGAGAATAGTCTAACCTCACAACCTAAATGACGAGTTTGCTATACTAACCTGGATTTACTCAAAATTTTATTTTTAGTTATTTCTCCTCTTTTTTTTACTTTAACCTTTAATGTTGGTTTATCTTGAAATTCTAATTTGAATTTTTTTTTTAATAATTTTTTTCTTGCATGTCATTGTTATTTTTTATTTAGATTCGGTATATTTATTATTGTTATTTGTTTATCATATAATTAAATTAATTTTTTTAAAAAGGATCTATAAAATTTTCTAACTAAGTTGCAGAATTTTTTTATGCTTTTAAAAAAGACTAATTGCACTTAGACGTCATCTTCTTTAATTGGAAAAAAATTGACCCGGCAAAACACGCTATATGGAGCCAAAATCCAAACACAAACGACATACTCGGACACTGAAGTTGGCAAAAATCTGAAAAACTCCAAAAATAAAAATAGATTTTTGATGTTCTACAGAACGCCTTACTTCTAAATCACACCGATGCACCGAGACACACGCACACAAAATGGCACTCCTCTCCACCTCATGCTCCTCCCTCCTGTTCTCCCCCTCCTCTTCCAAAAAACCCTACAACCCACTCTCTCTTTTCAAAACCCCGCCACTACCATCTCTCTCTTTCTTATGTAAACCCCCTCAAACCCTCGGTTTCCTTACTCAAATTACTAAAAAGCCAAAATTCCGGACCCTCCTCACACACATCTCCTCTTCCTCCTCTGACCCGACACCTGACTCAGATCCTGAACGAAACCCTCCTCCGGTAGGTATCACTGACGAGTGGGGTGAGAAGGCAGAACCCGAACTCGAACCTGAATACCCGAAAGCTGCGGACTTGGATCCTCCGAAAAATGATGACGAGTGGGGTGGGGAATTTGTTGCCGTGGAAAATGGCAACGCGGCGGCACCGAGTTCCAGCAGTGCTGTGGTCGTGGAGAAGGATGAGAGGGTTGAGGAGTTGAAGAGGAGTTTGGTAGATACGGTCTATGGTACTGATTTTGGGTTTCGAGCCAGCCCGCAAATCCGGGCTGAGGCTTTGGAGTTGGTTAATCAGCTGGAGGTTGTAAATCCAACTCCGGCACCTGTGGATGCTACTGGGGTGCTTGATGGCAAATGGGTTTTGGTGTAAGTTTGTTGGTTTTTTGAACTTGATCACTCTTTTGAGTTTCTGATCGTATCACGTGAATTTATTTGTGTCTTTTTATAAATGGTTAAAATGAAATTGGAATTTCTAGATTGATAAGAGACAACTTTGAGATTTTGGGATCTATGTTTTTATGTATTTACTTTCGAGATTGAGGATTTAGTAGCTAAATTGTCAAGCTTTCATTTGAAATATGAAATTGAATATTAAGACTTGTTGATCGTTGTTTAAATTCTCAAATTCAATTTTTGCATTTTGATTAGGGGCACCATGAATTCGCCATTGGAAGTTTGATTGAAGTTATAGAATAGGTTTTTCGATGGAAACAACTTAGTTGGGATTATCATATTACGGGAAACTGGTTTCTTAATCTGTTATGATGCTTGAAAATGAAGTGAACAAATAGTCATTTGTATTTCATATTTAATGTTTCTGTTGACAAAATTACATCGACTCGGTTTGTTTGCTGCAAAAGTAACCACAATAAGACCAGCTTGACCATTTGCAATGGAATCAATAGGAAGCGTTGTCTTATGTTGGGAGTTCACCACATTCAATGTGTTCATTTTGGCCCAAAACTATCAACATAAGACTGCTTTCTTTGCCACCCTTTATGTTGGCACATACCAAATGACATGTATGAGGATTACAATTCAGTGGAACTGCGGTAATGCTTCCAGAGAGTTTCTGAAAAATGCAGATTTTTGCTGGTGATTTAAGTTGCATGATGGAAAACATTGTAACAATCATCTTGGTGAATTGACAAAAATGAGATCATTTTTTTTTCATTTACATTGTCTTTAAATATGAATTATTTTTATTTAATTTGGATTTATTATTGACAGGTATACTGCGTTTTCAGAGCTGTTGCCACTTCTGGCAGCAGGTGCTACCCCTTTATTGAAAGTGAAAAGCATATCTCAAACAATTGATGCTAGCAGTCTATCTATAGTGAACTCAACCACATTGTCAGGCCCTTTTGCTACTTTCTCCTTTAGCGCTTCTGCTACTTTTGAGTTTCGGACTCCTTCAAGAATACGGGTACCTCTTAAAACTGCTGAAACAATGTTGGCTTTTTTATGTAAAAAAATTGGAAAGAAAACTAGAAAAATATAGTAATATAGCATCTTCTTAAGAAAGCAGAAAAAATGATTGCATTGGAAAGATACTGTTTTAGTTTAAGCTTTGTGGCCCCTCCTGTGAGGAGTTGGTTTCTCAAAATTTCCCCTTCAAACTTTCTGGCATTAGGATTTAACTAAACCTTACTAGTCTCCTCTACTTTTAATATGCCCAGGTGGAGTTTAAGGAAGGCGTGCTGCAACCTCCACAGATAAATTCCAGCGTAGAACTCCCAGAAAATTTTGATCTTTTTGGGCAAAAGATCAGTCTGTCTCCCATCCAGCAATCTCTTGGTCCTCTGCAGGAGGCAGCAGCAAATATTGGAAGAACCATTTCTGGCCAGCCACCGCTTAAGGTTCCCATTCCAGGCAACCGAGTAAGCACCTGGCTTCTCATTACCTACCTTGATGAGGATCTCCAAATCTCAAGAGGGGATGGTGGTCTTTTCATTCTTGCTAAAGAAGGAAGCCCTCTTCTAGAACTGTAGCCAGGTGCATTCTGCAACGTGGTATCTATAACGTGGATGTACAGTGTCTTCTCTTCTATACCTGACTTTGTAGAAAAGGTAATGGTTCAAATGGTGAATAAGATGCCTAGATCCAGCAAAGGAAAAGATAGAACTTTGAAACCCTTACATTCCGATATAATTATAAGATTACACATTTTTTAAATGGGTTATTCTACTTCTAAAATTATAATTCCAAAGGAAGATATTAAAATGCAGGTGCTTGGTAACATCCTCAAGTTTTAAGAGATTAAGATTAAGTTTTTTAACTTAAATGTATTCTTATAAAAGTATATGTTTTAGCTTATCCATGAAAACAAACAATAAAGAGGTATATCATATGTTTAAAGTGTTGTTGCAGTTTGCAGTTGTTTTTTTTGAAAAAAAAATATTAAAAAAAATATTATTTTATTTTAAAAAAATTAATCTTGACATTAACGCATGAAAATAATATAAAAATATTAATTTAAAATAAGAATACTTTTAAAATACAAAAACAAATATAATGAATCTTCTGTTACATCCCCATTTTTATTATATTACATTACATTACATTAAATTATATCAAATATTTGATAAAAATAGATTATGATGTTGAAAGCGTGCACCAGAAAATTGTTCAGGTTCAGAAAATTGTAACTCTTTATTAACTAATAATTATTTAAATATTATAAGAGAATTATAATTTTTGTTGAATGCATGTATGTATTTTAATTGTTTTATGACAAATATGTGTCGTGGTTTCTCTAGTTAGCGTTGTAACATTCTATAGATTGCAAGTTCAAGCGCCAGGGAGCGTAACTTTTTTTTGAATGATTGGTCATTTTTATTTTTATTTTTATTTTTATTTTAAAAAAAGAGATGGATGACATAGTAAGAAACACAGGCCAGGGCTCAGCACCCCTAGCCTGTTATTGGTTAGCTGAGCATCGGGCCTGCTCTGTTGTTGATTTTTTTTTTCCCCTTTTTTTTGGTTTTTTTTTTACACTCCAAATTGTTTTTACAAAATTTATTTACTCTTTGGTTTTGAAAAGACTCTTAAATACTATTTTATGTTTTTATTTAAATTTTAATATTTTTTTCTAATTATTACGTATTTGATCTCAAAATAATAATACTAATAATAAATTGTTCATGAAAATTTAATTAAAATTAGTTTTTTATTATAAAAATGTTTAAATATATTTTAAACATAATTTTATCACATTGTTTTAGTTTTCCGTCATGAAAAATATAGGCATACTATTCTTAATATTTTCTTGATAACTTATTTTAACAAAGTACGTGTGTGTAGGGAAAACAATAATTCTAATTAAAAATATTGTATTGGATAAGATAAATGAGAAATGTGTTAATTAAAAAATTTATATTGTTGAAAAAAATAAAAATGACTGTATTTTTAGGCTTCATTGACATTGTTAAAATATTTCCTAAGACCTGTAATTTTTTTATATATATAATTAAAAAAATTTGGGTATGCTCTTGGCCTAGCACTAACATACAAATTAGTATTAACCAAAAAGAACAAATTTTTTATAGTTTTCAAGCCCTCGGGAGTTAGATCAAAATTTTATTGAATCTATTAAAAAATATCTAGAGTGTCTATAACTATTTAACATTTTTATTGAATCAAATCCAACAACTTAGAAGTCTTGTAATTTAAGTCTTTATCTAACTAAAGTTTAAATTTAAATCACATGAGATTTTTTTTTACAATATCAAGTCAATTTGGCTAGTGCAAAAGCATCTCATCTCAGTCAACCAGTAAAAAAAATGAGAATGAAATTGAAAAAAAATAATAGAAATAAAATATCTCAAGACAAGTCCTTGCTTAGTTCATACAAGAGTTGTCCTGACATGATCCCATTGACTTGATTGATTTAAAAATAATTTGATGGAATGGTAAAAAAACTAAAAAAAAATTAAAAAAAAACCAACACGAAAAAACCTCGTCCCAACTTATTACTTAACCTGGTTTAAAAATAAAATTATGTAAGAGTTTTCTTGATATGACTCAATTAACCTAGCATGTTTAAAGGCATTCCGATTGACCAATAAAAAATATGTGAGGATAAAATTAAAAAAAAATAATAAATATATAAAACAAACCTCCTAGTTTGTTTTCTTATCTAATCCAAATTTTAAATTAAATATTATGAGAATTATCTTTCCTAACTAGATCAACTTGATCAATTTAAAGGTAACTAGTCAATTAACAAAAACAATTTGAAGACATGATTGAGAAAAAAATGAAATTATCAGAGAAAAGAAACTTTTAATTGAATTTCTTGTTTAATTTAAATTTAAAATTTAATAATGAAAGAGTTATTTTAACATGAATTAAATGCCCTGACCCGTTCAAAGACAACAACAACCTAAACAACAATTAAAAAAATACAAGGATAAAATTAAAAAAAATTAAAATTAACATAAAGAAAACCTCATACCCTCAACTTCTTACTTATATCAAATTTAAAATTTAATAAATATTTGATATGATTATGTTGATTTGTTCCATTCAAAAACAATTCAAGAAATTGTTAAAAATAATCTAGAATAAAATTGAGGGAGGATAAAGATGAAATTAATTTATTTTGTTTTTTTAAAGGAGGGGAAATGAAAAGAAAGAAAATGAAGCACTTCCCTGTACTGTACATAATAGTATAAGACTAGTTTTTTCATGGATATTATAAAATTTATCCATATAAATTTCTAAGTTTTTTTTAGCAAAGAAGTAGATCGACCGTCATCCTGACAGGTAAGGTTGGATTCTTACATCTGTCCTTTTAAAATCCACCGGTTAATATTATGCTAAAATGCTCAAAAGTCAAAACCAAATAATTTAGGACTGCACCAACATCACCGTCGTGAGTGCATGCCCCTCCCATTCCTTCTGCATATCCTCCCTCCTTGGATGCTTTGTCCTTCACCACAACCAAATTAATTTCTTTTCTTGTTTCTTTTTTATAAATTAATTTTCTCGGGAATATTTTTTTTATAATTTTTTTATTGAAATATAGTTTTTTATTTTTTATCATATAATATTTTATAAAAGAACTTGTCAATAAAGATTATGTTACAATCAATTTTTAAATTTAATTTATATGTTGAAAAATATTTTCATCTCATTAAATTTCATAAAATAATTTATGAATAATAATATGGTTATAATATAATCCAACTATTTCAAATAAAACATATTTATCACCATAATTTTTTATTTTACCTCATCATAATTTATTCTATCATTAACATTGTTGTCTTACCATCACCAACATCTCACAACAATTATCTCACAACAATCTTATTATTGTCTACACGGCTATCATCTCATTATCATCTTTTCTATTAACACCGTTATCATCTCATCTTTACCATCATTTCATCATAACCTCATTATTTTCTCTTCACAATTATAATCATTTCATCGCTACTTTTCTTTTCTCCTTCATCGTTAACTCTTTTTTTATTATCATCATTATAATCTCACCATCATCTCCTTTATCATTATCACAACCATCTTATTAACATCATTATTATCTTATCATCATTTTTTTTAATTATCGTTATGATCATTTTATTATTATTATATCTGTTATCACCATTATTATTATCTTACAACACTTTTTTATCCATCACCCTAAAAAATATTTAATAAAAAAATGTTTTACATAATTTTATAAAAAAGCATTTCACATATAAAATGTGTTAATGAAAATAAATAACATTGGTTCAACTTCTTTTTCTTTTTTTTTTTGCTTCTTCAAATGGGCAAATGCTTGACGGGTCAAAATGCCAAATGGCAACACATGATTTGTTTTCGTTCCCTCTTGTATACAAACACCCCACTTGGTTGGATTGGAGGAAGCATTGTTTTTTTCTCTTTTTTTTTTTAAAAAAAATGGTTGGTTGACAAAGTCATTGAGAAGGTGACTCTATAGCAAACAAGACGTGCACTAATCACGGAACTGGCGCCTCTTTTGCCGCTCTGGATTTCTTCTTTCCAAAAGCAAATAAATAGTTCATGGAATATTTGAATTGTATTTGTAACCCACCATTTATTAAATCCATTCTTTGTCTTTGGTGTTGGTGTTGACTCTGCATTAGCTGAAACAAAAATTACGAAAAAGTCTTTAACATTGTACTACGTGTTCATCTTTTTAAGCATCACCGAAGTTTCTTAATCCTGGCTTCTTCCTTCGGGTGTCTGTTTTTGTTTCTCCTTTTCTCTTCAATATTGGATCCGATAATTGGGTTGGGGTTTGATCACTTGTAAATAGGAGAGATCCAAGCGAGAAAGAACGGTTATCAAGGCAAATCTTGGATCTCTCAAATCTCTTTTTATTGGTCACGGAAAAAGAAATCATCCATTCCCAGGATTTGTTGAGAAAGAGAGGCATCTATAACTGATGATATATGCCACTGGGAGGATAGAAGTGAATCAATGTTGAAAATGAAAGAAATAAAGGTATGGTTCAAATACTTGTGTCAAGAGCAGAGGTGAATGTTATTTTATTCAAACACAGAATTTGTCATCCTGCAATTCTTGTTCATACCTTAATTGCGAAATATTTTTGCTTTTTGTTTGTTCAAATATTATCTAGTCTTATGTATCAGGACTGTTATTTGATCATATTTGCAAAGAATTAAAGATAGAAACGGTAAAGAAAGTGAGTTGAAAAAAGGGAGTTTTTTTTATTCTTCTTGTTAACAATATGAGCAACAAGCAACCAGCTGTGAAGCTAGATGATGAGCAGATTTCTGAGCTACGGGAAATATTTCGTTCTTTTGATCGAAACAACGATGGAAGCTTAACGCAGCTTGAGTTAGGCTCACTCTTGCGGTCCTTAGGACTAAAACCTAGTCCTGACCAGCTTGAAACCTTAATTCATAAGGCAGATACAAACAGCAACGGTTTAATTGAGTTTTCAGAGTTTGTGGCTCTGGTGGCACCAGAACTGCTTCCGGAGAAGTCACCGTATAGCGAGGAGCAGCTAAAACATCTGTTCAAGATGTTCGATAGAGACGGTAATGGGTTTATTACAGCAGCGGAGTTGGCACATTCGATGGCAAAACTTGGGCATGCTCTTACAGCAGAGGAATTGACAGGGATGATCAAGGAGGCAGACACTGACGGGGATGGAAGAATAAGTTTCCAGGAGTTTTCCCAGGCAATCACATCAGCTGCTTTTGATAATTCTTGGGTTTGAAGCCACTGGATTTGCTTCTGGTATGTTCTGTTCTGTTTGGTTCATATCGCTCTTAAATACTAGTAGCTCTTGGCAAAAAAGTCTTCTGGTTTGTATGGAACGGCTTGGAATGTTGTATTGTTGGTTAAAGGTTGAATAATGTGATTCTGCTTGAAATGTCCCTTAACTTTTTTTTGTACTCAGTAAATTTGAGCCAGGCACCCTGGAAATTAATCTAATTCAACAGACCAACAGAATGAATTGGGATTTGTTAATTTGAATTCTGAATAATGTATCATCTCAGTGGGTACAGAGTGCATCTTGACACCCTTTTCTTTTCTTTTCTTCTCCACCGTAGCTCTTTATCGATGTGATTATTGACACTTTACCATGCAAAAAGTTGCGCCATCTCTTTGAAGGTGTTGCTTCACAACTGCATTACATTCAGCAATTCGTATTCTCATAGAATCTGAAACATATATGTAAGACCTAGCCGAATTATTTTTAACAATTTGATTGATGAAAATCCTACCTGACACAAGAAGATTTGTAGGTGTTCTGTGCTTTACATAGAAGCATTCAACTTGCATAGAAAAAAAAATGTTGAAGATGATTAAGCTGTCGATTTATGTATTGTCTGATGCCAGGTTAAACAATGTTCCAAAACAGTTTTAAGCAGGTTTATCTTCTTTCCAGCACCCCCAGCGCAATACGGATCATGAAAGGCCGGATAATTCTGCCACGAGTTCGTTCAGAAAAAGTATCAGTGTTTCAGGCGAGTCAGAATAATGTATGCATTTTAATCTTAGGTCTCTCTTCTTGTCCCTTTGAAACATGCTTTAGATTTTAGGTTTGAGATCTTCCCTTTCATATGAATGTTGTGCTTGTTGGCTCTTCAGGCATTCACGGGTGCATAATGATCAACGGGGTCGCAGAAACCTTTTTTTTCCCTGTCTTTTTTGAGAAATAGATATCCATTTTGAACGCAAGTAACTTGCAGGTGTCTCGAGTTACTTCTGTGTATATTGGATTGTGTTTGAAGAGTTCCAGAAATTGCCCGCAACACAAACACGAAGTTTTGAGTCTCAAAAAAAAATATACATAGAAAGTACATGATGCTATTTGACATGGTCAGATTCAGAGAGATTGCGCTACTCATTACCTTCGAAGTGACTTGCTCAAGTGCTGAAGAGATAATTGAGGACGAAATTGTATGCGTCAGCATCTCAAACACTAAATGTGATGGCTGCAAGTATAACAATAACCTTGGCTGATAACCAAGCAAAGAACCCTGTAGATGGTACGATTGAATTTTCTTTTGATATTAGAGCAGAAAAGTCAAAACCAACAAAAACATGTGATATGTTTTTAGAAGAAGAAAAATGTAATTAAAAAGAGTGTGGACATAGCCTGACTTCGATCATATTGGAAAAATGGAATCTGTCTCAACGTATGTAAGCTGCCTGAATATACAGGCGCACGCGCACACAAACGCCCGAGGAAAAGATCGAGGTGGTGGAGGGAAGGAAGCTTAAAAAATGCCCACGGATAGCCCAGAAAGTATAATAAGTGAAGATCAATATGCTGATTAAAGATAACAAAAACCCAATTGCCCCGTCTGCTAACTCCATGCTAGTGTTTGCGGTTGTTTATGCCTGTAAAAACAGGAAATATTAATTCAAATCAGAGAGAGAGAGAGAGAGAGAATCCCTCTTTGGACAAGCAGGGTGTACTTAAAAAACCAAGATAAAGGTGGCACAATACTACATACAAAACCATATGCAATGGGACGCAGCAAAAACTAAAAAAAAGGAAGTGCAAAAGAAAGGAACTTCTACCTTGATCTTAGAGATACCACAAATCCAGAAGGATAAGAAAAGAGGCGCATGTAAAAACCAGGAAAACGAAAAACTTTAGGTGCATGTAAGAACCAGGAAAACAAAAATTTCTCTGTTTTGATGTCCGGAATGATAACCATCAGTACATTTGTTGGCTCGCACAAAGATGAAGTTTGAATTAACTCTAAGCTCCATGATCGAAACAGAAATTCATAATAAAGGTGGGCTGTCAAATTCCAGAATGCTAAATCCAAACAATGTCAATTTAACTGCAGGAAGACGTCCCCTTCTTACCCACAAAATGTCGCCTGAGCAATCTCATTCATTACTTGTGTAAGCAATGATGAATAGTCCATGTGCAAAATACAAAAAACGATGAGGAGACTGGAAACAGGAAACAGCTAGGAGGACCATGAACAGTGAACGCAAATTGCATAATTACCCAATCCACATCTCATGCATCGGGATTAGACTTGCCACACCAAGCATACATAATTATACTCAAATGCCAACTACCGTTATCATCACAATGATCAACAGCTGGTAAGACAACGTCTTTTACACGGGTTCAAGCAAAAACTGAGACAACAATTTCGGATAAAAGACACCGTTGCCCTCATTTGCGATACATCATTACGAGCCTACAAATTCATTGTGGAGATCAGAATAACTATCATCTACCTCATTCAAGGAAATGATAGCAATGAGTACACCTAAGAGAACGAATAGAATCAGCAAACTCGAAATATTCTACTGTGCTTGGTACAACGATCAAGGTCGAAGTCTGCTAAACACGAGTGAAGAGGAAAACGGGCGATGTCATAAAACCATGGAGCTTAAGAGCCAGCAGAACATTCTTTGAGAGCCCAGAAACTCATGCCCTTACAGTCATTAAAACTAATCAACCCAGATGAAATTCAAGCAAGATTTCAGTTAATCAAGTGGGAATTCATCAACTTAAAAATGAAGGCAATCAATCAATTGTTTATAACTGTTTCCATGTGAAATCACCCTAACTCAACAATATTTTGTCAACAATATTAGGCACCAATTTGTCAACAATGTTAGGTATAAATTTGGTGTCACCTACCTTGCCCTTGTCTTTTGCATGGATGTTTGCCTATAAATAGGCAATGCATCCAAGCATTATAAACACACCAAAAGAAAGAAAATTGAGAGCAAATAAAGAGAAATAAGAGAGGGTGAAGAGAGAGTATCCCACAAAATTGTGAGTTATTTGTGAGATAGTAAGTGAGGTGTTTTCTCCTATTATTAGAGAGATTTTGTTGTTCTCCTATTAATAGAAAGAAGTTGTATTCCCGCATTACTTAGTAAACTCCTTCTATACCTGCCCGTGGACGTAGCCAAATTGGGTGAACCACGTAAATTCTTATGTGTCGTTTCTCATTTTATTCGGTTCTTTACCCTTTATCTTATCGGGTTTGCATGTCATCATCCTAACAGTGGTATCAGAGCATCCTGGTTGGTGTTGTTAATACACAAAAGTTATTTGTGTATACGGTACTATTCACGTATACGGCACTATTCAATCATACGATATTGTTCACATATGTTACTGTTGGCATATATAGAAAGTCAGTGCGGTGATTAAATACAGTCTAGGAAGTTCTGTCTAAGGAGATTGGGTTTTAAGCGAGACCGTTTGTGACCCCTTCAATCTTTCCTGGAACTTACTTAGTGAAGTATTATTCACACGATACTATTTCTATATACGTTACAGAACTGTGAAACGGTGATAGTTGAATAGATCTTGGTGAATACAATGGCAGCAAAGTACGAGATTGAGAGGTTTAATGGGAGCAATTTCTCACTGTGGAAAATGAGAATCAAGGCAATCTTAAGGAAAGACAATTGCTTGGCAGCAATTGGGGATCGACCCGCAGAGATCACTGATGATACAAAATGGAATGAGATGGATGGCAATGTTATTGCTAATATACATTTAGCGTTAGCCGATGAAGTATTATCAAGTGTGGCGGAGAAGAAAACAGCTAAGGAGATATGGGAGACTCTAACAAAGCTATACGAGTCCAAGTCTTTGCACAATAAGATTTTCTTAAAGCGGAGACTTTATACCCTTTGAATGGCAGAAACCACGTCGGTGACTGACCACATCAACACAATAAGAACTCTATTTTCACAACTCACTACATTGGGTCAGCAAATAGAAGAAAATGAACGTGCAGAGCTTCTACTTCAAAGTCTTCCTGATTCGTATGATCAACTCATTATCAACTTGACAAATAATATCCTTTCAGATTATCTAGTCTTTGATGATGTTGCAGCCGCTATCTTGGAAGAAGAAAATAGGCGCAAAAACAAAAGAGACAAAAACAGTTCAAACCAAGCAGAGGCATTATTGGTGTCAAGGGGAAGATCAATAGAGTGTGGCTCTAGTGGGAGTCAAAGGCAAGGGAGGTCCAAATCAAGAAGTAAGAAGGCTGTGAAATGCTACAATTGTGGCAAAAGGGGGCACTTCAAAAAGGATTGTTGGTTTAAAAAGGGTATAGAGAATACTGCAGAGTCATCAAAATCTCAAGGATGTGTTGCGAGCACCTCAGAAGATGGAGAGATTTTATATAGTGAAGCAGCAACAATCTCTATAGATAAAGAAGAGCTCACTGAGGTCTGACTAATGGATTCAGGAACAACATGGCATATGACTCCTAATCGAGATTGGTTCCATACATATAAACCTATCTCTGGAGGCAAAGTGTTCATGGGTGATAATCATGCTTTAGAGATTGTCGGCATTGGCACCATCAAATTGAAGATGTATGATGGCTTAATTCATACTATTTCAGAAGTACGACACGTGAAAGACTTAAAGAAGAATCTTTTGTCTATAGGACAATTTGATAGTCTTGGCTGTAAGATCCGAACAGACAATAGAATCATGAAAATCATCAAAGGAGCGCTAGTGGTTTTAAAGGCAAGAAAAATAGTTGCAAATGTATTTACATTAATGGGAGAAATACATTACGAGGCAGAAGCATCAATCGCATCAGCCAGTCCTACAGAAGAGAAAACAATGATGTGGCATCAAAAACTAGGTCACATGTTAGAAAAAGGTTTAAAGGTTCTCTCTTATCAGAAGTTACTCCCTGGGCTTACAAAGGTTACTTTACCTTTTTGTGAGCACTGTGTTACAAGTAAACAACACAGGTTGAAGTTTAACACATCAACAACTAAGAGCAAATGCATCTTAGACCTGATTCACTCTGATGTTTGGCAAGCACCGGTTGTATCCTTGGGAGGAGCAAGATACTTTGTATCATTCATATATGACTTCTCCAGGAGATGTCAGGTGTATCCAATTAGAAGGAAGGCAGATATGCTTACAGTCTTTAAAATTTTCAAAGCACGGGTAGAACTTGAATCTGAAAAGAAGATCAAGTGTTTGAGGACTGACAATGGAGGAGAATATACCAGTGATGAATTTGACAACTTCTGTCAACATGAAGGTATCAAAAGGCAGTTCACAACGGCATACACTCTATAGCAAAATGGAGTGGCAGAGCGGATGAACAGAACTCTATTAGAAAGAACAAGAGCAATGTTGAAGGCTGCAGATCTAGGAAAGTCATTCTGGGCAGAAGCAGTCAATACCGCCTGTTATGTGATAAATCGATCTCCATCAACTGCAATTGAGTTGAAGACACCGATAGAGATGTGGACTGGAAAACCAGCTGATTATTCTCGATTGCATATATTTAGAAGTCTTGTGTATGTGATGTACAATACACAAGAAGTTAGCAAGCCGGATTCAAAATCCAGAAAATATGTATTCTTGGGATATGCTGATGGAGTGAAGGGGTATCGCTTGTGGGATCCCACTGCCCACAAGGTAGTTATCAGCAGAGATGTCATATTTGCAGAAGGTAAAATGCAAATGGAAGAATATAATAGCATTCTAAGGGAGACTACAGCAGTCCATGTGGAAAATACTCAGAATCATACTTCTTATGAAGTTGTACCAGAGTATGAAGAGCAAGAACAAATAGAGTCTGAAACTCCTGAAGTTCGGCGGTCGACTCGTGAAAGAAGACCACTAGCTTGGCACTCAGAATATGTTACTGAAAGTAACATTGCATACTGTCTTCTAACAGAGGATGGAGAGCCATCAAATTTCCATGAGGCTACAAAAGCACAGATGTATCTATATGGATGACAGCAATACAAGAGGAGATTAAAGCTCTGCACAAGAATAATACTTGGGATCTTGTTTCGCTACCACAAGGAAGAAAGGCCATTGGCAACAAATGGGTTTACAAGATAAAACGTGATGGCAATGATCAAGTGGAGCGGTATCGTGCAAGATTGGTGGAGAAAGGATATGCTCAGAAAGAAGGAATAGACTTCAATGAGATATTTTCTCCGGTGGTACGACTTACGACAATCAGAGTAGTCTTGGTAATGTGTGCTATATTTGATCTTCACTTGGAGCAGTTAGATGTGAAAACTGCATTTCTTCATGGAGAACTTGAAGAAGAAATTTATATGCTCCAACTAGAGGGTTTTGCTGAAACAGGCAAGGAGAACTTGGTTTGTAGGTTGAACAAATCTCTATACGGTCTCAAGCAGGCGCCGAGGTGTTGGTACAAGAGATTTGATTCCTTCATAATTAGCCTTGGGTAGAACAGACTCAGTTCAGACCATTGTACGTATTACAAGAGGTTTGAAGAAGATTTCATCATTTTGTTGTTGTACGTGGATGATATGTTGGTGATAGGCCCCAACAAAGATCGAGTCCAAGAATTGAAGGCACAGTTGGCTAGAGAGTTTGATATGAAGGACTTGGGACCAGCAAACAAGATTCTAGGAATGCAAATTTACCGAGACAGAAGTAAGAGGAAGATTTGGCTTTCTCAAAAGAATTATTTAAAGAAGATCTTGCGACGCTTTAACATGCAAGATTGTAAGCCAATTTCCACCCCACTTCCTATTAACTTCAAATTATCCTCAAGTATGTCTCCTAGCAATGAAGCAGAGAGGATGGAGATGTCTCGAGTACCGTATGCATCAGCAATGGGAAGTTTAATGTTTGTCATGATATGTACAAGACCAGACATTGCACAAGCAGTGGGAGCAGTTAGTCGATACATGGCAAATCCTGGTAGAGAGCATTGGAATACTATTAAGAGGATCTTGAGATATATCAAGGGTACCTCAGATGCTGCCTTATGTTATGGAGGATCAGAATTTACTATCAGAGGATGTGTTGATTCAGATTTTGCTGGTGACCTTGAGAAAAGGAAGTCCACTACAGGCTATGTGTTCATAATTGCAGGAAGAGCTGTGAGCTGGGTTTCTAAACTTCAGACTATTGTAGCGTTATCCACAACAGAAGCTGAGTACATGGCAGCTACATAAACTTGTAAAGAAGCAATATGGATGAAGAAACTTATGGAGGAGCTCGAGCACAAACAAGAGAATATTCTTTTATATTGTGATAGTCAAAGTGCCTTGCATATTGCAAGGAATCCAGCGTTTCATTCAAGAACAAAACACATAAATGTTCAGTATCACTTTGTTCGCGAAGTGGTGGAAGATGGAAGTGTGGATTTTCAGAAGATTTACACAAAGGAAAACCCAGCAGATGCTTTAACAAAACCGGTCAACACTGATAAGTATATATGGTGCAGATCCTCTTACGGCTTATCAAACACGTAAGCAGCATGAAGATAGCAAGTATAGAAATGATAGAAGAAGCACAGATAATCAAGTGTGAAGACTTGATTAACTCATCAAAGTCTTCAAATGGGAGAATGTGAAATCACCCTAACATTGTTGACAAAGTCAACAATATTTTGTCAACAATGTTAGGCACCAATTTGTCAACAATGTTAGGCATAAATTTGGTGCCACCTACCTACCCTTGTCTTTTGCATGGATGTTTGCCTATAAATAGGTAATGCATCCAAGCATTATAAACACACCAAAAGAAAGAAAATTGAGAGCAAGTAGAGAGAAATAAGAGAGGGTGAAGAGAGAGTATCCCACAAAATTGTGAGGTATTTGTGAGATAGTAAGTGAGGTGTTTTCTCCTATTATTAGAGAGATTTTATTGTTCTCCTATTAATAGAGAGAAGTTGTATTCCCGCATTACTTAGTAAACTCCTTCTATACCTACCTGTGGACGTAGCTAAATTGGATGAACCACGTAAATTCTTGTGTGTCGTTTCTCATTTTATTCGGTTCTTTACCCTTTATTTGTCGGGTTTGCATGCCATCATTCTAACATTCCACTCCACCATATTAGATCCCAATTTTCTATAACACAATCAGAGAGTAATGCAATACCATTTGAACACACTTGTAAGATAGCAGTAAGATTTAGTATGGTCTCGGACCTGTTCCCTGTTTTTGAACGGGGAGAGGGTTCTGCTCAGCTAAAAAATTTCAAATGAGGGGAGAAATTATCAATAAATATTTGATATTATATATTATATAGATATGTAATATATATATATAGAGAGAGAGAGAGAGAGAGAAATAAATTTAAAATATATATTAATTCATGTTAAATAAAAATAAATTTAAGAATATTTTAAAAATAAAAAATTTACATTATAATTTTTTTTCAAGTTTTTATATTTTAAAATTGTTTCATAATAATTTTATTATTAATTTTATTAAAGATATTTTTTCACAATATATATAAATAAATTTTTATTTATTTATTTCTAAATCTTTCATACAGAAACTAATAAAATTATTAGCAATAATTTTTTATTGATTTTTTGTTTTATAGAAATGTGTTAAATATAAATATTAATATATATTTTTAATTTTTTTATTGTATCCTTAATTTTTTATATTGTTTAGTACTTTAATTTTAATAACTAGTAAGTTGATCAATATTATTTTTTATATAAAATTTATAACAAAATATACATTAATTCATCAAAACTCATTTCAATTTATATTTATATGATATAATATTATCCACATATATTAATTTAACAAATCTATAAATTATCTTAAATTCTAATATTTTTAATAACTAATTATTAAGGAATAAAAATAAAAAATAAAATAAATAAATAAGACTCACTTAAAACATGATATATAAAGCATCAAAGGTTACTTATTTAACTAACTAATAGTTTAGAATTTGAAAAGAAATTTTGTAGAATAAAGAGAGGTAGGAACAATAATTCAAAAAAAATTAAGTAGTAGTTAATAAATAAAATTAAATATTATATTAAAATTATAATATAAAACATATTTTAAAAAAAAATAAAGGGGAATAGCCCCTTAATGCCATTGTGGCTCCGCCACTGGTTCTGCAGTGCAGGAGCCAGGTGCTTTCTTTCCAAAGACTGAGCAATACGGATAAAACTTAAAAGTGGATGGAAGGTTATTCGCTACGTGTTTGGGCTATACTGAAGATCGATTTCCCAAACCGTACATACTTACCCATACGCAGTGGGCTTTAACCACCCCGGCCTTGTCATTTTTTCTCTATAAAGCGTTCGCATTAAAAAAAAAAAATCACTACGGTATTTAAGGATCCATAGGGAAAAATGATTAAGGTTTGGTTCACCAAAGGATTCCCTTTGGTTTTCTTTGATCTTCTAACAATCTATGCTAATGAATAAGCTAGTGGTGGCTAGAGTGATGGACCAGATCACCGGTGGTTTGTGATCCAGTGGGGCATTAAAGCAATGGGACTTCGCTGAACCAGCATGAATAGGTCCATATAAACCTGACCTTGATTTGGAGGCCTGCTGCTGCTGGGTCCCGGCTTGTAGAGCGACCTCAGGGAGCGAAGACTAGTTTAAAGTAGCGCGATGTGGTGCTGGCTGCAGAGAGCTGCAGCTAGTTCAGGACAAGCTACTATTCGGTAAGTCAGGGTAATGCCAGGCCTGGAGAGCAGCTGGCCTCGGTCCTGGTTTCACAGAGCAGGATTTGTTGGAGACATGCACCATGTGATCCGGGCTGCGAAAAGGACGAGACGTGACGTTGGAAATTTGGAATTGAAATGTTTTGAAAATTAATACTAGGAGAAATGATGGTTGATTATTCAGTTTAAGAGACGTTTTATTTGTGATAGGTTCAGAGACTTGTTAGTATTATTATGTGCGTCCTTTCACAGGTCATGGGTATCAAAGATCATTGTTCGTGCAGCATTACAATTGGCCTAAACATATAAATCAATAAACATGGGTATCATAGATCATTGTTCGTGCAGCATTACAATTGGCCTAAATATATAAATCAATAAACATTATTCAGAATCAAAAACAAAAACATCCGGTTTTTTATATCATTATTTCTTGAATGAACAAAAATGTCAATGAGGCCAAGCTCATGCAAATTCTAAGAGAGAGAAAAGAGGCTCAGAAGCATCAGCCAGAAAAGGGGGCGATTTATAAACCGAAAGAGGAAAAGAAACATGGGACCAAAGGTTTCAGCTATCACTTTCCGCATGACTGCGTTGTGTCCCCTCAAATCACACCTCACCAAAACTTCTCGTGCAGTTACGTCTCAGAATCAAGTCAGACTCCACAACAAACACGAGATAGAAAATACCTGCGACTGTTAATTTTGCAGAATATACTGCATTGTGTCCTTCCGGAAAACCCCCTGATATCCACTTCCCCCGCCAATGTCGTAGTTTGGTCTTGACATTTCAGGGCACTGGATGCTCAAGTGCCTGTACTGTGTAAAAGTTCCAGCAGGTCTCGATGGCCGCATCATCATTGCAATGGATGGAAATGGTTTTGACCACATATTTCTTGCTGAGGTGAAAAGGTGCCTATCAGATTCCTGGTGCCTGGATGTCTGGCCAATGCTCGGAGCTTTCAGGTGGGAAGTGTCGTTGGTTACCTGCTTTGTAACATTTGTATTCGAGCTAGCACCATTTGGGGGTTTCACAGGTGGGGGACCACGAATCTGAGCAGAAGGTTTCATTCGGTCCAACCACCTCAGGATCCTGTTACCAAGATGCCGACCAACCTCTATGTCTCTCTGTTGTATATTCAGGTGAACTTTAAGAGCAACATCAAAAACAGCACGTGTTCGCCTACGAAGTCGGGAAAAAGAAAGGAGCATATGAAGTTATTTCAAGGCCTGGAAATAGTTTCAACCAAGAGGCATAAAGAAATACAACATACCGGCAGCATAATGATATGCAACAAATAACAATGATAGTAGCACCAACGAGAAATAGAAGCACAGTACATGATAGCAAGCAAACCAAGCTGGTAAGGAAATGGAAAGCTGAGCAGCATTACAGCCATGCTGAATGAACCTTCCAAGCCTTTTAGGCATCCAAATATGTCTCAATTACATTGTCTTCGTGCATTCATATCTTTAATAGTCATCCAAACACTGGTAAGGAAATGGAAAGCTGCGCAGCATTACAGCCATGCTGAATGAACCTTCCAAGCCTTTTAGGCATCCAAATATGTCTCAATTACATTGTCTTCATGCATTCATATCTTTAATAGCCATCCAAACAGTTGTCTGGCATCAAATAGTGTATAGCGTGTTGATTTTTATCAGTCATCAAAATCTGTGGTGTGATATTAAAAGAAACCCCGGCAAACCTTTGTATCAAAACTATTGCTTAAAATATCAAAATTTTGTAGTGGTTATGGAATAACTTTGTGTAGTCAAGTGTGTCCAGATTCAAATTAGAAAGAAATCCAGATTTCACTCTTCACAACCTTGAAACAGATACCCCCGTAGTGGAAATGATCATTTGCGAGGGAACATGAAACCAGTTTTGGCATGAACACTGTACAGTGCGCGTAGATGCAAGGCGACAACTCTAGCGCAAGGGAAGTCATGAAAGAGATACTACCAATGGACGTTGTCCAGCTAATATACATGAGACTACAAATCAGAGTTACAGAAAGAATGATTAAAGTGGAACTCAATGCATCAGATGCCAGCTCCTGATCAAAGTTTTAAGCAAATCCATTTGGCATCCTAAACGACAACATGAAGTAGATATACTGCCAGTGCATGAGCGTCGACATTCAAAACCTCATCTCAAAGTATCCCAGTTTACTCAAGGAAATATAAATCAAACGGTCAAGGACTTGTAATGTGATGGGAAAATTGGATTAAGTCTACACGAAGCAAGCACCCTCTATCAAACAAAACATGGACAAGCAGAATCATTAAACAATAGGCACAACTATTTCAACAACGTGTGAATGTCCATTTATAAAATACCACAAATGAAGATAAGAATAAACAAACGTTCAGCTAAAAAAATCCCAAATTTGTCAAAGAAAAAGCAACCCGCTTACTAATTTTCTATCGAAATGAATCGATCAAATAACTGATTAAACCCCTATTGCAAGCAGTGCCATCAAAACAAAATCAGATACATGAAAAGAGCCAATCCATCAAAGATCGTGTCAACAAAATAGCAACAACACATACCTTTGAACAAACTGACGGATCCTAGGGTACTTATGGCTGATGAGCCTACGTTGAATCCTTAAAGCAAGTCTATAAGTCCGTTTCAGACCCAAAAAATACGCAGTTCCCAATGTGATCTCCCATAGCACCATCTTGTGTTTAACTCTGTCTCTACAGAAACTTCTAATCTCTCTTTTGTTTGCGTATACTGCCTATGAACTGTTTGTTTTGTGGTCTCTGAGAATCAAACCATGGGCGCTCTTATATTTCTTTAACATGTTAGTCGAAAAACGATGGGTTTCGTTCTGGGCACGTTAAGAGACAGAAGAAGAAATGGATTCGCTGTGGAGACGCCAGAATTTTCGATTGCAGTGACGTTGGTGTTTTCGCTTTTTTTATCTATTTTTAGTAGCGGTTCCGATGGAGCAGAAGTTTATCTCAACCGTTGATACTTGAAAGGTTATTAAAAGCTGGACCATAGACGATTGGGTCTGAGATAAAGCCAGCTTCTAGTAATACATGTAGATGGATGGACCAAGCCCACAGTTTCACTCAGATTCGGTATCATTCCACCCTCGGGATTCTTCGCCCCGGCTCAGTTGGGTCTGGAAAATTTAACTGAAAAAACCAAGAGAAAAGGAGAAGTTATGCTCATGCTGCTCTAGGAATAATTTACTATTTATTTGATTTAACTAAACTATCCACGGGTCAAAATTAGTCAATTTTTTTTTATTACAAGATAGAATTATTAATTTGACCATAAAATAAAAAAATATAATATTCATTACTCCATGATGTTTTATATTATTTTTATACTTTTAAAAACAAAATCAATATAACTCTCTTATAGATATTTTTTTTACTCTCTTACAAATATTTTTTTATCATTTTACATTAATTTTGTTGTAGATTTACATGTTACTTGGAGATATTATTGTAATTGATATGTATTAAATATAATTGAAAAATACTTATTGCTCATGCCTAGAATATAAACAATTCTCGTATCATTTATGGGGCGCGTGCTTGACAGTTCAATAACCAAACATTACTTTTGGAAAGACATTTGAAATATCTCGACATCCATAGACCAAACACGCCTGTAACTTGGGCTAACGAACTTTTTTCTTTCTTCCTCCTCTCTATCTCTTTCTCAAATTCAGTGTTAGCCCTTCAAAAAGTCAAACCAGCCTCTTCAATTTCTTTTTTTTGGTCTTTATCCAATCTAGTACAAAATTTTAAAATTTTAATAATTTATTAAAAATATTTTTTTTTAATTCCACCCCTATAATTTGGTTGATTTGGATCATTTTTTAGATTTTTTTTTCTTGCAATTTCATTATTCTTGGATTTTTTTTCTATCATATTTAATTATCTTAATGTTATTTTTTTTACTCTTGTAAGTTTTTTATATTAATATATTTTTTTATAATTTTATTATTTAAAGTTAAATTAATTGAGAGTTAGGCCTATTACATCAAGTTAAGTTTTGTTTTTTTTTAAAAACTTAAGTTTTTATATCTTTTTATCATTTTTTAAAGTTTTTTTATGCATATATATAATCTGACTTCAACGAAGTTAGTTTTGGGTTTATAATTAGAGTTACTGGCTCTAAAATTTAATATAAATTAATTTTTTTATTTTTTAAATTAATTTATTTTAATTTTATTATTTAATATTTAATTTATTAAAATTGTTCTTTATACTCTTAATTTTTTTAAAAAAATTTAACATGGAAGTGATTTGGGATTGGGATTGATATTGATATTTTGTCTTAATTTGGTTAGTGCGGACCTCTCTTGCGGTGTTAAAAGAGCATCATGTCAAGGGATTGATGTTTGATTTAAAACAAATGTCGTCGTTGTTAGCACAAAAAATGAAACAAGAGAGGCTCAGGCAAAAGGCTTTAATTTCATTTCCCACACGCTGTCTTATCAACGTGTTTCTTGAATTCTTTGCCTCTGGATTTTAAACAAGATCTGTTTCGGCCCTTTTAGTACGGAAGTTTGGTGTGTCGATTCAAAAGTTCATTCTGGGCCCAAAAACGAAAATTAGAGGGACCTTGAAGCATTCCCTTTTAAATATCAGCGGGCTTTTGTTTTCACGTTCTCACATATTTATTTTATTTTATCATTTTTTTATGTTTATTTTAGTTATTATTTCATTAGATAAAAATTTAATTAAAAAATATTAAACACGACCAGGTTTATAATTCATCTTGCGAGATCAAATATTTCTATCCATAACTTTCTCTCAACTTTCTAGATTAGAACTTCCTCTACACTAACAACTCTTTTCTTTGTATTTTTTGTGGATGTATCTCTTAATTATTTAGTCTTAATTTGGTTTATAATTTAAAATTTTCTTTAATATAAAAAGAAATGTTAAAAATGCTATCATTCCCTTTGTAATAAAAAAACTTTTGCCCTAACCCATATCAGCTAACTAGTTTTAGGACTAAATCCCCGTTTGTCTAAATTGTTGTTTTTGTTTTTCAACCTAAGAAAACAAAATCAGAGGCACAGGCTTAGATGAAGGAAGCCTTATTTGTATGTATATACATGATGAATTTGCATGAGCGTATTGTTTCCTTTCAAATTCTGGAGATTACAAATCAGAATGTCCACGAACGAGCGTGGGCCAGTTTTACTGCAGATCCATTGAAGCCCTGAAACCCCATTTGTTTGGGCTTCTGTTTAAACTGTCGACCCAAGTCTAGCCTTGTATGGAGTTTTAATAGGATTCTATTAAAAAAAAGAAGAAGATATATTTGGATTTTATCAATTCAAAATGAAATTTGTCCAGAGGCGACAACGAGCTGGAGGAATAGATTTTTTTTTTTCCCAACTCCTCCAACAAGCTCCAAAATAGAAACTTGTATAGCAATTCATCTCTCACTCGCCCGTGAGTGACCAGCACATGGACACGATGATAAAGGCTCGTTGTATTTAAGATTCAGCGATTATAGCAAATCAATGAAGATTTCTATCAGTGTTTGTGTGAGATTTAGGATTTATGTTAGATTCACGGTAGTAGTGATAATTTATTTTTATTTTTGTTTATACAAGCATTAGAATAATATTTGATATTTTAAATATTATTTTTAATATTAACACATCAATATAATTAAAAAATAAAAATATATTTTAAATAAAAAAATAAAATTTTAAAAAAGGCAGCTTGTATCTTGTTTTCGAACAGGACCTTGAGTTTGAACGAGTTGATAATCTTCCCAGCTCTTTTTTCTATTTACACAAAATCGAATTTTATAGTGAGTACTAGGTAATTGTTCTGAAAATTTTGTTTTGAAATGTGAAAAACAAATCTACAGAATGTATTCTTTATTTACAAGTAAAATTTTAAAAATTTAAAATGTAAAGTTATTTTTTAAAAATATTAAGATCACAACCTTCTAGAACCTGTTAAATTTTCAACTCAACAAAACCCTAACTGTGTTTAATAACAAATTAAAAACACATAAACATAAAAATATATCAAAAATACTATGAAACCCATATATAACACTAAACAATTCCATAATCACTTAAAAAAATCAAAATCAAATTCAAATTCAATCTAATTTTCCTATTATTTTTAAAGAAAAACCATCTTCCTTCAATCTCTATCGATAAGAGAAATTCATGGACAAAAAATCTTTAATTTTTATCGTTGAATAGTAGTCAAACAATAATTTCATTGTTTTTCAACGAGTTTTATTTTCAATAATATAAAAACTATAAAATAAATGTCCAAGCTAAAATAAAAACTCTAAACATAAAGGTACTTCACTGGATGAACATAACAAATCCTCTTCTATTTTTTTTCATGATCTTGTTAGGTTAATGTTAATCACACCTCATATGAGTTACGAATGATTCTAGTTCGGAACCTAACTAGCAAACTACTCGCACTTTCTAGAAGCCCTGATCTAGACTGCTTACTCAACCTGAAGATTTGTGGAACTGATTCGAGTTATCAAACATGTAAATATATTCAAGTCAGGCATCTACAGGGCATGTGCCATAGCCTTTTCCTGGAAAATAAGGAACGCTGAGCCCATACATTACATTGACAATTCCACACCCGCCCTTGACCCTCCCTGGCAGTAGAAAACAAAAAAAGAAAAAGAAACTCACTCCATGTCCCTATCTTCACTTTTTAAATGCATTAAAGAAAGGGAAAATAGTTTCAGGATCGAGGATTAACGGACAAGTAAATACCAGCTCTCCTATTAAAAAACTCAGAGCGGAACTGTTGCCCCACTCTAAACAATCAATCAAACTAAAGCAGCCTCTCTCTCTGTCGCTGGGCAATGCAAAGACAATCTCTAGGCTCACCTGTAACCAAGCTCCACACCAATGGAGGAACCGACACTCTATCGTCGAGTGATAAGAAACTACTTTTCCAAGACCTACCTTCTAGTTCACTCACACCAGACGCTGACGACTTGGATCATAAATCAATAAAGCCACGCCGATTCTCATCCTGTCCAACCTCTTCATTATCATCAATACTTTCATCACCGCCTACAGCCCCAGAGAAACTCATCCACCTCATTCCTTTCCTCACCCTCTCTTGTTTCCTTGTCCTGTTCCTCGTCTCTCATAATCCTTCTCAATCAGGTACTAATAAATCAAAGTCAGTAGCTCTCTTATTCTTTCTCAATTAATTACCTTTTTTCCTCATGGCCTGTTTGTGGCAGATTTGGCGCAGTTTAATGGATTCAAGCGAGTCTCCAACCATATAGGTATAATGCAGTTTGAATTAATTTATTCTCTTTATTTTTTGTTCTTTGCGTTTTATTTTTATTTTCTGGGTTGTAATCGTAGAAGAAGAAGAAGCGATTGAGAGTGTCGGTGACGTCAGTGGACTAAGCGCGGTCAGAAGAGGCGATGTCCTGGCGATTCGAAGTTTCAGGAACTTGCAAGAGATTGCTGCCGACAAGCGCGCGCCCCTTAAAGTTCGCTCCCACCGAAAATTCGCCCATTTTTAAGCCGCATTTTCTGCCTCTTTCTTTCTCACAATCCCTGCTGCCCGCCTCATCCAGGCTCCTGGCCCTCTCTGTCTCTCAGCGTGGCATGCGCGTGCGACGTCTTCTTGCACGTGCGTTGTATATTTTTTTCTTTTTGAATATTTTCGCACGCGTGCATTTAATTCCATCTCCCTGTATTTTTTTTTTAATGATATTTTATCTACATCCGGCGAGAGAGCCTCTATTCGTGGCGCTTGTTCGATTGTTTCCATGGAGGCTCACAAAAGAGCGAGAGATTTTTTAACAGAGAAATATAGAAAAGATGAAGATAAGGGGAGGGGTGACATATTAATTGTGATTGTCAATGATGCGTTGGGAAGGGCGCACGTTAGTTTTGTCGTGATGAAATAGGTTGGAGTGCGCTTAAAGGGTGTGTGGTTGGAGTCCAGCTGGAGAAGAGGACCGTTATAGCAGTGAATTCAAGCCTCGAGTTGGGATTTCAGGGAAGCCAGCTGGAAAGTAGGGTAGTGAGTGGTAGTATCGGATACTCACAAGTCACGGTCCCCGCGACTGTTTCTTAATTCTTGTTAAATAAACTGTTTTGATAACCTAACCCCCGATTTCATGGTAGTTTCATGAGCCATGGCAATCAGCTCTCTTCCTATCAGCTTTCACCGCGCTAAATTTTTCCGTATTGGTGTTACTGCGAGTTGCATCTGGTTGGATCTAAAAATGGAGTCTCGTATATTAATTAATAGCAAATCATGTAAGGGAGTCTTCATGTTAAGAACAAGTTGCCAACTTGATGTATCCATAATCCTTTTCCTTTGAGTAGTTAGTTAACCTTTTGAAGAGTTGTTTTTTTTTTTTAATTTGATATATCGGTGGTAAAAATAAAAAAATATTTAGAAAAAAATATTTTAATATGTTGAAATAATATATTTTTATTTTATAAAAAATATTTTTGATTTGAGGATGTCAAAATAATTTTAAAATATTAAAAAAATGAAGCAAATAAAAATAAATAAATTTAATGTTTTTTAAAATATCCTTAAAACACAATTCGGTTGTCGAGGGTTTATTCGTTCGAAAATCACAGGAGCCCATGTTATTAGGAGATGGGTGGAATTAAATGTGGATATTGAAGGGGTGAGGACCGCTTTGCCGTATCCAAGGCTATGTAAATATGTCGACTTCATCGCAGTCATTGTACCCTCGTTTTAAAAAAAATGAGAGACCTGTCGTGCCACGTTATTTTTCTGTTTTTCCCGGAAAAGCTCCTCTCTTTTTAGACATCCCGTTTGGTGAGGAAATGGATGAGTAATTCGACACTGATGATGGCGATTCTGATCAAGGGGTGCCTTTTGATGACAGATGTCAACATAATGATGCATGATGAAAAGAAGGGGTAGATGTAGGTGACGAACGGCATCGCTTTTAGCTTCTTCTGGGATCCCAAGGCGACGAGATATGGGTCCCAGTTAAGGGTATCTCTATGATACGATGGAACACGTTTCGGGTTTACAGGTTACAAATGGAATTGATCAACTTGTGTATCCTTTAAGATACCGTATTGTATTGTGATTTTTTTTTTCCAGTTACGAGGAAAAAATTGTTTGATTACGTGAAAAGATTTTCTTTTTTTACATTATATTTTGTACATAATTGTGTATCAAATCTTGATTTTTTACAAATAAAATATTTTTTTATCATGAAGGCAAGTTTTTATTTATTTTATATACAAAAATCAATCTCAAAATAATTTTAATCAAATATAATTTTTATAAATCTATTTTAAAAAAATTGAAGTTGAAAATATTTTAAAAAAAAATCAGAGCCCCGGAAATTAATATAGTATCAAACACATGCTAATTCAAAAACTAAAAAATATTACTGTTTTGCACACTGCACGTGCACCATGACAAAAAGTGCAATTCATTGTGGACTTTGATTGTCTTTTTTCAGTTCCTTTTTTAACCAAATTAAAAGCAATTGCATTGTTGACAATATGAGAAATAAAAAAAAAAAGGGATCAAGGTAGAAACAATGAGGAAACTAGATGGTGGTTTCAAAATTTGTGTAGAACAATTAGTTTTCATTCTCTTGCTTCCAAAGTGATAGATGTTTGGTCTCTCATGTTCTGATAAATTTAATTTTTATTCAGTTTCTTTTCTTTTTTTATTGCACGATGTCTAGAAATAAGACAAGAGATGTCTAGAAATAAAATAAGAAATGTCTAGAAATAAGATAAGAAATTGTTGAATTTTATTGATAAACAAAAACAATTCTTAGTTGATATTGATTTTTAGTTATAATAATAGAAATTTTTTATGTTAATTGATTCAACTTTACGACAAAAGTTTTAACAATCTTATTTGTTTATTACTTAAGATAGTACATTTAAACTTGGTAAAGTTTTTTTATATCCTAGTTAGTTTTTTTAAAGATAATAAATGAGTTTGTAAAGTTCATTACAATGTTTTCTAGGATGTAAATAATTAGAATTGTTATGAATTTCATTTTAATTATTATAAAATTATATAAAAATAGGTTATTATATTATTATATTATGTTATAATATTTTTTTTTGTTTTTCGTGCCTTTTATTTTTTTTAATAAATTTTTTTGCATAACTTAGTTTGCCAGTGAATCTTGAATTTGACAGGCTAGCCCAAAATTTTATTTATTTTTTAATTAATTTTTTTTATTTAGATTGGTTTGTTAATGTTAAATTTCTTTCTATTTAATTATCAGACTTTTATGACACGTTTTTCAAATTTGACCGATTAACTTGTTAATTTTTTTTCTATTTAATTATCAAACTTTTATGATGCGAATATAAAATTTGAAGAGTTAGTCTGATTTGAAGAGTTAACCTAAATAATTTAGATTTTTTTTTCCTCGTTAGTTTTTTTTACGAGGAAAGTACTATAGCTCCATCACACCTTTTAATTATACTTACATGCAATAATAATTCTTATTATTATTATTATTATTATTATTATATTATAATATTATGTACATATATTGTTTTTTTTCATGCTTTATGATTTTTTTTCCTTTTCCTTTGTTTTTTCCCTTCCAGTAAGTTTTTTTTGTTTAATTTAGTTTGTTAATAAATTTCAAGTTTGATGGGTTAACCTGATTTGATAAGCTAACCTAAAATTTTATTTTTTCTGTTTTTTTCTTTTTAATTAATTTTTTTTGTTTAGTTTGGTTTGTTGTTGTTAGATTTTTTTCTATTTAATTATTAGATTTTCATGACATGTTTCTCAGGTTTGATAAGTTAACCTATTTAATTACAGGTTAATCCATCATTTTTTTTTCTATTTAATTATCAAACTTTCATGATGTAAAATTAAGGTTTTATGAATTAACCTAATTTAAATGGTTAATTTAGTTTATTCATATTCAAATTAAGTTAACGCCTCAAACTCGAAATTCATTAACAAACTAAATTAAACTAAAAAAATATTAAAAGAAAAAACAAAGAAAAAGACAAAAAAAAGACCACAAAGTCATAAAAAACAAAAAAAAACAAAAAAATATTATAATACAATATGATAATATAATTATCATTATATATTATTATTATTACTAGATTCACTTAAACTTAAGTTATATAAGTTTAATATTATTATAAATATTATTTTTGGATCAAGCGTTGCAGCTAAACTAAAGATTTTTTAATATATTTCCGCATAAATACTAACACTCTTAGATCTTGATATTTTTTATGCAAGAAAAAAAATAACCTGTCACATGCATTTGTTTTGTTCCTTTTCTTTAAAAAAAACTGTTTTACCGTGGATTGCATAGTGCAATCCACAATGAAAAAGTTGATGTATCTAGTTTTTTTTGTCTTTTTTTTTTGTAATTATTCTTTTAATTTAGTTTTTTAATATTAATTTTTTTATGTTTAATTATTATATTTTCACGATATGAATCCCAAATTTGACTGGTTAATCCAGTTAATTCAGATTATTTTTTTCCTCGCTACTTTTACTGTTTAAAATTTTATTTTTTAATATTATATGCGGTCCACAGTGAAAAAACTGATGCCTTTAATTTTTTTATATATCTTTCATCGTGGACTGCATAATACAATTCACGATGAAAAAATTAATGTTTTTTTCTTTTTATTTAAATTTTTTTATTGATATTAAATTTTTTAATTATTACACTTTCATGACACGGTTCCAAGTTTGATGGGTTAACCCAATTAATATAGATTTTTTTTTCATGTTAGTTTTTTTTTTATTTTGTTCTTTTAATTAATTTATTTAAGTATCATATTTTCATGATATAATTTTACAGCAAAACTCATATTCAAAACTCTTATATTCAAAATTATTGGGTTTGGTATTGCAGCTAAATATACTTATACTTAAATTTTTCAAGTTTAATATTATTATAAATATTATTCTTAGTTTCAGTGTTGCAGTTAAATCTAAAACTCACCAATATAACTCTGTAAAACCTAATATTTTTAAATTTTAATTTTTTTAATATTTTTTATATATAAAAATTAAACCGTGGCATCACAGATTATTTAACCAGTGAATAACTATACCGGGCGCTTTTTATAACTGCACACAGGAGATTGTTGTGTTATCCACTAAATAAATAAATAAATAGCTTGATTGATAGTGATTTATATCCATTATTGGGGTCATTATCGCCAGGAACAGAGTAGACAAGGGTTCTTCTCTAAAGTGATTCCCGTTGGTTGGCCTCTAGCGACATGGTGTCGTGCTTGTTTAACAGGCTGTTTTATATGGTGGAGCCCAGCTCGTGACTGCAGCTGCCCAAATGGTAGAAGGGCACAGGCTACAAACGACAGGAAAATGCACGATTTGGAGCGTGCATTCGTCCACCGGACCCAACTTTAAATACCCTAGCAGAAGCTTGATATTTAACATCCTTGTTCTATGCTATTTTTGTCCCTGTGGACATTAAACTATGGAAATCTAAAATCAAATTCTCAATCAACGGCTTTAAATCTTTGTGTCTCTCCCGTTTTACAATTAATCTCCAAAATTAGCTGCTAACTCAGATGGTATAGCATACACTAAAGAATGATCAATTCATAACTTTCTAATAAAAAAATCAAACCATGAATTATTGCAATAATATTTATGTAACATTAAGGGTTGGCTTGTTCTACGAGAATAGAAATATTTCCTAGAAAAAAGTTATTTGTTATATTGTCTAATTGTATTATAATGGTTACATTAATAAAATTATCTAGGATTGATTGAATTACCTATTTTTTAATATTTGCTTTATATTAAAAAAAAATCTTAAAATATTTTTAACAAAATCATTTTTCTTGTAAAACAAATTGTGGTTGTATCAATGATTGCGCTACCACATCATCTTAAATAGAGATAAACTAGCTATTTTATCTCGGAGCTGCTATCACATGTTTCAATAGCTGTATCAACAAAATCATCAAGTAGGTTGTGGTTAGAGTTTGGAATTAAAATATTTATTTTATAGTTTTGTATTTGAGTTTTTGTAATTATTAATTTTGATAGCTACTAGAAGATTATTTAATTATTAATTTTATAATCTGTAGAAATTAATCAAGATTTATACAAAGCTGATATAAATAAAAAAAATTAACCAATAATTATCTTCATTTTTATTTGGGATTCACTCGTAGATTTTGGATATAATCATTATGTAAAAAACTAGTTTTTATTTGATTTTATAATAATTAAAATAAATATTTACAAAAATTTGAAGGATCCAAATACTAAAGGAGAAAACATATTTCTCTATCAAGGAGAATAACTTATTTCTTTTGAGGTGAAACTCCTGTTCTCATATTTATTTCGACAAGACACATTTTTTAATAATAGCATATTTTTTAATTAAAAAAACTTATCATGACTTTAAAAGAAAATAAAGATAATACATTAATTTCCATTAGTCTGCATGAAAATATAAAAAAATAACTAATTCATTAAAAACCAATGAAAAAAATAAAAAAATAAATATAATGTTTATTCTTATAAAATATTCATTTTTAATTTTAATTTTCTTCACGATAAACTTATATATCATTATTCTAGTTGAAAAAATCATCAAAAAAATCTTTAATCTTGTTTAAAAAGCTTGAGATGGACACGTGAATTGCCACCTCACCCTCGTTCTTTATCTACCCAAATGTCTCTTTACGGTACAACTACTTTAATGACCACTACACTACTGATAGAGTAAATTTTTTAGGGGAAAAAATAAAAATAAAAATGCAAGCCTTTTAAGTTTATTTTTAAAAAATATTAAATATAAACTAAAAAAATATATAAGAACTATTTGTGTCAATAAATTTAAAAAATAAAAAGTTAACGCGTCCATTCAACTCGTCTAGCTACAAGTTGAATACTTTTTTATTTTCAATGCAAAATAATTAACATACAAATATTATTAATGTGTTTTTTTATATCACTAAAAAATATAATTATGAATCACAAAATCAATGCTTATATATAATAAAATACAATAAAAATTATATGCATTAATAAAAAAAATATAATATCTCAAGTTAATTTTCAATGTAGATGAAAAAATAAACAATGTTGTAATTGCCACAACAAAATACTATTTTCTTTATCCATGTAGAATGAATTTCCACAAATAAAAAGTGTAAAGAAAAATATTAAAAAAATCACAAAAGAATAAAAAATAAACAAAAAAATCATATAAATAAGCCATGTGTAAATAATAAAAATAATATTTTAAAAAAAATGTAAAGAAAAGAAACTAAAAAAAAATAAATCATGAATTTAACATACATGTGATAAATGTTTTTTTTTTAAAATACAAGGTATTAGGTTGCTCTAATATGTGTTTTTACATAAAAAATGAGAAGTATTATTTAAAAAGTTTATACAATCATCTAATTAAATAAATTAATAATTACTTATGTAAATAAAAAAATGTTAACAATAAAAATACCTCAAGTGATCTAGACGACCAACTTGGATAAACAAGGATAAACAAATTAAATACATGATTTATAACATGAAATTAAGATGATTATATAAATAGTAAAGTGAAAAAAATATTTTTAAATTTAAAATTAAACGATGAAATAGAAAACAAAAAGAGAAAAAAAATATGATATTTTAGAATATAGTATAATTTTATAATTAGAATTAAGATGACTTACATGCTCATAAAACATGCAACGTTGTCGTGTAAAGGGAGTATTTTCATGGTTTTTGGATTCGGAGGGAGAGCCCAATTGACTGTGGCATCTGTCAATAAGAAAGCAGGGAATTCTTCCTCTAAATGCATGATGTGCAATTCTAATCTTCATCTCCGTTGCAATCCATCATTACTACAAACAATGGAGCATCAATTCCACACGGATCCTTATCTTCAATCCACTTTCCTCCCATGAGAAATTGATGATCCAAAATGAATTTTACTGCTATGATTTTGAGAAATAGAGACATGGACAAAACCCCGTTTATTATTCTCGACTGGATTCTTGTTTACCTCTCAGGTGCTCCATTCACCAAATTCGAAGGGCGACTACATGATGAAAGAGATCGCGAGGATCCAAGTTCCTCATGCAGCTCCATTTAGGGAACCAGACAAAAGATTACACAACTTCATGCAAAAGTAGAGGGTTTGGAGGAGGTTTTTTCAATATTTTCAATTTCCTTTTTTTCTAATTAGGTTTGTGATATGTATTTAATTCAGGTTTTATTAGCTAGATGGTTTTAGTTTACTATTTAAAACAGGAAATATCATTAATACATAGAATTCTAAAAACTGGAATTCTTTCTAAAATTTAAATGTAATTTTAGGGTTTGTGGGATCTTGATTTCTACATTTTCTTTATACACTGAATCACGAAAACCAAATAACAATGAACTCGAAACAAAAATAGGAACCCGGGTAATTATTATTCTCTCTACATTTAACTTAATTTTAGAGTTCGTGAATTTCTGATTTCTTCATTTTCGCTATAAGCTTCGTCAAAGAACCCAAGCACCAAGTAACTCAAAACAGAAACAACAAGAATTTAACATAATTTGGTATATTCTTGTTCCAGGGAAGAAGAGTCAAGCCGTTACATGCAATCTTATCCAGCTAATTGGAGCAACATGTCCTAAATCACTGCTTTTCCATGCTGGACGAAGTAGGAAATTAAGAAATTTACAATTACAAATTAAAGAATCAAACCTTGAGCAGGTGGAGGCTTGGAAGGCTGCTGCTCACTTTCACCAGATGCTTTTGGGGACTCAGATAGGTGGACCTGAGCATAGTCATCCACCATTTTCCTCTTTTGTTCCTCTTCGGACATCCCTACCTTTTCTTTAGCCTTCTGACCAACATCCCCAGCTGCCTTTGCAACCTTACTGAATGCGCCAGTTACCCAAGCAGCCCCGGTAAACACGTACCTGTTACTCATTATGGCAGATCCTGCACTACTGACTTTCTGCTCTGCAGCTGCAAGTGCCAATTTAGTTTTCTCAGAAACCTGAAATTTCTGATCCACTTCCCGAACTTTGTCACCAACAACAGTGGTGCTAGCACTAATCTTCTCAGTGAGACCTATCTTTTTGTCTAAAGAAGCAACTTTAGCTGAGGCTGTTGAAGTCAACTGGTGCTTCTCATCAAAACTCTTGGCTTTGTTGATCGCATCTTTACCCAAGATAAAGCCCTTAGCAAGCATGCCAGTAACCACATCTTCTGCCTTATGAAGAGCTGGTTCACCACTGGGAGCTTTATTTTCTATTGCCTGTACATATTAGGTATAACCAGTTCAGTAAAGTGACAGGGTTTATCAACTAAAAGAAGTTCAACACAGCATTCTTACAACAAGTGCTGCTAAAGCAGCTGGTGGCAGCTGGTAATCTGGATCCAAAGTTACGGTGACAGGAAGGTCAACTATTGTTGCTCCCTGAAAAAAGAAAAAAGAAAAAAAGAGTTTATATTGAAACCTGATATGTTACCAAAGAAAAGGGGACCGTGTATTGAATTTAGAAAAAAACATGTCCACTTTGAAAATGGTTCGATTTATTATTCCAAAGCCTAATGTAATCAACAAATAATGATTGCAATATATCCCCTCTAGACATTGTATTATCTACCTTCCTCTGGTTTGCATATGTTAGACAACAAATTTGAATAACTCCATAAATCAGGTCCACCAAGCAGGCCAATTTAGGACTTTCAGAACAGTAAGTGCAATTTCAGATAAAAAATTTCAACCAGAACATAGATGCTTTCACAAGAATGCGACTATAATTTCAAACAAAAAAAGCAATCCCAACCAATATA
Source organism: Populus ilicifolia (assembly GCA_015708895.1). NCBI lineage: Eukaryota > Viridiplantae > Streptophyta > Magnoliopsida > Malpighiales > Salicaceae > Populus > Populus ilicifolia. The sequence continues at coordinate 191,577 of SRLM01000142.1, forward strand.
GGATCACATATCTCACACTTGTAATTTTTTGAGTTAACATAATAGATCTAGGACCAAACGGAACCCACAAAGCTTCAATCCTAATTTCACCCCTTATGACCAGATGTGGTCTTCTAGGACAAGTGCTTTGTGCAAACTTTGGCATCCAGGAAAATTATTGATGCAAATTATCCAACTATCAGACCATTGCAAGAAGACTTCAATAACTTCATATCAATGCCTCACTTTCAAGTGCTGACCTTAGAGATAAAAGGGTGTAAGGATCTGCTGCTGAAAAAATTGAAGATTGCAAGTTCAAAGAGACTTCATCTCTACAAGGGTGGGTGACTCGCTTTAACAATATATTCACCCACCTGTTTATTTTCTCTTTATGTGCTGCACATCATTCCATTGCCGGCGAACTTGAAAATATTCAGAGGTAGGGAAAGAAATGAAGAGTTTCAAGTACCGTTTGAATAAATAGAGAATGGTGGGTGCTAGAAACATTCGATAATTGAAGAGCACATATAAAACTTATTTTTGCCTGCAAATTTTTTTCTCACAGAGCTCTAGGAAGAAAGCTAGCTACTAAGGAGACAACAGCTTTCCCACAGAGATCTAGTGATGTGGAAGACCCAGGCCTCCTCTACATTGTTCCAGCTCGAGGAAAGATTTTGAATATTGATACCTATAGATGAATGGGAAAGGTGTTGCTGTGCTGGTGCTACCATGGAAAGGATGCAGATGGATCTGTCAATCACAAGTTGTTACACTAGTTTTGGGCTGAAAGCACTTTAAAAGCTAATGAATGGAGCTGAGTTTCACTCTTTTCATTCACCAATTCTGGAAGGAGAAAACATGAGAGCTTTGATAATATCTTATTGACTTATATTGTGTTTGCAAAAGAAGGAGCAAGAAAGGGCATTGACAGGGAAGAGGCTTCTCTATTAGGAGTTCATTTTAACGGTATGCAGAGGATGCTTTGACAAATGTAACAAGCACACAATGTGTGTGTGTAAGTAAATGGTCAGCACCTCGTGGTGCCTTTTTTAATAAATTTCTTTTTTGTATCAAAACAACTATATGAGAAACCTTTGGATCACATAAATCAAAATCAAAAGGCCGATGATTTTCTTTTGTTTTGAAAGGAAGACAGTTTGGCAATGATCAAAGCAAGGTCATTACTAACAATTTGAACATACAAAATCCTAAAACTTCAGAAGCACATAATCTCAGTAAAAGACGATGCAGTATCTTGATATTTTCCTTCTAGGAAATAAAATAACATTAATTGAATTCATGGGTCATACATAATCAATGCACATATATGGAAATGACTGCATATTAATATAGTGATGATGCATGTACTGAAATATAATTACCGAAAGAAGAACAGCAGTGTCTGCTCCTTGAGAATCTTTGAAGGATACATATGCAATCTGAGATTGCTCATTCTCACTACATAAGCATAAGAGATGCTCAGTAATCAAACAGCAAAGAAGAACGGAAAAAAAGGGGGGGATATGGAAATGAACAACAGATTACCTTTTCATTTCAACATATTCAATATCACCAGAAAAAGAAAAGAATTCCTTTAGGTCTTGCTCAGAAGCTCCTAAAGAAACATTACTAACTTTCACTGTTTTTACCTGGAAAAAAAGAAAAAATAATGAAAAATTGAAAAGCTTAGAGCCCTGTGGAACCATAAGGATATATAACAAAGGATGCCAAGTACAAACATAACCTAGAAATCTCATACTTGAATAATAGCATAAATATGGAAAATTACCACAAAGCAAGGGCCTACAAGGTCCAAATGAAATCCTAAGCACCAATGCATCTGATTTGTAAAAAGGGCATGACTCATGGTGTCAAATGTCCCCTAATAGAAAAACATAATAAGCTTTGCTGCCCCCTAGCCAGGTCTAAAGGATGAGAAGAACTTTCTATAATGAAACCCAAAAACAATAAATAACCCAGAAAGAAGCAAAGGGATGGAACAGAAAAATGAAAATGCAAAGGTCATGCGAAAGAATCCTGGACATAAAAGTGCACCAAAAGGCACGAAGAATATCAGACTAACTGAAAATCCAAATTTTGTCAGGTAAAATAATTGTGGTGCCAATCAGGCGGACCTCTTGTTCTTCTTGTGTGCTTGATGTCTGATATACATTCACCCTCACACAGCCTCACATCTACTATCAGTACAAAGGTCTAATTTTTCGCTTCTTGTATGATAACTCAATGGTCTAGCTGCCCCAGTCACGCCTTAAAATGCTCAAATAAAGATAGACAAATTATATTTCACATATTCTTAAGCCTCACTTAACAAAGTCTCATTGCAAAACTTTGGCTAAATTTTTTTTTTTATATGAATAGGCGAGGCAGAAGAAACAATTAGTAACTATATTCCAATATGATGTATGAACCCTAAGGAAACCAACTAGTATGGCAGTAACAAGGGGGTCCTTGTTCAGTCTAAAACATTTCATTTACTCCAATTTTCACGATTGAAGCTTCGATTATGAGAAACTGATAGGTTAACAGTCCTTAGACTCCAAGTATGCAATCAAAAATTGAATAAACTTAGGACTACTACAATCTAGTAACACAAGCCAAGCCACGCCCAAATAAATATTATCACACGCATTGAGGGATAACTTCCCATCTTATCATCATCGGGACACCGAAAGATCTATCCACCTCTAACACACTCATCCTTGCCGAACAAAGATGTGCTTACATAACAAATATTTTCAAGCAAATCATGTTATATCAATCCAAATCAAATATAATATTTCAAAAAAAAAGCAAAAACAAATACTAAACAAGGGAAACAGACAATCATATATATATATATATATGGATTGTAAATGATAAAGAAAAAAGTTTATCAAGCATGTGCATTTTGAAAATGGCAAACAAAGAAAGCTTAAGATTGCACAAAAGCATTAACTATCAAAACTCAAACAGATCTACGCATATTAATCAATTCAGAGAGATCAAACTTGCTAATTCACCAAAAAGAAATCTTTCAAAAATCAAGAAGAACTAAATGAATGGCAATATTACTAACCGACATGGCGGGCTGCATTGGAAAGTGAGGAGGAGGGCTGGAGTTGTTGAAAGAGAACGAGAGAAGAAAGCGTTAGATGAAGAGAAAAGGAAGGGATTATAAGGAGGAGATTTGAGGGGCAAAGGTGTGGGGGGCAGACGCCGGCAGTCGCGGCACGTGCAAATGAGAGACTTCCGATATTGAAGTGAGAGACAGATCAATGGATGGGAGAGCGACATTATGACCTGTGTTTACTACGTTTAGTACCGTGGAAGTTATTGTAGTTTTTTTAAAAAAAATTAATTAATATATGAAAATAATTTTAAAGTATAAGAAAGTAATTTAAAAAAAAATCAAAATTTTGAACAAAACGAGTTTCCTTCATGTTTTTTGTGCACCGCTAGTCAAAAGTAAAACATGAATTATTAATTTAATTTTATCGTGCATAACAAAACAAAAATCGTCAGAAACAAATATACCATCAATAGAATGTTCTTCTTACAAATTCTGTATAATAAAATAATTAATATATCATCAGAAACAAATTAAAAAAAATCATGTGCTAGTGGGCTAGGGTATTTTTTATTTTTTTAATTTCAAATGCTCAGCAAAAATATCACAGTGCCATGTAATTCAGATTGTTTTTGCCTTCGGTAAATGGGTTTTAATGTCTTTTCCGTTTGAATTTCTTTTGTGGTTGTGAAGTCTCATAAAGGAGAATCCTGTATTTATACATATATAAAATATTAATTAATTTTAAGAAGATGGCTGTGCATGACATGCATGGGAGTACAGGTGAAGGCTCTTGTATTCGTCGTTTGGCGTCCAAAATCCAGTTTCCACGATGATGGTTCACTCCTCACGGATCCGTCCCCGTGAACTAGCAGCGTGTGTGCCAAAAAACTGCCGGGTTTTGCTCCAGGAACTGTCTCGTTTTTCCCTCTTATTTTTCTACCCTCTTTTTCTTGGGTTTAAAGTCTTCTGCTGCATATTTTCAAAGTAAATATTTAATTTAATTTTTATTTTTTCATTTTAAATAATCCACAAAATTAAGATTCTTTTCAATTCAATTCTCCTTGGTTTTCTTATCCTTCGGATTTAGCTTTTTTTTATTATTATTAAGTATTTTAAATTGTTTTCTTGATTAAATTATATTTTTAATTGCATCCTTGGTATTTTATTGTTATTTTTTAATTTTAAATAATATATAGAATTTGAATTTCTTTTTCTTTAACCCTCCTTTGTTTTTCTTGCATTTTATATTTAAATTTTATTATTATGTTTTATTTAATCATTCTCTCGATTATTATTTTTTAATTACATCCCTTGATATTTTATATTAATATCTTGATTTAATTGTTTTTAAAATTTCAATCTTTAATAGTCTAGTCTGGTTAATTTTATTTCATTTCATGTTTAGTCTTTATTTATTTTTTTATTGCTTCTTGTTTTACTTTTAGTTTTTTTATTGAAACTTTTTTTTTATTTATCCCTTAACATTTTATTTATTGGGATTTTACTAAGCTTCTATGTCATAAATTTTAAAAGTTAAACTGGTTTTGCTTTGGATCCTTTTAGATTATTCTTTACAGTTGATTTTTATCAATTTTATTTTTTTTATAAAATTATTATGATCTCACGTATGAAGCCACAAGTTTGTCATGTTAGCTCAGCTTCGTTTAACTTAACATTATATTATCTATTTATTGTTGTGTTTGTTTTTTTTATTGTCATATTATCAGATTAATATAGGTTTAACCTACCATTTAATCATTCTCTCGATTATTATTTTTTAATTACATCCCTTAATATTTTATATTGATATCTTGATTTAATTGTTTTTTAAATTTCAACCATTGATAGTCTAGTTTAGCTAATTTTATTTCATTTCATGTTTAGTCTTTATTTATTTTTTTATTGCTTCTTGTTTTACTTTTAGTTTTTTTATTGAAACTTTTTTTTTATTTATCCCTTAACATTTTATTTATTAGGGTTTTACTAAGTTTCTATGTCATAGATTTTAAAAGTTAAACTGGTTTTGCTTTGGATCCTTTTAGATTATTCTTTACAGATGATTTTTATCAATTTTTTTTTTATATAAAATTATTATGATCTCACGTGTAAAGCCACAAGTTTGTTATATTAACTCAGCCTCGTCTAACTTAATATTATATTATCTATTTATTGTTGTGTTTGTTTTTTTTATTATCAAATTAATATAGGTTTAACCTACCCTTTGAGTTTTGAATGCCTAAACATCTTTATTTTTGCTATACTATTGATAATATTCATTTTTATTTTATTGATAATATTCATTTTTATTCTATGCTGGTTCAAATTAATTCATGTTGATCTTTCCATACATGTGGTTTGGGTCTTATCTCGAGTCTATTCTCGAGTTAAATTTTAAAATTACAGGAATGATAATTTTTTGTGTTATCCAAGGTCAACAACAAGCTTAATTTATAATTTGAATTTTGTTTTGTATCAACATCTGAATTATGTTTTTAAAATTATAATAATAATAATTTATATATTTTATACTGACCCATCTCAACTGATAATCAACTAGAGCCATATCCCAAGCCTTAAACTTAATTTTTGTTCTAGATCAATTATTGAGTTGAATTTAAAATTACAATGATAATTATTTTTATTATTATATGCATGAGTTGAATAAATTTAAAATTATTTTTTTTGTAATGATAGCAGAGGAATAAAAAAGTAGAATTTTCAAATACATGTTTTTTCTATACCTCCTCCTCTGAAGTACATAAATTTATTTTTAAAATGTTTCAAAGATAGATTTATCTTGGTGTTCATATTTCTATCTCTTCAACTAACTACTTTTATGTTTTTACTATTTTTTTAAAAATTTTATCCTAAAAAAATGATTGAAATTTCGCCGGGCAATCTAGCCAGAACTCAAATCTTTAATCCGACAATTAAATTCATTCTATAAAAAAAAGATTTTACCTTGTCGGAACATGCAAAGCACTATTGATAATTCAAATTCATGGGAGTTTATATTTTAAAAGTTCTGGTAATTTTGTTGTCGTCACGTTTTCCATAAATTATTTTGCCCCCAGATCAATAAATTAAACGCACAACGACCACCTCAATTTCTGGTTTTAAAAAACGAATATTTCTTAAAGAAGTAGTGCCGTGGTCTCTGTTCATACCCCCACCCCCTCTTTTAATCTATAAGCTTCTGTTGCTTTCTCCGACCACAAAGACCTCCCATCCCACCCCTAAAATTTTAAATTAAACACGTACTAGCACCACATCACCACCACCATCGCGCGAAGCCATTGTTTTTCCCTGACCAATCGCTCTCTCCCACGTGTCCCTCGTTCAGGGATCCACATCGACGTGCCGGCACAGAATATTCATATCCTCACCCGAAACCCCAGAAAACAAACATACGTCATCATTCTAATCTTCCTTTCCCTGTCCCTCCTCTCCTCTCCCTCTCTCCCTCTCTCTAAAATCATCAAAACAATTTTCTCAATTCACGCCGTGTTATTAGCTACTCATCTTCTTCTTCTTCTTTTCATTTACCTTAATCGATTCTTACAACTGTATCCAAACAACCCGCTTCTCCCCCCTTTCTCGGGAAAATCCCCTCGTTATCTCTCGAGAAACTGCTGGTTGGGGTTAGGGATTTTCAATCAACGGTTCGATTAAATTTTAGTTTAATCGAATTAAAATAATATAATAATAATGAGCTTTCAAGATCTGGAGGCAGGGCGACCCTTGGCATCTTCAAGGAGAGAACTGATCAACGGGAAACAAGATGCCACGCAAGCGGTTGCTTCTGGAATCTTCCAGATCAATACCGCCGTTTCCACTTTTCAGCGTCTTGTTAATACCCTCGGGACTCCTAAAGACACGCCTGAGCTCCGGGAGAAGCTGTAAGTTTGTTTGTATTTTGTTGCCGTTTTGAGTTTCTTCGTTTGTCGTTTTGACTACATGACGAGATTTACGTTCGATTTTCCATAATTATTTAGAATTAAATTATCGAAGTTGTGTAATTTTGCTGTTTGGATGGTATTATTGAAGTGATTTTATTGTGTTTACAGAGCTGAAATTAAATTACAGGCGTCTGAAAATGAACAGGGTTAGAAGACTGTTGTTTTCTAATGAAATATAAGGAGACGATTGTTGCACTACACGGCAGTTTATTGTTGTTATGGCAATATGACCATCGTTTACCACAATAATTTTTATTTTTTAAAAACAAATTTACAAACATTTATTTCCTATCTGATGTGGAATGTGCCACATAGGGAATTCTTATTGCAAATAGCTACATCACTCAATTGGCATGATCGTTATTTTGTCTATCATTACTCTAAAAGTTTTGGGAAACAATACTAAACAGAATTCTGGTTGTTCCGATTTCCCAATCTGGGCCATGTGCTAGGGATGCCTGTGTGCATGATAGCATAATCACAATACCCTTTAGTTGCTAGCAATGCCAAAAAAAATCTCTATCCTGGTAATTATGTGGGTTTGTTTTTTGGTTTTCCAGAATTTATGCAACTGATAAAATCTGTCTGTATTTTCCCTCAGGAGAAATGTAGCATATCTGAGCAGTGACGGAGAAATAGTTAATAGATTAGAAGAACGTAGGGTACACATGAGTTGGGCTTGGATAATAATTACTTTCTTTGCAGCCACATTTGAGACTACTCTTGTGACTCATTAGAAAAGAACTTTCAACATTATTTTGTGAGAACTTCTCACCTATATTCTATTCAGGACTTAATTATACTGACCTCCTTTTGGGTTTTTTGAAAACTTGTTGACAGTAGTGTTTGTTCTCTCTTGCTCAGAACATTAAAATATCCGTGAGACTCAATAATTTATTTTCATAGAAAAATGCCAGAATTTAATGGTTTGCTGTTCCTCGCTCCCCCTTTTTTTTTATGGAATGGTATCAGTCAAATGCCCTTGTAATGAACCTCCATTTTGAGCTGTCATTGTACTGATTTTTCTTCCATGACAGGCATAGAACAAGGCTACATATTGGGCAATTGGTGAAGGATACTTCAGCCAGACTTAAACAAGCTAGCGAAACAGATCATTATGCTGGAGTCAGTGTATGTTTGCTCTTTGTTGTTTAATGTGCACTTAAATTAGTACTTTTCCAGATACCCTTCCGATTCAGTAATCCCTCAAGATCCCATTGGAACCACATCAATTCCACCCCTTGAATTACTAAACTTTCTCAACTGGTTGGAAATGTTATTCAACCTTAATGTAATCAACATTTGGATTGCCTCTTCTTTTTTCTTGTTGTAATTGCAGCAAAGCAAAAAGATTGCTGATGCTAAATTAGCAAAAGATTTTCAAGCAGTTTTGAAAGAATTTCAGAAGGCTCAGCGGCTTGCAGCTGAGAGGGAAACTGCATACACTCCTTTTGTTCCCCAAGCAGTCCTTCCTTCCAGGTGATTGTGTAAGGATACCTTAATAGATAGTTTGTTGGATTAGAGATTCTGTTTGTTTCTTTGATATAATGAACAGTTTTTTTTGATAATACAAAAAAGCTTTGATATTTGTATATTCTTCTAACAGTTTGTGTTTGTTCATATTCGTTGCAGCTACACAGCCAGTGAGGTAAATGTAAGTTCTGATAGAAGTCCAGATCAGCGTGCCCTCCTTGTGGAGTCGAGAAGGTGAGATCTGCTCTCTAACATAGGCTACCGATGACCTTTTCATTTATTTGTCCCAACTGTAAGAGAAATTTATCAAGTAATGTTTCTTTTCTATCACAATTCCTTGTTCATTGTGTTGAGCATGTTGGGGAATTTTTGAAACATGTTCACATTTTAAAACCAGCGAACATTTATAGGTTTTTTCAAAAAATTGCTGGTCTTAGTTTGCTGCATTCATTTTTTATTTTTAATTCATAAACCTGTAGGACTGAAGGGATATCATGCATGGAGAGGATTTTTGGTACAAAAATGAGTGTAGGAATTTTTTATCTTGTAATTTGCAACAGGATTGATTAATGGTTTGCCTCTGTGCCTGATCATCTAGATAAGAAATCAGTTTGTAACTTAACAGCTGAATCATATACTCTTCAGAAAAACTGTATACAAGAGTTGCCCCTGATTACACTCCAGAGGTTGCCCGAGACAGACTTTTAAAAGTAGGACCATTCCTTTCTTTTTGTTGAAAGCCTGTCGCACAACTTGCTATGTACCTAGCTTTTATTTGACCTGAAAAAAAGAGGGAAAGAATTCTGAGCTTTGAATTGAATTTTGATGCAGACAGGAGGTCCTACTACTGGACAATGAGATTGTCTTCAATGAGGCTATTATTGAGGAGAGAGAACAGGGAATACAAGAAATTCAGCAGCAAATTGGTGAGGTGAATGAGATTTTTAAAGACCTCGCTGTCCTTGTCCATGAACAAGGAGCTATGATTGGCAAGTTTTATCTTGGCTTTTTTTATCTCCAGTCTTGCCTGTGTACAGACAAGTGGCTCTATATATTTTAGTTTATCATTATTATTGAACTCCCCTTTTTCTGGGTTTGTTACAGATGATATAGGCTCCCATATCGAAAGTGCCCAGGCTGCAACATCACAGGGAACATCCCAACTCGTGAAAGCTGCAAAGACTCAAAGATCAAATTCATCTCTGGTAATTTATGGCATCTCATTTATTTATTCCCATTTCGATTATTATTGTCATTATTGTTGCTGATGGCAGTGGTGTTTGTTTTTGTGACAAAAGCAAGTTATGGACTGCTGACATGGCTAATTTGGACACCTCCTTTTTCTTCTGTTTTTGATCTTTATGTTTTTTGATTAAATTGGACACTCCCAGATGGTCCTATAAGGGGCTTGTCATCTAAATGCCATTGGCATTTTCACGTGTTTTTCTTTTTCATTATTTAAGAATATGAGCTGCTTCTTTGATGCAAATTAATCTATTGAATATCAATGAAAGAAGCTGTATATTGCCCTTGTTTCAAGGAGGGGAATTTCATTCTAGATGTTGATTCTCTATGATTTATTGTATTGTATTGTATTCAAAACTGACCCTCATGTATTTAATGCAGGCCTGCTTGCTCATGGTGATATTCGGGATTGTGATTCTCATTGTGATCGTAGTACTTGCTGCCTAATCTAAAAAAATCTTTATAGAATCCTTGAACTGTTTCAAGAGCTGCTTGGCAACAAGATAGTAATGTCTCTGCTAGTTCCTTGGTTATGTTCTTTAACAAGACATGGTGACTGACTGGAGTTTCTCACTGCTAGTCAGAGGTGGTATACATTGTATGATGGCTGCAAATGATCATTTTGGGCTGCTTTGTCTGGGTGGGATTCCTGTCTGTTTCTATTTTCCGCTGCCTCGGGTTTACAGGGGTGTGTGACTGTTTGTTCAATTGTTTCGAGTTTTATAGTAATATTAATAAACATAACATCCATTCTTTTCTTTCCAAGCATTTGGCTTATAACCTTCGTCCTACAATTTTTCACATCATTAGTGCATCTTCACTGGCTTGCTTCTTTTTGCAATAGGGTAAATATACTATCAATTTATCATCAAGTGATATCAGCTGTCTTGATTTGCCTTGTGTCAAATTTATCTAATGTGGCAATTCTCGGATCTTCAGTCATTGTTGTCTTGTGAATTTATTCAACCGGTGGTATTTGCAAAGAAATTTTGGTTTTATAAGATCAGAATTTATTCATGTCCTTGTAATGGAGCTACGCGTTGAAGTTCGAACCCTGTGCAAATTGCTGTCTTTGAAAATTGAAACCCCACTTTCCTGACCTGGAATATTATTCCAACTACTTCGTAGATCATCTGGCACGAAAGAGGTCCGTTTGATGAAGAGGGCGGGATTTCAATGCATGCTAACGCAGCAGCGAAATGTCAAGTGGCCTCTGGAAGTTGAAGGAGCGGTTCGTGGCGAGAACTCTCCCGTATCATTCGTTGTCTAGACACGAGGAGTCATCGTGAAGTTTGGCTGCTCTTTTGGTTGGAGGGATTTCCATGGTCAACTTCCGATTGGGAAAAAGAGATTAAAAAAACACAAAAAAAGGGAGACAAAACCTGGTTAAGTGACATGGATAATGCGTGAAAAAGAGTCTATCCAAAGCCAGGGTAGATAGTGTTAATGATACAGCTTTTGATGTGAGGGAGACTTCGCATCGTGGGAAAAACCTGTCTGAGGGAGGAAGATGAGGCCCAGGTTGCTTGTTGGTTCTCGGGGTCTTCCCTGACCTCTCAGGGTGAAGGCCGGTCCCCGGGAAAACGATGGGAAAAGGCAGAAACCTTGGTGTCCTTTATCTGAAATGCCTCCGCATTAGTTGCTCAGCCGGCGTTAAAGGTCGAGTTGAATAAAACCTGGTTATCTCTTGGCAGGTGGTCTTATCAACCAAATACCAATGTATGAAAAATAAGATACTCTTCTCTGTACTTATTTGAAGCGAAAAATAAACACAATTACTTCGTCATGGGATTGTTAAGTAAATTATGAAAAAGCACAAACTTTTTTCCCAGAAATATAAATGGATGACAATGCGGTGTTAAAGAGTCGCTAGCGGATGTTATAATTTATAAAAACACGTGAAAGGACCATTGCTTTTTTACCTGTTTTTCTACAGACACTCTAAAATGAACTGGTCAGTACAGTATGAGTTTTTGGCAATGGGCATGCGCCTATTCGGGCAAGCAACACAGCAAGCACGTCATTCCAGGCATTCCTTTACAGGATATTCCAAGCAGATAGTTCTTGCTCCACAAAGCTTTATACAAAATTTTGTTCACGGCAAGAGTATATAACAAAACTACGATTCTTTCAGATTGTTGCACAAGTTACTATCAGAATAAAAGATGGATGTTAGGATGATTAAAAGAGTAGATATAGAAGCTGCAAGAAAAGTTACAGCAGATACAATGCCAGCATGTGCCCTTATTCCTGACGGTATTCTCCACACGACATTGTCAGTTCTAGATCCTGTCCTGTCATTGGTTGGCATAAGTAGGCAGCTCTCATGGTCCCCATTTTCTTCCATGCTGCAGCGCAGGAACATTTCAGGTTCACCAAATTCCACTTCTGAATAGCCACTGTCATCAAGGGGCTGCAAGAGATGGACATAATTCAGACAGTTTTCCTACAGCTTTGTGATTGCTCATTTTATTATTGTTGTTATTGTTGTTGTGATAACACAGCAACGTCCTGTTCTCTTCAACAATTCACTTACAGGATATCGCGCATGCAATGGAAGGTCTACACTGATTTCCAGTTCACTTATATGTCCCAACAAGGAAGTGGGAGCAACATTCATATGAATCTCAACAGCTGACTGATTCGATAGAACAGAGGGCAATTCCAAATTAGTATCTCCAAAAACAGCCACATCAGTAAATACTGCAGAAGTAGAGTAAATGTACATCAGGCCAGAGAAAAATGCCAATATAGCCCAAATTTCAAAATGAGGTGCACATATATCATTCAATGTAGGAACAATTAAATGCACTACCACCACGCTTGAGCATGTGTTGGAGCTCAAATGGGTCAGCAAAGACTCCTGTCGGCAGTCTCTCAATAATGATGACTTTACAAAAGTGAGCACGTAGCTGAGACATAGAATCTGGCTGCATGTGGAATCTGATAGTTGATGATATATGGCGATGAGAACCTTCACCAATCAAGTGGCGCCATGGAACTGATACTCTTAAAAGATGATTCAGATTATCTGGCAGGAGCTTGCAGGTATTAAAAAGAAGTTCATCTACTATGAAGTTTTGGAAATTTGGTTCAAGCAAGCTATCATATTTTTCAAAATAGGATTCCATAATATACTTCCTGAAACCACAATATGAGTTGTTGGAATTGGAACTTGACTCACACCTTGTCTCCTGACAAGCAAGGAAACAAGTTAGACAATAAAATGTTGAAACTGTTACATTCACACCTTGCCTCCTCTGGCAATTAAGGATACAAGTACGACAATAAAATGTTGAAACTTAATTGGATGCATAGTCAAATTAAAAGGAATTCTGATATGGTTCCCTGCAATTGCATTTTAATTCTCAGAAACATGTACTATCAAAATGGCAAACGTTTGGATATTGTTACAAGTAGCAATTATAATAGGCGGTTGCCAAACTCAAAATAAATGCTGTATGGTCATTTTGATTGTTGACCATATTGTTGCTTCTTGAAATGCTCACAGCCATCTAGCATGCATCTTTCATTGTAGAAAGTTAATACTTACAAAATGCTACACAAAAGATTATATGGCATTATGATATCTATGTGAAACTCAAAGTACAGCCTGACACGTACAAGAGCTATCAAATCATGGACAAGAAATACACACGGTAACAGATATGAAAAAGAAAATCCAAGGCACAAGGGCTATGGTGTACCTACCTCTCTTGAGGATGAAGAACTCTGCAAGAAAAAGCCAAAGCCAACAGAGATTATCAACAGGATTCCCACCTTCTGGTGAGTGCAAAACTTAACATGCTTAGGAGTTGCCATAGACTACCTGAAACATAGTAAGTAAAAAGCACAATAGAAGTAGTAAATATTAAAAGCATTCAGTTGCAGGATAGACAAGATTCCAATATTTTTTCCAAAGTTAAAAGCAGACTTTCTACTCCTTTAAACACAAATAAATATTCAGTAAATTTAGTGCATTTACAGACCAATGTCCATTAACATGATGTTACCAAAAACTCATGACATAACAAATGAAAGGCATAGCATCAGCTCTCATTTTCTACAAGTAAGAAGTATAATCCCAATTGCCGTCACACCTTTAGATGATCCACTCTAGAATGATCTTGATGATTCATCAAATCAAAACTATTCAAACAAATTGTCGCATACACAGTAACAGGCACATTCTCTATGCATCGGCCCTGTATGCAAGTCACCCACACACAAACACAGAAATCCAAGTGTAAACATGTAAATACATGCATGTCCTCACCAAAAATATAAGAAACATGAACGAGTCAAACAGGGATTTCAAAGATTAGCTCAATTACACACCATATTAGAGCCAAACTGAGTCTTTCAAAGGTTCAGTATAGGAAATGTAGCATTAGAACGAACAGGTTTTTTTTTTTTAATCATTTTTTCCAATAGAAATCAAACTAGACTTATCCACAGCCAGAAATTAAAATTACTAGTACAGAAAAAACGAAGAGAGCACCTCCATTCCTCAGTCAATGATGCTTGCACCGTTTGCATTGAGATGGTTTTGACTTGTGCAAAAATCATGCACCAATTTCATTGAAGAATTTTATTATCACATAAAAAAGATAAATAAACAAAGTGAATATAACTTAACAGATGAAAAAAGAGAGGAAAAAAACAGAATCCGATTCAATAAAGGAAAAAAAGCACTTAAGCCAAATCTAGCTAAAAAAAACACACACAGCATTTCTGTAATAACCCTACATAAAAAGAGATAAAAAATGATTCACAGAAAGAGAATGTAAGTCAATGACCGAATCATGAAGAGATTAAGCAAATTGCCTATCTAAAGCTTGCATGTGCACCATTTGAAGACCCAGTAAAGAGAAATAGAACTCACCAGAATCAATCTACTGAGATGGAAAAACCTCTTGGAAAAAGAGGATTAAGGCAATTGAGAGAAGAGAGAGAGTAAGACGTAGAATCTGAAATATCAATCACTTTGTCTCTCAACGAAATATTTTGAGATGGGATCCTCTGCTTTGTTTTTCTGTTTCAAGACGAAGAAAATCAAGTAGATTATTTATGATGACAAAGTAGTGGGCTTGACAGCCCGCTTTTAAGCTACGATGAAGCCCATAAACAAGTTAAGTTTATTACTTTTTTTTTTTTTTTGTTTTGGGGAAGGGAAAAAAACTGCTTTTCTAGCTTCTTCTTCTTCTTTGTTGAACCCCCTCCCACCCTCTCGGCTTCAAATATTTTTCCCGCTTAGGGAAGTAATAATTTTCTACAGAAGAAGAGAAACAGAATGAACAGTACATCATCAGCAAATTCATCAGTATCAACAGCAGCAATTATTGGAGGTGGAGGAGGAAGTGTTAACAATGTTGTTTTGGATGATTTTCATTTCCCTTCTGATTTAATCTCCATTCAAGACCGCAAAGATGAGGCCATGCTTGGTTTGCTTTTTTCTCCTTTTTTTGTTCCATTTGAGAATCTCTTCTTTTGTGAGGTTTAGCCATCTGGGTTGTTATAATATTGCATAGTCTATATGAATTTCGGATTTTTTGGTAGCAGGTTTGGGCATTTGTGTAGGAAAGATTTTATTTTTTTTGGCCATCTTGGCCATTAAAAAATTGAATATTTTTTGTGGGATTTGGCTTGTTCTAATGGAAATTCGTTACCTGGGGTATATATATTTCTGCGTTTTGTGGGTTGGCCTGTGGACTTGGTGGCTATTTTTGTGATTGTTTGATACTTCGCATTATTTGTTTTCTTGTGTTTAGATTGCTACTATTATCGTTATATATCATATTTATAAAGGCCCCATTACTCTAGGATTCTCTTCGGCTTGCTTCGCAGATTTTTTATTTTTTCTCTAGTGTTTAGCAAACATGTTACTGAGATGTTGGTCTTATTCATAAATTCATTGTCCTGCTGCTAAGAAAATAAGGTACAATGCATGAAATTCATGTTGGACATAAAATTCTGAAGTTTATGTTGCTTGTTACGAAATATTGCCCCTTATATTTATTTACTTTTTTAAGAAACAAATCGAACTCATCGACAGAATTAGTTTATGTTTCACACTTTGATTATTTAAATATAGGACTAAGCCAATTGATTCCATTAGTTTTGGTCTTGTGGAGGATTGAGATTTAATTTCTCGACTTCAAAAGACATAAAGCTTACATCTCTAAATCGATTTCTTTCATCCAGCTGATTTATCCATTTTAATTAGCATGTCTGTTAATTTTCTTTGTTTCTTGGTATGCCTCTGTTTTTAGCGGCCCTCTAACCTAACTTGGATATATGAAAATTCAAGGACTTACTTTTTGCATTTGTTCTTCACCCATTTTGGTTACAAAATAAAACAATAGAGAAATATATTTTGGAACTTTATTGTTTATTCTTCTCTGTTAGCTCTTGTCTGACGAGTTCATCCTGCTAAACACATGGCTTTCTTTCTCTCTAAGCTTCAAGCATTCAATGAATTATGTAGTGGAAGGTTGGCAGGAGCATAGGGCTAGGGGCGAAGAGGGGGGAATGCCTTCTGTTCTCTCTCTAAAACTGAACTTGGAAAGAAAAAAGGGAGGCCCCGCATCAAATTAGCGAAACACCCATAGTTTTAACTACTATATCTATTATCTGAGTTAATAGCAACACATTAGAGTTATTGCTGTTCATAGAAGTCTTCTTATTCTTCTATTGCAGCGTTAAAAACTGATCTGATGGCTGCACTCAACAAGGAGGTTAAATCATTGGATGACGATAACTGGAAGTTTGAAGGACCTCGTTCTCATATCAACCTCATGTCAAGGCCAGGTTAGTCTTCAATCCACCAATTACCTTTCCTTTCACATCCCACTCCTTCAACTTGTGTAGGATAAATACGAGTCAAGCAAAATACTGGCATTTAGTGATTTATGTGACTGCTGTGTTTTTTATTTTAGAACTGCAGCATCACTTCATGTGTCACTGGTATCAGCTGATTCATTGTGGTGGATCTCGTCACATGCCACCGCCATCAGTTTAGGGGTCATCCAAAACATGCTTGAAAGATTAGCAGATAGGTTGTTGGGTGGGACACTGGTGTTCTGTGTTGGATTTTCATGTCCCATGATCATAAAATTTCATGTTGCATATAATAGATTTTATCCCTGTAGCTCCCAGTTAAAGACAGAAAAGGAAAAATGGACTGGAGGGAGTAGGAGTTTGTCAAAAAGCTCCACACATAGATCCTCGGATTTGTAGACCGATACACCAAGTATCATACTTATGTCTCCGTGACTGGTTGCTGCAATTGAATTAGGCATCTTCTTGCTTCTGGAGAACAGTGCCCAGATGAAGTGTTTATGGGCGGGTCTGTAAACTTTCTGTGAGATTAAATAATTAAATGACACCAGCCAGCTTCCCTAATTTAATAATCAGAACAGGGATCACTTATACATGATGGATGCTGGATCAAAAACCAACCCCTATTATTGCTTCCTCTTATATTCTCTTGCCTGTCCATAATATCCATGTGCTTTGACATTTTCCCAGGAGCTGACAAGAAATATTGGAACCATTTTTGAAGCTGCAATTCGTCTTTAAACATGTTACAAAATTATGGAACAGATACCGAGGAGTATCTGATCCAAATCAGTATCTCCCTCGTATAACTATCCTTCCTATGCGTTTTTTTTTACCCAAATGTTTTTGTGAGATCTTTTTGAATCATGTAGATGAATGTAAACTATGACTCTCGGTCTGTTAGAGGGCTTTGAATCCTGCTTTCTTTGTGAACTGCGGGTCCATTTCCTTGTGATTTCTACCGTGATACCTTGTTTTAGTTTGTTCATTGTTACTTACGGATTTGTTATTTGTCTTCTTTTATGGATCCCAATCCAGGTGAAAAACCAAACAAGAAGCTGGAAATAGCAACGCATAAAAACCTGGCCTTGCCGAAATGACATGTAATTCCGTGGGCAGGCTGCATCTTGCATTGATTGACTTTTGGTACATATCTTTTACTTTGATGATAAATATTTCTTGTTTTATTCAGGAGCTGGCGATTTTATGTGTTGTTTGCCCCGTGTTCTGAAATGCTTCCAAGTAACTCTGTTGTCCATACTACAAATAAATGGAAGGCAACTTGCATTTCTTTCTTTTACATTGAAGTCCAAAATGTATGCTCATGGTTGAGTATATATCCAACCAAAATTGCACAGGACTCGAGGGAATAGAACTAATTATAAGATGATTAATTCCATGACTAAAAGCACCAACGCCACGACGGTCTTGCTGGCCTGCCAGTGAATTTTTTCCCTTTCTCCACAGAGACGAGGCCACGCACGGGATGAAGCTAGACCGCACCACCAGTTTCGTTCCTTTTGATCGAAAATTTTAGGTCTATCGCGCTGAAGTGGTTTTTCGTTCTATGTACAACACTAAACTTGGTTGAATCAATGCAGCAACCAAACTCGATGCGGCTTCTAAAACACAAACCTTGGACTTGAGGTGGAAAAGGGTTTTGGATGATAGGCTTTGCTTGCCTTAATTTGAAGAGGATGAAATCGGTTGCGCAGGTGAAAATGAAGGTCTTTCTGGGATGTGAGATTTCCGCCCTCTTTCTGAATGAGGTAGTATTGGCTTACCCGCTTGCTTCCTTACTGTTCACGTGAATGGAGCCAACGCTTCATTATTCACGTGAATAATAGAATATGATTACACTGTTTATAAAATTTCTTTACACAGAAAGCGACAAGTTACTTTTTGTGATTTTGAAAAACCTACGGCAGAGCTTAAGGATATTACCAGTAAAAAATTATATTTTTTTTATAATACTAAATAATAATATTTTATGGTTATAAATAAATTTTACTCGCAGTTACAATACCAAATAATCATTAGAAGAAGCTGTTTGATAGCATGTTTAAAATTGTTTTTGAATGATTTTTTAAAATATATTTAATATGAAAAAATGTTAAAATTAATTTTTTTTACTAGCTTTCAATGGTTTTGATGTAATGATATTACAAATAAAAACAATCTGATTTTTATTTTATTTTGGTATGTTTTCAAAGAAAAAAATTATTTTTAAAAGTATTTCATATCACAATTCTGAACACGCACAAAATTAAAAACCTTTAGACTTGGTAATCTATAGTGTTTTGTTTTTTTTATTTTTTAATAATGAAATAATTAAGAATTTGAATTTGTAATTTTTTTCTTTTTTCTTTTCTTTCCTATAGGGTTGGAGTGATTTGTAGGATTGATAGAGTAATTCAGATTGCTTAAGTTTATAGATTCGATGGATTGTTTTTTTAATTGAACTTAATTTTTTATTATATTTTTTTCTCTAGTTAAAAAATAGTTTTTGAAAAACTTCATATTATTAAATTTTATGAAGTTTATGAATATGTTTGCGAGTTTAGTTGGTTGACTTGGTTTGTGAATCTAGCGAGTTTTTTTATTTTTATCATTAGACATTGGGTTAATTGAAAATCTAGTCTTGTAAAATATTTTACTATACTTTTCATGAGATTATCATGGTCTTAAAATAACATATGGATTTTGGGTTGGTGTTCTGTGATTGTTTATTTCTATTATTATATAGTTAAATTAAAAAATTATTTTAAAAAATATAATCATATTAGAGTTCATAACTCTATTCACAGGTTTGATGAGTTTATCCACTGACCGGACATGTTTTTTTTTATATTTGATCCTTTAATTGTTTTTAATTTTTGTTATCTTTTAATATTGGATAGGTTGAGAAATAAAATATATAAATTATTTTTATTTATCTTTTTATATGGTCATTATTTTCTTAAATAAATATCTATTTTTAAGTTGGTAGTAATTTTATAAACATATATTTTTATTATATAATTAAATAAAATATGATTTATGGGTCAGTTGGGCCAGCTGACCTTTTACAAGTCACATCATCCTAGTTGGGCTTCTAAGAAGTTATGTCAACTGGCCTCAATTTAATGTTGTGTGAATTTATTTAATCCTTGCTATTGCAGTTTCATCATATATTTTTAAAGATTTTTTATTTTATTTTTTAGATTAATATTTTTAATATATTAATATAAAAAATAAATTTAAAAAATAAAAAAAATATTATTTTAATATATTTTTAAATAGTTTTTTTTAAATAACATTTATCACAATTCTAAATAATTTGTTATTGGCGCGTCCAGGGGCAAAAAAGGGGTGAAATCGCTTTCAGGTTTGGAGAGGCCTTTACTCCACCCTAACCATCAGCTTCGTGGTCAGCACCTTAGGCTTAGGTTGTACTTCGAGCCACGCAACTGGGGCCATCACGATTCCATGCACTATAAATCAGCAGTTTCAGTCAAATGTTTTTAACAGGTTTGTCTACTCACATAGACATAGGTATCAGATACCAAGGGCTACCCTTATGAGACCAGCCAGAAACCATGCAATAGACATTAGGAAAAATCTCCTGATATTTTAAGATGGTAACACCTTGTCACCATTTAAAAATTATATAAAAAATCAACAGACACATACGAGTCAACGAAAAAACTAAAAAATATTACATAAATACTATTAAAATTGATTTAATATATAAAACACCCTTATAAATTAAATATTACATATTTACAACTTCACACAGTCAAAGTATTAATGTAAGTTAAAATTTGATGTTCAAACACTAGACTTCCCCCAAACTTCACAAATTACGATGGAAGCAGTAAAGATGACCACATAAAAAGTTTAAAATTGCCTACAGAGCAGCGAGACCAGGCCACCTAAATTGCCATTAGCACCAGTTCATTTATATGCAACCCAATTGCCATCAGTACCTGCTTATCTTCATTTTACACCACCTGTACTTTATCCCATGATTATATGTATTTTAGTCAGGAGCAACGACGTATAGAGCACCACCACGAGGTGCCCGATGTACTTGTTTTTGTCTTTCATAATCTGTTGCTTCACCACTACTGGGCCATTTTCCAATAAACTACCCCTCGAATATCTGTAAAGAACAAGAATTGATCAGAATTTGAACGAGATATTAAACAAGCTGATGACCATAGTCCGCATAGCACTCATTCTACATTTGCTTAAGGGAACTCTTCAACTATGATGTCAACCTTACAGATCCATATTCTAGTCGCTCGTCCCATCAATGTCCCAACTATGAGAAAAAAATACATATAAAATCAACAAATCTGATTTTTAAAAAGAGAGCTACTTAAGGGATGCTTGTTATGAAGAGAGAGTAGCAAAGAGAGGAGATGTCCAGGAAGATAGAAGAGATGAATTGAGAGAGAGGGTTATTGTTGTGGAGAGAATAGAGGAGAGAGGATGTCAGGGAGAGAGATAGAGAGAAAGGAAAGGGAGAGGAGAAAGAAGCAGGAGGAGGAGTGAGGGGAAAAAGAAAAAGAAAAGGAAAAAGTTGAAAAAATCAAGGCATATTTAGGTCCTTTCTGGAAAAAATGAATAAATCTGAAGAAACAAAGATAAAAGCTTTTGTGTTTAAATTATAGGAGCACCGGCGGTTTTATTTATATAGTATTGTTAGAAAGATTTTTACTAGAGATCTCTAATCATATTTTAAAAACTCACTAAATTAACTCCTAAACCACATTGACTTCAAATTAACCCTTAATCAATTATATTCTCATTTGATGTTATTTCAAGATATAGTTAAAACCGTATCGTCAAAAAAAATTTAAGAGCACTGAGTGTATAATAAACAAAGCTTAATATGTATCTAGTAAACCATTTTTTCTTTCCTTATTTTTCTCCCCTATCATTGAAGACGATTCTAACATCTTAGAAGACAATCAAATTAATCCTTAAACCACTTTAACCCTAAATTAACCCCTAATTAATTACATTCTTGTTTAATGACATTTGAAGGTGTTGTTAAAATCATGTCATTGAAATCTTTCTAATATCTTTCTAACAATATTAATATTATATAAAAAATAGAACATCAATATATCCAAAATGCATTATTTTTTTTTTCCTACCAGATCAACCTTTCTTTTGGTCCTTGGATTTTTAAAAAAATTGGCCAGCTTTTATACACATTAATTAATTTACATAAAATATATATTTTGACTAAACAATCTGGCTACAAAACCAACATTTAAAAACATGGTCGTGATGTAAATATTTTTATGTTATTCTCCTGAAATTTTTATGAAACGGTCACCTTTTTTAAAAATAAAAAATAAAAAAATCCGAGTATCAGAGTAATTTTCCCTCGACTTTATCATGCAACGTGCCATTAAGGCCACATCCCACTTTTACCAAGCTTGGGAATAGAGCAGCACCCCTCAGCAATATTACCACGGGAACAGAAGGTGACACGTTACTCTTTCCACGACAATTCACGCCTCCAAGTACATGAATATTATCCAGATTGGCATCAATATGGTTCATATATCCCCATGAAGCTTTCCATCTCCCTAAATAGGCCACAAAGACTCTGGAAACGTTGTTACTTATGTGATAGGCAAGCAAGTTACAAGCATTCAGTTCAGTAATACAAGGATAAATTGGCCATTTGCTCAACAATTAACCTTTCATCCTTAAACCAAGAGCAGCCTACACTGTATAGTTTGACCTTGTTACAGCAGGCAATAATCTCATTCTCCCTGTTGCTTATCACAGATTTAGAATCTGTTTGGTGTTGCAATAGATACTGTGGTTGTGATTTAAAAAAAATTATTTTATAAAAAGTATTTTTAATTGAGATTAATTTTAAAAAATAGTTGTTTGGTTAAAATTATGGTTGAAATTAAAATTGAAGAAAAAATAATTTAATATGTTTAGTTAAAAAAGCTTTTGAAAATAAAGTTATAAAATAATTTTTAAAAATATATATTAATATTGATGATTTTAAATTTAACTATTATAGAATTAATTATTCATATTATATTATAAAATAAATAATACTTTATATAAAATATTTTTTTTTATTTTATTAAACTATTTATAATTACATTATGTATAAAATTTATTCGATAAGAATTACGGTTTTCATAATTTTTTAAATGTATAATAAAATTAAATAAAATATTATCAAGTATAAAATTGATATTATAATGCGAGTAAATTTAATTTACTTTATATTAGTTTTTTTTAAAAAATATTATTCACATCACAGTGCAAAAAAAATTAATTCACTTTAAACTAGTTATTTTAAAAAATTAACATTTAAAAAACATTAATAAAATTAAAAAATATTAATAAATACTAAAAAAAAATATTAATGAAATTAAATGAACACTTCAAAAAAAAAACCCTGTATAAACAGTGACAATGAATTGTACTATTCACGTGAACAGTGAAATTCAAATAGTACAATTCACGCAAATAGTAAAAAAACAATATTTTTTTGTTTTTTATTATCAGTGTTTCAACTATAAAAATTATATAAAATCCATGGGTAATGTAGCCAATGAATAGTCTCCATGGACAAAAAATAGGAAAATAAAAAAAGGAACCACGAAAGTGAATTACTTTGAAACAAGGGCAGAATTCAAGAATAGGACTTGACATGTACAAAAGATGGACAATCGGATCTATGGACCTAAGGACAACATAATGTTTCTTGAGATCTTGAACCTCTCATAAGATGATAAAGAGAAAAGTTCAATATAAAATTTGAAAAAAGAAAACTAAATTTTATGTCTCCATATGTGCAAAAAGAAAGCTAAGCTGAACAGATACCAAAGGCAATGCTTGTTCCAATGCCCAAAGGAGGAGGACCCGCTGGGTTAAAAGTTTAGTAGGTGTTTACCTCATACAGGGTGGGAGAAAGGTACAGTTCGTGTGATTAAAGCTTCTTGTCTGATGTCAGAAGCTCCATTTGTTCTGTCAGCTGATCCACATGCTGAGCTTTGTCCCACCCGTTTGCATTTGGCTGCACATCATTTCCATTGGTTTTACCCTCTACAGAACTTGATTCAATATCCTCAGGCTCTGGACTCTGCACAAGAAGGTCATCCCAGAAGCTAGAATTATCAAGCAAAGCATCAATATCAGGATCAGGGGAGATGTTGTCAATATCTATGGGTATTGTTCCATTAATTCCTAATGAAGCTGGATCTATGAATCCATCATTGCATGTCTCTGGTTCCATATAATCTTCACAAGGGATATCAGCAACATTTTCTGGTACCATTTCAGGCATTTGAGAAACATGGGGCATGATCACGTCTGCCTGAGGAATAGGTATGGAGGTTGCCCCCTGTGCTTCATCCAGCATACTCATATCCGGAAAATGAGAAGCTGTGACCTTTTCAGAACTAGCAATTTGCAGGGAAGATTGTATTTCAGATATTGGAGCTGATGGGCCCTGCCTGGAAATCCCAAAAGCTGCTGGTATGTGGGTGGATTGCCCTGAAGTTGGCAGAACCTCTTGGAGAGTCACTCCTGATGTGTGGCTCGAAGGGCTTCCACTGTCTTTTGCACCAAGATTATTGTCATAAGATTCCAACTTAGAAGAAGCATCCATTTTCATAATCTGCCTAAGCATTGCTTGGGCTGCCTCATTCATCAGAGGCTGATACTTCACAATCTGCCCATCATGAGAACCAGAACCCTCATTCTCAGGAACATCCTCCTGCTTGAGCCTGCGTTTTTTATTGGCTTCCGTTATACGCCTGTTGTTGTCATTTTGCTGCTGTACAAACTGAGCCAAGAAGCCTGGGCTGTTCATCGCCTTGGCCAGGAATGACATCATCTGTTGCTGACGCTGCTCCATTCCTTGAAGTCGCTGTACCATGGTTTGCAACTGGCTATCCGTGGACTGTTGCTGCTGCCTCAACCTAACAAGTTCTTGCATAAGGACATTCTTGTCCCTCTTAAGCCTCTCCACCTCTTCCTCGAGCCCAAATTTCCCAACCTCAACGCAGGCGGCTACCGATGAGTTCTGCCCATGTGGTTGTTGTGGCTGCTGATTAGCATGCCCGTGGGCAGATTTTCGCCGACTGATAATCCTAAGTAGGTGCTTCTGACCCCTCAAAAATCCTTCATTGGCAAATTCCCAACGGTCTGGATCCACCTTTCGAAAACCCTGTTTGAGAATAGAGAACAATATACAGAAAGACTAAGTCCAAAAGGAAAGAAACAAAAAGCTGCAAATCACACAAACAAAAAGAACAATATACAGAAAGATTAAGAGCTTAGGCATGGTTTTCCAAACAGTAAACATTACTGGAGGATAACAAGCAGTGATTAGTTCTCCTTCAGGTAAAATCAATGGGTAGTTTTGGTATTGTCACAGAAGGGGAGCACTCCTTTTAGCTTTTCACACATAATACAAAACATTTAACTTCAAGGAAAGCGATTCTATATTACACATGGCAGATTACTAAGGTAAATGAGCATAGAAGTTTTCCATGGCTGCCTAGAAGTGTTGATCGCTTCTTGGCTTACCAAGGGTAGGGATGCAGATATTGTTAGTGCCAAAGGTTTGAGGGAGATGAAGTGGCCACAAGAGGAAAGATGAACATATTTAGAAAGGAAGGTTGCTTCCGACAGATCATAAGCAAAATCTCCTTGCAATGTTTCTTGGAGTTTGTCAAGGATAGCATAATGTAGACAGTAAGCTAGCAATACCAGGTTTTTTTGTAAAGTCAAAATGATACCTGATACTTCATCATAAATAATTCATATCCTAGTCAAACATCATATCAACCGAAAAACATTTCTCTAATTATTAAAAATGGTTATTGGATGGGCGTTCTACCTAAGAACACAGTCACAGTACAAACCGTTAGTAGCATCAGATCTTTATTTATTCAGAGAGAATTCCGTTATATTTCTTTTATTTTGTTTTGCCTTTCCCATCCATGACTTGTTAGACAATAACTGGGAAATGATCTTGCACATGAGCACAAATGTTCAAACAAAAAGTGAAAAAGATTCAGGAACTCTCCTCTATTGGGAAGTCGATACCTGTAGCGCCATAGCAAACCGTGACAATAGCAAACGATACTAGCCATTACAATTATACAATGAAATCCACACTTAACTCAATAGATTGTCACTCTATGCAAACAGGCATCATGCCATGTCATAACCACTAGCTTGTGGTAAAGACATTTCAGCTATGATTGGGAGTTCGATGACCCCTTGCTTTCTGAGAAAGACAAATGCATTTCCGTTTGATTTAAAAGGAGCACATAATTTCCTTGAGGCACTATTGAAGGTGGAAGGATAAGCTCTTGTCGAGTTCCTTTCAAATACAGCTAGAATTAAAGCAAGAAAACTAAAACAGAAATGCAGAAAAATCCAAAAAGAAAAGAAATTAAAGAAGTAAGAAAAGTGAAATCCATACGTAAGTGTTCAGTTGCCTAACAAAGCTGGAGAAATTATTATGCTTGAAATACTTCGGCAAAAGATCGCGAGCGAACTCCGGCGGATTCCAAACCACAAAACTATTATTCGTCGAACTCCAAGACACCACCGCGTCTGTCGCCGGATCGTCTACCATGTCATAAGTCTTACTTAGAAATGGCGGCGGCGCATTCGACTGTGACGCCATCGGCACCGACGCCGCTTGTGCCCCACCGCCGCTGATCGAGGAGTGGCCACCGCTTGCAGAGTTGATTGTTCCATCCATTAGAGTAGCGAATAATAAAGGAAATGTTTATTGATCGGAACTTTTTAGGGTTTTGGAAGAGCAGGCATTCGTGAGAGCTAAAAAGCTAGATTGAAGGAGAGGAGAGAGAACGAATCGAGATTGTATAGGGAGGAAGAAGAAAGGGGGTAAAGAGGAGACAGGTGGTTGTTGTTGTACGGTCACGGGAGATGAAATGAAGAGTGGGATTCTATTAAAGGCAGACGCGACGGAGGGAAACAGGCCTGTTGCCATTTTGCCTCTTCCCTTTTTTTCTGGAGGTGATGATAGCAGTTGAAATTACAGGTTTGCTCCTGCTTTCTTTTTCTTCAAAAGAAATTGTGAGGCTGTTTTTTTCCCCTATTTCTTTAAATAAATATATATTTAAATGGTATTTAGTATGAGGTTAAAAATATGAAAGAATTATTATAGAGTAATTATCATAATAATAATTTTTTAAAGTGTTTGATTTTTAAGAATGCTTAGCTTGAGTTAAATGTTAGAGAAGAGAGATAGATTAATTTAATAGTTAGTAATAATTTATTATGGACAATTAAAAATTAATTTGAGTTAATCATCGCCCTCTGATCATTCACTCTTAAAAAATATAAGATAAAAATAAGAGAAAGTTCAAATTTTATTAAAATAAAAATCAACCCTTTTAACTTTCAAATCATAACCCTAATTATTTAGATTTAAGGTAAATATATCTGACAGAAATATTTTTTAGCATTTATTTTTTATAATAAATCTTTGAATTTTTCATTTTAAATAACCATCTTGTCTTGTTCGCCCCTTCAAATTACCATGCTCATATGCTTCCCAGAGGCAAGAGGAACGAAGCTAAAATGCCACACAGAGCTCACTTTAAAAAAGTCCACCAATCATTATAGGTTTCTTTCTTTTCTAATAGTTATGGAATATTTTTATTTATTATTGTTATTATCACAAGCAAAAGGTGCTTAGTTGGGACAGGAATGTTGAGATGCGGGTTGCAGTCGTTGTTCTTATTCGTAAAACAACACGATAAGCCCGACTTATTGCGAATTTGAGATGGAATATACTGGCATTTATTTTTTCTAAATCATACAGACCCCTGGCTCGCTTATCAAATTTGAATTAGTACCTGTAATAAAAATGTTATCTCAATTGCTACGTTAACTTCTTATAAATTCTAAATTAGTCCTCCTATTGTATTTCATTTATTTCTTCGAAACTGGTTTTCAGGGAATCAATTTTTAAATTTTTATGTATTTATTTATTATTAGAAAAGTTGATCAATGAAAAATATTTTTCGATTAAAAAAAATTAACTTAATTTTCAAGAAAGTATTTTTTTTATTCTAAGCAGAAAATACTTTATTAAAGTTGTGAAAAAATTAAAAATATTATATTATCTATTAATTATATCAAATTTAGTTCTTTTAATTGTTATATATATTATTTTGAATATTTTTAAATTTTATTTATTATAATTTAATTTTTATATTAATTTTGATCTTTATTTTTATAATTGTTATTTGTTTTTTTCTTATTATTTTTAATTGAAATTTTTTAACTATCAAATCTGGTCATCATTCATTTAATTATTACTTATTTTATTTGAAATAATTTATAAAATTTTAATTATTATTTTAATTTCTTCATCTTTTAATGTTTTTATTTTTTAAATTTAATCTCTATTATTTTGACTATCATTTATTTTATTTGAGATAATTTATAAAATTATATTTTTTCAATTTCATTCTCATTCAACTTTTTAATTTGTAAGATTTTTTACTCATTATATTAAGAAGTTATTCTCTAATTTATTTTTCAAACGACATAACCAAACACTAAAAAGTATTTTTCAATTTATTTTTCATTACACTATCAAATATTAAAAAATAATTTATTTTTTCAGAATTAACTTTTAAAAAAAATTACTTCTAAAAAATAAACAACCCTTAATTTTTATTTTATTTTTTTACTTTTATTCTTTCAGAAATTACACTTCATGACACTCTAAATCCGCCAATTCTGTTCTTGGCATTTTTAAGAACCATGGCTTCTCAAGAGCCCGTATTTTAAAACTTGCGAGGAGTTGTCTCCGATGCTTTTGTCTAACTTCACAAAACACTTCTGTCCAATCTAAAGGTTTTTCTTGCCCTGACGCTGTCAAAATCATATCATCCTACCCATGGAGTTTGAAGTGTAGTTTAGAAAGAAAATTACTCTGTTGATTCGTTCCCGGCCTTCTATTATGGTGGAGAGAGAGGAGAGAAAGAAAGATGCCGTGATTGAAGGTGAGGTGCCGGATTCTGACGTGACGTTTGATTGTTTATGCCTTTAGATAGAACCATGGTAGGGATAAAGGTTTTTTTTTCTGGTGTTGCTGAGTTTTTGCATGATAAACAGTAATACTTTTATTATCCAAATTGCGTTAGCCATAAAATCGATAGAGAAACTATTTCTTATATATATTATATATATATATATATAAAGGTAGTATAGATTTTTTTTGTCTGAATTAAGAAATTATATTCATCCAGGATATAAACTATAATGTTTTTAAAAATAAAAATAAAATGAAAAAATAAATAAGTTACGAGAGGTTTTTTTTTTAAAAAAAATTATCCCATTTATTTTTTATCAATTGTCGAAAAGTGGTAATGGAATCCTGTTGTATCCACAAGGCTATTATGAATGGGCCAAGGCCTAAGCTGGAAGTCCATATGTGTAGTAGTATTCGGGCTTTTGCAATCCATGTTTCATAACTGAAAACTGAAAAAGTACACCGAAAAAACCTCTTCTAATTGGCGGGAAAGAAGAGAAAAATGAGCTCCTCGGCGATAGAGGCGGATGCTTTGCTAACTCAACAGCGTCCGAGCATTGTCGAGGCTCTCTCTCACCGTCCGATGGAATCGTTATCAGGTCCACTACAACACTTCTCTTTCTCTTTTGATTTTATTTTCATAAAAAAAACTCTAGGGTGTAATGTAACCAGTACCACACTCCAGCACGGTCACAGTCCGACCCATTCTTTTTCCATTTATCACACTGTTATCACGATCAGGACGCAGTAGTTAATTTATCGGAACACAGCATCGTTTTGATCTTTGAAGAAACCCGCTGTCTCCAAGCCAAGTCTTATCTTCAAAAGGAGTTGATCATGATTTCCAACTCACAACTGATTTCTAACTTGCTCTGTTTGGTTGCTGGGTTCACAGGGGACGTGAAGGAAATAATCTAGTAGCAGTGATTATCTGGCATAGTATCCTACTTTGACTAAATGAGTCCTCGAATTAACTTGATGTCTAACCCTGACTGATAATTTGTTGTCGTGGAGAATCTTGGGATGGAGAAGAGGATTGAAGTTTCTGGATGTTAAAGTTTCTAGATTTGGGGGATTGTCCTGATTTTTGCTTTCAATTACTTCTTAACAACCAAACAAATTATGAATTACTTTTAGAACAAAAGCCTGAACATTTAATTGAAGCACTGATTATCTGGATATTATAGGTGAAATGCAGGTGAAGGAGATTGAAGAGTCATAGATTGTGATCCCATGAAACCTAAGATCTTCCTTTCACAATTTTTTCATGGTTGAAAAAATAACTCCAGTCATCAAAAGCAAGAATATGTTTTGTTAGGTTGGAGGGTTTTTCACTGTGAATTTAAAGTCCCTAACACACAAGAGGCTCTCCTGTTTATTTGGTAAAAGCTATCATAAGTTGTTAATTTACGCAGGGATCCAAGTAATTTATGCATCTGGATTTAGTATCAGCCGAGATTCTGCTGTAACCTGTATCTCTATCTATATCACAGGCCTGCAGAGTGACTAGATGGCTGCATCTATGCGGGAATCAAGACTAGGATCTCAGATACAATTTCTTGGGACTGCAACTTTGAACCTGCAGGAAGCACACTGCTTAGCTTCACAATCAAGTATTCTATTCTCTAAGTCACTAATGCATGCAAGTGCCATGGAAAACAGAAAGATGTGGCAAAACTTGCTTGAATCATGCATGCTTCTTTCACCTGATAGCTTATTCTATCTCACTAATTGTCTGGAGATTTGGTGTTGCGGTGGGAGGACCACTGCATTATCAAACAAGCATTTGTTCTATATAATTGCTCGGTGGAATTGATTTTTCTTGCAAAATAAGACCGGTAATTCTAGGTTAATTGTCAAGAAAAGAGCAAGAATAAATTAAAAAAAAAATAAGTATATCAACCCTTCTTGTGTATTTTTTCGGCAAAAAATACCAAGAAATTCTATCCCATTAATTTTGAGAAACGAGAAATTAAAAAATAAATACAAACATGAAGAAACTGAAAAAGGATTGGGATGGTTTGAAGGGAATTGAACCCGACGTGAATCGAACACGCAACCTTCTGATCTGGAGTCAGACGCGCTACCATTGCGCCACGGATCCCGTTGATGTATAGCAGAAGTTTTAATTTATATTTTTAACTACAAGATTCTTTTTCAGTGAGGAAAAACTGTCGAAGCGGCAAGCCAGCGTTTGCCAAGATTCCTCCATAAGATGGTCTGATCTGCAGAGTCTATAATGTAAATTATTTTGGGTGAAAAATGAAAAATATTTATATTTAACAACTAGAGGGTTGAGACTGCTACCTTCATCACAGAAAGAGGGTCGATATTTGCTTTCCAGTTTGACATTCATGAAGAAGATCTTTTAAAAGTGTCCTACCTTGACATTGTCGTTGTAGTTGTTAATCTTTTTTTTTTTTTTTTGTGTGTGTCAGTTTGACATCAATATAGATCATTTTAAGAGGACTTCCTGAACTTTATCAGTTCGAGTATCGATCTCATCTCTTCACGTGACTTTGAAGTTCATAGAAATCATTTTAGGCATGTTGTCTTGACTTTGTCAATTGAGTTATTGATTTTTATTTTGCGGTGTCATATCCTCTCGCTTGTTTACTTTACTCCTCTTTAGAATTCTTGCTTCTAGCTTGATCTTGAATCTTTACTGGGAATGCTTTTGTGGAAAAGAATTATTTCCTTTCTTTTTTATCCCTTTCCTTTCTTTTTTTTTACTCTTTGTTGTAAGTTATCTCAAGAGCAATTCTATAAAGGTGCTCGTATTGAAAAGGATGATGAGCAGGTTTTATTTCAAAAAAAAAATATTTAGAAATTCATGATAAAAAAACATATAAAAATAAATTATAAAATTAGCTTATCAATAATTAACAATAAATTTGTAGAGATAAGTTGAAGAATTATCTTGTTGACTAGTGAAGATATAAAAGATAAAATCAAAGAAGAGTTATTATAAATTTATAATTAATTTTAAAAATTTATTTTAGAGGTGATAGTAGAGGAGGCAACCTTTTGATCAGAATCTAGAAGAGAAAATTCAACACCAAAAAAGTGATATTAAAATTAAAGTTTTTTATGTTTATAGATTCTTTATAGGTTGAAAAATCAACCACTATAATTTCATAGAAATCAAGAAAATAATATTAAAGGAGATGATTTAGATTTAAAACTCTTGGTCTATGATGACAAAAAATATTCATCCTATATTAGTGAAGTAACACCACCATCACAGATAAAATAACGAGCATATAAATTCTAATTTAAATAATAAAATTATTTATAAAAAGGTAATAAGAATAGATATAGTTTTATATGTAATTTTTTGTGAATCATATCATGAAGAATGTGTTTTACATGTATTTAAAAAGAATTATGGAACTACTATAGTTAAAGTTAATTTTCTTAGACTTCAAATAATAGATGTGAAGCATACATCACATATCTTATTAATAATAATATATAAAATACAAGGAAGAGATTATTTGGTTCTTGTAGTGCTTAGTCTCTTATTAAGTTAGAGTTTGAGAAAGATCCTACAAGTGTTATTGCGCATGATCTTTATTATAACACTAAGTTGGTTTTATTGCGTATATTACTAGCAAGTATGAAGTTTCTAATATAAAGACTAGGCATACAAGCTATTGGCAATTTTTATTGGACGTTCACGATATCAATGCAAGAGCAATTTAAATTTGAGGTCGCATTCTCTCCAACATAGAGAGATTGATATAGGATAATTTTTAGTGTAATTTATTTATTTTGTTACCTATTTTATAAAATATTTTTTATGATATTTTTATTTTTTACTATCTAGTTTAGAAAATCAAATATTGATATTGATAATTTTATTCTTTCTTTTTAATTTAGAAATCTTTATGATAACTCTATAGTTATTGATTGGAATTCCTTTTCTTTTCAAGATATTCTTATAACTAGTATAGGTAAAGATTGTTTTGTATTTTAAAAGACTACATAAAGAGTATGTTCAATTATAAAACTTTCAATTAGATTTTTTGTAAGGTAATCTTATTCAATATAATTTTTTGTTGTTTATTTTTATTGTCTTTCCTGTATTGTTTTTGTTTGTTTTGAATTTCCCCTTACAAGAATATAGCATGTTTTAAAATTTGATCCATTTATTTTGGAAACTTATAAATGAATTTCCCATTATATTCTTTTCATTATTGACAAAATATAATGCCAATTAATACTTTAAAATAAATATCTCTTGATTTTTAATTGAATTTACTATTATATTCCTTTTATTGTTATATGGCCTCAACTTGCCAACTTCACTTCATATTCGAAATTTTTGTATTTTTCAATTTAATGGCCTAAAATATTGTTATGATACTTATACTTTTTATTTGAATCGCATCATTTATAGTATTGTGGTGGTATGTGCTTTTTTAGAACTAGGATAGTGTGTATGGTACTTAAGAGATCAAAATAAATTATATTAGATAAAAATAGGATATTAATATTTAACAATGATACTCAAAGAGTTAGTGGTGCAATAAGATCCTATAGGATTCACAATGAATGAATAAGATTTTTAGATCAAATCTAAGGATCATTGTGACATAAGTTGGCAAATCTCGATAATAAGATTTTTATTATATTTTTTTTCTATAATCACAATGTCTACAAATTTAATTGGTAAATTATTGATAAAAAACTATAATATGAAATTTTGAAAATGCTGATGCAAATGAAAATAAGCTTATTATTATTTAATAGAGGATGAATCTTCATAACCATTTCATGCCACCTTATGAGACCTCTTATCTATTTTATTTTTTTGTTGTTTCTTTGTTATCTAAAAACTGGACATATTTAACACTATTTTTAAATTGAATTTGTTCTACTTTATTAATATATAAATTGAATTCTTTTCTCTTTCAATCTTGTTGTCATCCGATTATGCATACCATATAACAATAAGGTTATATAGACTTATAAAACTAGTAAATTAGAAGCTTTTATTTATAAGTAATGTTAAGTATATCTTATTGTAGTGTATTATGAAATGAGTTTTGATATATTATGTACCGGTAAACTTTTCAAATTCAATAACTTTAAAATTTTGAATGATCATTATATAAAGCAATATACAAATCTTAATTACTTTTATTGGATTATAGTTTTTTAAATGGCACTTATACATTCTTCAATACCCAATAGTTTATTGAATTCACTTTATTCCAAAACTTTTTATTCACACCCTCCTCAATAATAAGATAAATAACAAGGATTAGCTAAATCAACAATGCTTTTAAGAGTGTTTTAAATAGGAGTGGTATGATAAAAAATCATTTAGCTTAACCAGATAACAATGTACCCAAATTGATTTGGGCATCATTAATGGACTCTTCTTGATATCTAAACAAATTTAGAAAAAAAAATTAAGTATTTGAGTCATAGAATTGGATGTTAGAGAAAACAATCTAAACATTTTTATGGTAAACAAATATAGGGAATTTTTTAAATACAAGAGTTCTTTACTCTATTTCTTGTGTTGAAAAGGATTTTCAAGCAAATGAATTAACCAAGATGCCTTTCTTTTTAGGTTATTTATATTTTTATAACAATTTTTATCTCATTGAGCCATTTATTCATCTTTTATTTCAATAGACGTTTGCTGTTATTGAAAGAAGTTAAGTTTTATTAATGTGATCCATGCTACTCACTCTAATATTTATATACAATAAATTTAATTAAATAAATATTTATATTTATCATAAAACATTATTGATATACATGTTGATCATCGATGGAGCTTCATAGCCTATCAAAATTTCTATTTATATGAGACCAAGTTTTTCAGGACATGATTACAATTATCTTAAAGAATTAGTGTATATCCTATTTAGGTTTAAACCTATAAATATGATCTAGCTTTTGTCTCAACTTGTGTGATCTTAAAGGTTTTTCAGGCTTTTAGGTTGTTTATATTATTAATGAGATTTTTTAGGCTCTTAAATTAAAAAGATATAAGGAGAAATTCTTTCACAATCTTTCATATATAGAGTGAGTTTTAATTTAAGTGGAAATCTAATTGAACATCAATAAACATGTATCACACTTACAATGTGAATCTTCCTTTCTAATCCTACAGGGTGGAGCTTGAGTCTAGAGTTTTTTTTAATATTTAATATGAAATTTGAAAAGGTTCAGGATAACCATCCATATGTATTCTCAAAAAATAATTAAAGACAATGACTTAAATTTAAATCGATTAAGAATAACAACTTGAATTTAGATGATTTTGAAAAATAAATATATGATTTGCTTGAAATAAAATAGGCAAGTAATTAAAAAACTAAAATCAAAAGAAAAGAAATATCTATCATGTTTATCTCTATTCCTAAGGATTTGTAATGTTGTTGCTTCTTAACATTTAAAAAATTATAATTTAGTTCTTAAAATAGATTAAAAAACTTTAAAAAGATATAACGATTCTACACATGCTAAGGTGTTAAATATATTTTAAAAGAAATAAAAATCATATAAAAATGTTTTTTTTTAAAAAAAATTACCTTACATGTTTTCATTTCTATGTTCAATTCTTGCACGCCATTATTTGCTGAGTTATTTCATGAATTTATTTTAAGTCATTTATGTGAATTTAGAATTAATTTGAGGTATTAATTCATCACATTTTATGTGATTTTGAGCATTTGAATCCCTAAATTAGCAAGGTGGGAAAAATTGTGTTTATTGACCCATTTCATTTTATCCTGAGTCAAGCCTCGTTATTGAGTTTTAGAGTTAATTGAGGGATTTTTTTGAATCAATCACAGATACGTTGAATTAATATGTAGATTGGAAACAGAAAACTTGGATCGTATAAGGACTTAATCGTGAAAAAATTTCGTAAGAACCTAATTGAGATATGAGATCCAATCAGGGGACGAATTTGTTT
Source organism: Populus ilicifolia (assembly GCA_015708895.1). Classification (NCBI taxonomy): domain Eukaryota; kingdom Viridiplantae; phylum Streptophyta; class Magnoliopsida; order Malpighiales; family Salicaceae; genus Populus; species Populus ilicifolia. The sequence goes on from SRLM01000142.1 coordinate 227,147, forward strand.
TCGCTCCGAAAGAGAGCTGACGCGGGTAAAAAAGGCCACGCCAACTCTGTTTTGGCGGGGAAATCTCTAAATAACAAAAGAAAAAATTAAATCCCTAATTCCTCAATTCCAGCAACCTGCCAGGAATTCATTCTCTCACTCAATTACCCTCTACTATGGAAATCAATGATGGAGAAGAAGAGGATTTTGAGTTCTCAAGGAATTACTTTCTAGCAAAAGAATTAGCTGGGTCGGGTAAGAAATCAACCCGCAAGATTTCCGATATCAACGTCGTTGATGAACAGGTCGCTCACCACTTTCTCTATCATAATTTTCTTTATTTTCCTTTTATTATTAATTTTTTTGATTAAATATTAATTTCTTGGTTTAAAAAGTTTTGTTTTTAAAATATTGCAGGAGCTAAGAGCGGCAGCAGCTAATATTGAGCTAAAACATGAGAAAGAGATTAATTCTCTTGTTAATAGTTACAAGAGCCTGTATCCTAAATGGGTTTTTGAACTCAGGTAATTAGTTAAGTTATTGCAAGTATTTGTGAAATTGTAGTATTCGATGAAATGGGCACGATTTATTTGACGGAATAAACTGGCACGAAGAGTAGTAAGTTAGTCACAGATAGCAAGTTGAAACCCATTTCGAGGAAAAAAAAAAAGAAGAAACGATATGGCCTCAAGTTTGGATTTGAGAGTTCAGTTGATTTTTTTTAGTGGGTATTTGTTAGTTTAATGTACTTAATTTTTCATGTACATTTTTGATAATTTTATGAAAATTATGGGCAACATCCCTTTGATTCTTTGTTATGAATTTTCTTTTTGAGGATTATTTGCACTAATTTATGATTCTTTACTATGAATTTAGGTGTGGATTTGGCCTTCTAATGTATGGTTTTGGATCGAAGAAGGTACTGATTGAAGATTTTGCTTCTACAGCATTAACCGAGTATTCTGTAGTAGTCATCAATGGGTATCTTCAGTCAATTAATCTAAAACAGGTAATCTACCTGGGTGCCTTTTGTTGATACTTGAACTTATTTATCGGTTTACACATTGATATTGCCAGGTTCTTAAATGCTGATATAACATTAAAATGATTCCTTGGCTTAGAAATTCAAGCCAAGCATAATACAGTGGGGTTTATGCATGATACACCGGCCACCATTTTCTTTGTTCTATGCTAACTACTGTAACATCATGACTGTAGGTGGTCATTGCTTTAGCTGACATTTGGTGGGAAGAGTTGAAAACCAAACGAAGGACTTCATCAGGGGTTTCATCTAAATTTCAACAGCCTTTTAATTCTCAATCTATGGATGACCTTCTTGCATTTTTGCATGAATCAGATGTGGAAGAAAATGATTCTTTTGTGTGCATTGTTGTTCACAATATTGACGGGCCTGGATTGAGAGACTCTGAAAGTCAACAGTATCTTGCGCGACTTGCTTCTTGTTCACATATCCGCATTGTTGCATCTATTGACAATGTTAATGCACCTCTTTGTGAGTATATCTTATTATAGCTAGTTACATGTGAACACAATGGCTAGTTGGGGCAATCTGCCAAGTTAAATTGTTTTAAATTTTATTTCTATGGCTCCATCCTATGGCTCACATAATTAGGTTAAACATATTTCCTAAATAGCGAAACATTTCATGTCATGATTTCTCTGGGTGCTTCAAAAAATGATCCATGTTTTATGTTAACATTTAGACTTGTTTGCAACTGCTTTGTTGGGAGATGAAGGTCTAAATAGGATAGTCCCCATTGGCATATAGGGTTAACATTAGGGCGTGAAAATTGTTCCAAGTCTCTTCTGAATGATGGTGAACCCTCAATTCTTGTCTCACTTTCACTTTCATTTTGTTTCTATGCCATGGATAAGATGTCAATTTTCATTTTCCCGTCTTTCCTATGATTAAAGAACAAAAATCTTTTTGGAACCCTTTAGTAATTTTTTTTTCCTTGGTTCATCTTATACATTTATGATTTACCGTCCTCTTCCAATTTTCATGTCCAGGACCCTAATAACCGTACTGGATTTTTATTTTTTTTTGGCAGTGTGGGATAAGAAGATGGTTCACACCCAGTTTAATTGGTTCTGGTACCATGTTCCTACCTTTGCACCTTATAATGTTGAAGGAATCTTTTTTCCTTTGATTCTCGCTCACAGCAGTACAGCTCAAAGTGCCAAAACAGCTGCAATAGTCTTACAGAGTCTGACACCCAATGCCCAAAGTGTGTTCAAAATTCTTGCAGAATATCAGTTGTCTCATCCTGATGAAGAAGGCAAGTAACTACGCATGATTTGGAGCATTATGTTTCATGGTTGAAATCTTATATGCTTTATTTGATTTGTCATTTTCAGGCATGCCAGTTGATGCTCTGTATACAACTGCTCGAGAGCGCTTCCTTGTGAGCAGCCAGGTCACGTTAAACTCTCATTTGACAGAATTCAAAGATCATGAGTTAGTAAAGACTAGACGAAACAGTGATGGACAAGATTGCTTGCACATCCCGCTTGCAGTGGATGCCCTTGAAAAGTTGCTTTCTGAGATCAATCAATAGTTCTGACTAAGTTTGTAAATGTATTTCGCATCCTGCTTGCTGTGGATGCCCTTGAAAAGCTGCTTTCTGAGATCAATACAATATACCTGGTACGTGCAACTCAGGTTGTAACTTGAATTAGTCTCATGATCAACTCTTAATTTCGATCTCTAGCAAGCTGGCAACCTATTGCAGCAGTTCGCATCAAAAAACTACTTTGTATCTTCGATAGCCTTTGGAGAAAACTTTTTGTTTATACCTTGATGTTTCCTTTAAAATACCTCTGTTCAATTCCAATCAAGTATTCCGTTCCCGGACAGGAGCCCAATGCCAATTCTGGAGTACCAACTTAGTCCTTCGTTTCCCATTTACGTATCATCCGAATTTTATATGTGACGTTTAGTTAATTTAAGGTGTGTGGTCATTTACTAACTATAGGATGCTATGTCGTTCGGTTACATAGTTGGGACCTGGAAGTCTCTTAAGCCATATGAATACTGCAGGCCATGTTTTGTGCTTCTGTTTTTTTTCTCGAACTTAAAGCTGCGTTATTGTTCCAGGACTTTTCTATATCAATTGGGCTATATATTCATAGCTTAATCAAGTCACAACCTTTTCTATTCGAGCACTTACACAGTTTCAGTTGGAATGTCTATTAATTTTCTTTGGAACCTGGAGATGATAGAAAATCAAAATACCAAAAATCAAAGAGATGATTAGACAAGACTATTCATGGAATCTTGATTCATGATTTATCAAAAAAGAAGAAGAAGAAGAATCTTGATTCCTCCAGCAAGGCCTGAATCATTATATTTGACATAATGCAAGACTTTTGGGAATTTTATACAAAAGTACTGGCATGTACCAAGATTGATAGAAAAAATTCAAAAAGAATTATAATGGATAAAATTACACCAAAATGTGTAAGGTCGGCTTTATTTTTCTTCACAAGTCATGTTTCGCTCATAAATTCCTTTTAAGTAGTATTATTGTCCGCTGATCATATAAATGAGACCATAACGATGCCAAAGCTCTTCACAAGAACTTTTACTTGTCAAATGCGATTGGGCTTGAGATTTACAATTTTTGAACAGCTCATGATCCTTTATACGTATTGGATCTGGGCAAAAATAGCCGTGGGCCTCGAAGCTCGAATTAGTGCAAACACTCCAAAGTGAGCCTGTATAATCAAAAGCTCGACTTGGATCTAGGAGTACCCTTGGTGGTCAAATACCCTCAAGGGCATACACCATCGACATGGGTGCGAGGACAGCTTGATGTCCTCATATGCCACAAGGTATGTCATCCTTAGTTGAGGCTCGAGGGTGTTGATGGATGATGACAATGTAGTAAATATTTTCTTCAAATATATGATGTACTAAATAAGAATAAATAGCTCTAGATTAGCCCTAGTTAAAACATCACTAGTTGGTATAGAAAAAAATGGTGTACTGTTTGAGGGTCTGCTAAAAGTACAAGTCGCCGTGTATACATTTCTTAGGTGCAAGACTCTTCAGCAAACCTCATATACATTAGATTAATGCAATAAATAACACTAGATATATAGTTGTGAAATTCTTTATAAAAAAAGGATGGTCATGACAAGGAGGGCCCTAAGTAAATGTACATCCACCTAACTAAAAGGATAAAGGGCCATGTTTATAGCAAACCAAGTGAATTGCTAGTACGAAATACTACATATGTATGTATGTATGTATGTATGTATGTATGTATGTATGTATGTATGTATGTATGTATGTATATGTATATATGTATATGTACATAGGGTTTTAATAAAAAAAACTATAGTTTTTTCTAATTGATAATAAAATAATGGTCATGGTTTGAGTAGGAGAGATTCCACTGAAGGACTTTTGTGTCATTTAGTTTTTTAATTTAATTCTTGAATTTTTAAAAGTAATCTTCATCTTAATTTTGTTATTCTTACAATTATTCTCAAATACCATATACAATACATTTAAAAAAAAATTAAAAGTTAACAATTAATAAATTAGTATTCAATTATAAATTATTTTCTAAAGTTGTTTTAAAAGTATAATCGTAAATTTTCTAGTTGAATTTCTGACTTTGACACCTTTCCTGGTTAAAGCCACAACGTTCAAAAACTTGTTGTGATATTTAAAGATGATATTATATTACTTGTTCCCACTAGTGTTTAAGGATTACTTGTCATGTAATGTGACATTAAGTTTCACTCGCACAATCAAGCGGCGGAAATGGTTGTGGGAGTGATGTTTTAGGTTGTTTGTGCACGATTTGTTGCCCGAATACAACCTGAGATGAGAGTGAGGTGCCCTTATAATAATGTTTTGCGTCATTTTCTTGTGCTCGCAATTCAACCCTGTGCCGGTACGCCGGCAATAAATTTCCCAACTTGATCTTTCTTTACATTCAGGGGATGTGAATCCCTCCGCTGACTTTGCTTTGCCAAATAAATTGTATCCACATCAACAGCCTATTACTTGTATCCTCGCATTATCTCTCTCACCATGGCCACCTCTTTCTACAGTTTCCAAACTTTGAATCTCTATGTCATTTCCTTCCTGCTGCTGCTTCTTCCACCCTCTGCTAATTCAATTTCCTTTCAAAGAACACGATTTGACCCTAGTGACACCAGCATAATCTGTGAGGGAGGTGCATCAACTCGTGTTGGAAGCATTGAATTCAATAGTGACACTTATATGTGTCAAGTTGGTCGGGCCACTTATGCCAAGAAGGTACCTCTCTGGGACTCTTCCACAACAAGGCTGACCGACTTCAGTACCCATTTCTCTTTTTACATCGACATTGAAGGTCGTACTTCTTATGCAGCCGGATTTGCTTTCTTCATCGCTCCTGTTGAGTTTCACATACCCCCGAATTCAGCTGGAGGTTTTCTAGGCTTGTATAACATCACCACAAGTGACTCTCCACATAACCATGTTGTCCACATTGAATTTGATTCTTTTGCGAATTCTGAATGGGATCCTCCAATTCAACATGTTGGGATCAATAACAACTCAGTTTCCTCGGCCACATACACCTATTGGAATACCTCCTTGCACAGCGGCGATACTGCTGATGTGCGAATAACTTATAACTCCACTACAAAGAATCTGACGGTTTCTTGGAAGTATCAGACAACTTCAACTCCTCAAGAGAATACTAGTCTTTCCTACATTATTGATCTCAGGAAGGTTCTTCCTGAGTGGGTCACGATTGGGTTTACAGCTGCTACTAGTAACCTTATAGAGCGGCATGTGCTTCAGTCATGGGACTTCAGTTCTACCCTGGAGATGAGTGAAACAAGCGGAAAGAGCGCTAAAAATATAAAGCTCGTGGTGAGTCTGACAGTTTCAGGAGCTGTTTTGATTATTGTGATTGCTGTAGTATCTGGAATTTTGTGGGGACGGAAGTTGGTAAGGAAGGAAACAGCGGAGACGGTGAACTTAACATCAATCAACGATGACATTGAAAGGCGTACCGGTCCGAGAAGATTTTCCTATAAAGATCTTGTTTCAGCTACCAACAACTTCTCTGCTGAGAGGAAGTTAGGGGAAGGAGGGTTTGGAGCTGTTTACCAAGGGCAATTGGCCGGTACAGATACGGCAGTTGCCGTGAAAAAAATCTCTAGAGGTTCGAAACAGGGGAAAAAGGAATACGTAACTGAGGTGAAGGTCATTAGCCAGTTGAGGCATCGGAATCTAGTGCAACTCATAGGTTGGTGTCATGATAGAGGTGAGTTCCTTCTTGTCTATGAATTCATGTCAAATGGTAGCCTTGATTCTCACCTTTTTGGTAAGAAGATTCCTCTCACATGGACAGCAAGATACAGAATAGCTCTTGGATTGGCCTCTGCTTTGCTTTATCTTCATGAAGAGTGGGAACAGTGTGTGGTGCATCGCGATGTAAAATCAAGCAACGTAATGCTCGATTCAAGTTTTAATGTCAAGCTCGGTGATTTTGGGCTAGCTCGACTCATGGACCATGAGCTAGGTCCGCAGACTACAGGTTTGGCAGGAACTCTAGGCTATTTGGCTCCAGAATATATAAGCACAGGTCGAGCTAGCAAGGAATCTGATGTATATAGTTTTGGCGTGGTTTCTCTAGAGATTGCTACTGGAAGAAAAGCAGTTGATGCCATTGAACAGAAATCAGAAATGAGCTTGGTAGAGTGGATTTGGGATCTTTATGGAACTGGAAAACTCAACTTGGCTGTTGATGAGAAACTTCACTCTGAATTTGATGAGAATCAAATGGAGTACTTGATGATTGTTGGGTTGTGGTGTGCTCACCCTGATCGCAATATAAGACCCTCGATAAGGCAGGCAATTCATGTTCTTAACTTTGAAGCACCATTACCAAATCTTCCCACAAAGATGCCTGTTCCTCTGTATCATGTGCCTCTACCATCGCTTAGCTCCGGTGAGCCCTTGATATCACACTCAATGGATGTGGGTCGTTAATCATGGCTTTTCACGTGTAATATGCAATAATGTAGATAGAGAGATGATTGCCGAGATGCTTAAATAGATCTTCTTTTTCATTTGGTCCAGTTCTTAGGGCACCTTTGTATAGCAGCTGCTATGGGAGATCTTTTTCTCCTCAAATAAACCATTTCATTCAGTCTTATTTTCTAAATAAAGGTACTCCTTGCTATAAAAGAATAAGTCCCATTACAGTGTTTAAACACCTGTCTTTTAAGTAGAACCTTGCTGTGTTGGAACTGATAAACTGTAGTTATGATTTTTGCCTCCGCGTATCGCTGGTGTGCTTCGACGGAGAAGGCTTACGTATCGGCTGGCGGTATGGAGGCCTTCCTGCAATGGATGTGCTGTAGGCTGGATCCAATACATTGACTTGAAGGCTTATGCACACCGAAGGCCTTCGGGGCCTGGTTTGACTTTCTTGTTAGATCCCAATTGGCAGCTGTTTCTTTTGTCTTCGTGCTGAGCCCCTCGGTATTTTGCAAATGACTGCCATCATGCCATGGCCACTTCTCTCATGCTCCACATGCTATCGCTGGTTGAATTGATTTCACTACTACAATAATCATCAACATTTTTTTATATATATAATCATCCACAATAATCATCAACATTTTTTTATATATATAATCATCCTTTTATCATTATCTTTTCCTAACTTTATTATATCTTTATTATCAAAATAATAACTACTACCACTGATCTTCACCTCATCACAATCACTACTACTTACCACATTATAATAACTATTAGTATTATTAATACCATAACAATTATTATCAGTGATAAATATTACTAATGTTATTATTATTATTATTATTATTATAACTAACATTACAAGTTTTGTCACTATAATCATCACTATTATTATTATTATGATCTCTATTATAAAATATTATCATTATTTCTATTATAAATTTTCATATCATACTACCATTAATAAATAATAAAATCAATTGATACTTATAAATTCATATCATTATTTTTTTTAATTCAAACTTGTTCAACTTAAATCATACATTTAATTATTATCAATCCCACACCAAATTATTTTTCTTAAATTTTTAACTTAACCATAAAATTCACTCAAAATAATTGGTACCCTTTAAATCATCTATGATTTCTTCAATTCTAACACACATAAATTATAAAATTACACTCAATTTCATTAAGTGGCAAATTAAATCTGTTTTTTTTAAGTTCCAAACAAACTCTAAAATACAAATCATATATTAATATAATAAAACTATCATCATAAAGCAACCAAAATACTTAAATATACAAATAAATTATAAAAACTACAAATAAATTTCAATAAATTAACTAAATATAAATGGGTTAAGACATAAATGAATGGGTTTATTTACCTAGTGGAGTAAAGTTTGACGAGAAATTGAATCGATAGAGAAAGGTTGTGCTGTCACTAACAGGTTGGGTGGCTGGATTTTAGAGGGGAACTATTGAAAGCTCGAAGAAATACAACCTTAAATTGAAATCAAAGAAGAAAATGAAGAATAATGAGAAGTGAGTGGAAAAAAGGATTGCCGGGCTTGAAATCATTTTAAATTCATTGATGAAAATTTTGTCAACAATTTGACATATTTGTAATGCCCACATACTTTTTTTCATCCCAACACTATTTTCATTACAAGTTACCTATGAAGAAACTTTTGTCATAATTTTTATTGATAAACAACTGTGAAACATCTTTCATCTATATTTTTGTTATTTTATTTCAATTTTACAATAATGATGGTGAGTAGTTGTAGCCAACTTGCGAGTAAGTTCCTGGAGCATAATGGAATTCAAAAGAAATCAAGCAAAGGGCAATAATTAAAAAATCTAAAAGCCATCAACCAATAATCATAACTCAAAACATTTATCATTATGGATTGAAATAATGAATTGATTATTTTGTCTTTCTTAGAAAAACCAACAAAACTTGCAATCAAGGGCAAAATTTTCTTTTCTAGGGAATCCATTGGGTATTATTATAAAATTGATTTTGGATAAATTGGTCCACATATTTTTTTATGGTGCAAGGAAATGACTTTGTTGCCTTTAAAAATAGAAAAAATATATAGCTTGAGTCCAAGGAATTTTTTGTATTTTTATTATTTTTTACACCTAAAATTATACTTATATCCTTAAAAGTTGGAAAAACATTAAACTAGCAAAGAGGCTTTGTCGTGTTTTTAGTTTTTATAACAATAAAGTAATGGAATTGCTTTTATTTATAAAAAAAAAATGGTTCCAAAGGCATTTTTATATTTTTATTATGGTTTCTGGAATTTATTAGGAGATGCTTGCTAATTTTAGAATTTTAAATGTTATTAGAAACAAAGTTGCACAGGTGTGATGATTTTTGTGCCTTCCAAGCAATACATATATGTCCACTAGGGGATTCCTAACACTGTCATCCACATTGATTTTGGGAGTTGTATTTTTTTTTTCATTGATGGGATGCGTGCTAATGATGAAGATGTGGTGAGGTTCTAGTAATTTGTTTTTGTTATTTGTTTTCTTTCTCGTAGTTTCAACATTCATGTCAATTCTTAAAATAATTAATTATGTTTTCTAGTTTTTATTTATATCAATTTTAATTATTATTTATTTTTTTTAAAAAATAAATAAATTTTATTCCTAACTTTTTTATTTCATTAAATTTTTCTATATGCTCTTTCAATTAGTATTGTTGTGTTTCACCTTTTTCTAAAAACAAATAAATTTTTCTATCATTTTATTTTATTTAATTTTTTTATTCAATTTTAATTTTAATTTTAATTTTTTTAATTGTTATTTTTTTATCTTTTTCTTGATTTTTTTCAATTCTGTCTCGTAATATTTTATTTTATTTATTTTTATCCGATTGTAATATTTATCTTTTAATTGCTATTTTTTATTATTTTATTTTTTAATTTGATCTCTGATTTTTTATTCAGTTTTTATATCAAATTTAATTATTATTTTTTATTAATATATTTTTTAATTTTTTATAATTAAAAATTTTATAATTAATATTTATCTATTTTTTACAGAATAATTTAGACTTTATAATCTAAATTACATGCTAAACAGATTAATCTAAATAAACTCTAGTTATCATCACCTAAGTATTTTGTTTATATTAAAAAATTAACATAGCATGCAGCATCATTGTTCATGGCAAATCTTGTAGGTATGCATGGATTTTAGATCAACAAATATAAAATATATAGATAAAATTATGTAAAATACATATATTACTAGGTGAAAATTATTAAATTAAATTTATATATCTTATATTCATTAATTTAATTTATAAATAATGTGTAAATATAATCTATCTAATAATTAATAATTATTTCTGGTGTGAGGGACAGCCTCCCCTGATAATGAACCGGAGCACAGGCAGCATGCAGATGCATACAATTTTATTTCATTTTATTTTTGTTAGGTCTGCACTCTATACCCTCGACCAAGATCAGACAAGTTGACGTGAGGTCGGGTCAGCTCACGGTCAAACGTTTTTTCTTGGTTTCAACCAGCCACCTGGCTAGTCTTCCTTCTCTGTCAAGGCAAAAAATAATAACAATAAAGAAAAACAACAACTCTTCTGTCGTTTCTGTACTCTACACGCTACCTTTGTTTTGTTGAACCACGCGGCCACCAAACTTTCTTTTCTTGTTTTTTTATAATTTAATATTTACAAAACACTGCCTACCGCTGCCTTAGGCATTTAAAAAAAGAAAAATGGCCAATTATTTATGATTTATTTTTTAAAAAATCGGATGCAGTTAAATTTAAGTTGGATTGCTAGATAAAATTTCAATCCTATGAGTGGTTTTATAATTTGCGAGGTCACATGATACAAGCAAACATTATTTAGCATAATTTTTTTTATTCGGGTATTCTCACATCATTATTTTAAAGTGTAAAACTAATCATATCTGAGGTTTATGATTGTTCTTTTTAATAAATATGTTTTAAAAAATTAAAATTTTATTTTTATTTTTATAAAGATATAATAGTATTTTAACCACTGAACTTGATGCACAGATATTAAATCATAATCATATATACATGTATTTAATTTACCATAATAATGTATGCCAGTATTTAACACATGTCTAATTTACTTTAGTTGTGTTGTTTTATATATATATACGTGTGTGTGTGTGTCTGGGTGTGTGGTATGGTTTTTGAAGGTTATGAGTATATTAGATGTTTTTTTTTTAAAATATTTTGTATTTTAAAATGTATTTAAATATTTTTTATTTTTAAAAAATATTTTTAATATAGTATATCAAAATAATTTAAAATAAAAACTGTAATTTTTTCCAGCCACTACATCTAGATATGCACTCTTTATAATTTTTTTATGTATATTATATATTTTTTCTTCCTATATTTAATAATTTAAACATTTGAATATCTCGAATTCTAACAAAGAACTGTTTTTTCAAGAACAACCACCCCCACAAGCGTGGAACATAGCCCTGAAAGGGCCAATTTGTTCTTTCATAACTTCGCCAACATTGTTTTCGCTTCTAGCTTATATGCGTAAAGAAAGGCTTCTGGTTGCCTGCTTTCTCTCCCGACAATGAAACAGTACTGTTATCTTTTTCATCCATGGTGGCTTCGTTTTCAACAATTTTGCCCCAATAAAGTCATTTTTAAAAGCATGGTTTTGGGATTCCCTCGCAGGTTTCATCTTTGTCGGCTTCAAGTTGACTATCATAGGGACTATTGTTTTTTTATTATTATTAATGTAAATATTCATTTCTATATTTTAATTAATTTTATAAATTTTAAAATTAACAATTATATAATTTTTTTATAACTCTTAAATTTATATAACTTAAATTAATAATTTTTTAAAAAAATTAATCTCAGACAATCTTGTCATTATTAATCAAAATTAATAATGATGAGATTATGAACAACACCACCAAAATATCTTGATTTTTTACAACAAGGAAAAATTATCCAAACAAAACTAATAATTTTTTTCCTTGAAAAATCCTTGTAAAAAATAAAAAAAATTAATCAAGTTTAAGAATGCAGTTATAAAAGGGTTAATTCCAAGAAGAATTATTTATAAAATACATTTGACACCAATAGCTAGTATGGGTGGTGATTTGTTCCCTTATTAATCGTCTCTGCTGGCCACTCCTGTGTATTTTTCTCATTATCTTTTATTCCTAATGTAGATATCTCGGCGGAGGTAGTAATGTAAATCTCTAGTCTCCCAAAATTATTTTCATGAAAAAATGGAACATCTAATGCCATTAATTCTTAAATAAGTGATGCTTCAACCCAGTTATATTCTTATGATGTCAAGGGCGTCAATCTTGTTAAACATCAAGTGGCTTTCACCTGTGTGTTTTGTTGGACAGTTTAATCTCTTTTTTTTAATAATTATTGTAATGTATCAGTATAAAAATAATTTTTAAAAATAACTGGAAATTCTCTGGTAAAAACACCCCTGTTGCCCCTTCTTTCTGCTAGACACTCGGGCACAACTTTCCAGCGATGATCGTTCTTTTCTTCTAGGCAGTGACGTCACGTCAAGTCATGATTTGATTAAAAGTCCACTAATATTGTGTGCATGTAAGGCATTTGCCCTCCCACAAAGAACGGCGACGGTGAGTCAAGAGAGAAACGTTGCCGCAAAGACAAAAGAAATGAATGTACGGTGGACTACAGACGAAGCGGCCCGCCTGTTGATTTGACTGTATCAGTCCATTTCGTGATGTGGGGCTTGGAGTTTAAGGGTGTCCTAGTTGCTATGCCCGCGTGTTTTCACGGGTTTATTTATCATGAATTTCTTAAAAACAAAATTATAACAAAAAAATTATATAAGGTAATATTTTATTAAAAAATGATAAAACTAAATTTTTTATCAGTTTAATATAAAAAATAAATTTAATAAAAATAATTAAAAAATCAGTAAAAAATTATGAAAAAACATCCTAGTAAAAAAATCATATAAAAAATATTATAGTAATTCATACTTTTTTTTAATATAAAATTAAATTATCATTCAGTTCAATATAAAAAAAATAAAATTGATAAAAATAATTTTAAAAAAATTACATAGAAAAAAATATAGTAATCAACCTAGTTTTTTTAAAAAAATATAAAATTAAATTCTCAACTAACTTAGTATTTTAAAAAATAATTGTGAAAAAGATTAAAAAAAAAAGGTAATTCAGAGAAAAAATAAAAAATATGTGGGGAAAGTTGAAACTAAATTTTTAAACAATTTAATATTAAAATAATAAATTTAATAGAGATAATTTATAAAAAAAACATGTGAAAAAATACTGTACTAGAACAAAAACCATGTAAGAAAAATGTTGTAGTAATCTATAATATTTTATTATATATAAAAACTACAAAATTAAATTTTTAATCAGTTTAATATAAAAAAATAAAAAAATATTTAAAAAAATCATAAAAAAATATTGGATAGGTGGCTGGGAATTTGATTTTGGAAATTTTTATGGATCCGATTTTTTTTTCAATATATTTTTATTTAAAAACATTTGATAAATATTATAATCATGTCAATATATCAATCTCTCAACTTAAAACATCAATAAATCAATAAAAAAAACATCTTTCTCAATCTCAACCCATCTTTTCAAGCAAGTTGAAAACTTAAAAACATCCTAAGAAAATATTATAGTAATATATAATTTTTATTTGAAATGATAAAATTAAATTATCAATCATTTCAATATTTAAAAAAATAAGCAAAAATATTTTAAAAAAAACATCCATTTTTTTTTAAGTCAGAAATAAGAAAAGAAAAAAACATGTAAAGAAAATAAAAAATATTAGTAAAACATACAAATTTATTTTTTTAAAAGTCAATCATGAAAAAAAATATATTAATGCAACGAAAATAAAATGCATGGGGAAAGCTATAGTATTTTTCACGGTCTTTTAGAGTATTGTTAGTAATGTAAAATGTTTTTTATCTTGATATATATTAAAATAATATTTTTATTATTTTAAAATTTATTTTTAATATTAAAATATTAAAATATATAAAAAATAAGATATATATTGCTAGTTCCATCTGCATAGATCATCAAGCAATGGGTCCAGCACTTCCATGTGCTATCGGAGCCCAGTTGAGAGAAGATCAGCGCTGGAACTTCATTTGTCAATCTGTAAACGGTGCACTGATCTCTCAGTGTGGATATTAGCCACCTAAATATGATAGTAATTAATAAAATATCCTCAATCAATTATCCTCTTTACATTTAAAGACGTCTCAACATGGATCTTATATTCCACAATTAATATTAACTACATATTCTTAGAGATTTAAAGATATTCTAACGCATTGATAATAAATCGATTCAAAGCTTATAGCATTTTTAAAATAAAATAAATTAAGCATAAATATAACATATCTAAAATTAATTTAAATTTTTTTTATGGTAAAAGATTGGTTGACAGCAGCCGTCGATTAAATGGTATAATCAACCAGACACTCCCCCGCGCTAATTTCCTTTTCTTTCTAATTTCGATAGAATAGTATTACGACCAGTCGTTCTGGAAAAAAAACGACCGATGACGGGAAATCAGGATTGACAATTAAATAAAGTTCACGGTCTATATTAAACAAGATTAATCTATATAATATTTTTTTTTAAAAAAAAAGGTTCTAGATGCGCACCAACGAGGATGATTATAGCTACAATGGACCATATAAAACAATATTTTACTTCGTTTAAAAACAAAAGGGTCTAGACATCTCATGAGTTATAGCTTCTATTTCTCTATTTTATTTATTTATTTTAAGTCGCCTTTTTCCAGACAAAATTCACTGAAAGTCCGAGCAGAAAACAATATGTGTAGTGGATTTGGATCAACATGAATTGTTTATAGGAACTTGGGCTATGTGCTCTCGCTCCCGACTAGGAGGCTATGATAAAACCAATGTTATAGATACGGTAGTTTAAGGGCCTGTGAGCGATATAAACTTAAAGTACCACCTATCTTCTCGAGAGGACAAAACACACCACGAGGTCATTAGCCTTAAAATATGAAACAGCGTGTCTCTTGAGAAGCTAACCACGCAGTGGATTTCAACCAGCATATCATTGGTGTCATGATCCTGTTTGTTTTTTTAAAAAAAAATAATAAAATTTTTAATATTTTTAAATAATAATGTATTAATATTAAAAATAATTTTTAAAAAATTATCAAAAATTATTTTATTATATTTCTAAATAAAAATTATTTTTAAAAATAACCCCAACCACAATTACAATCAATATATAATAATGTGTAACCATCTAGATGGTGGCCAAGTGGTAAGGATTTGGGATCAAGGGGTTTGCTCCCTCTGTGGTCTCAGATTTGAGTCCTTGGTTGCTCATGTGATGGCCACTGGAGGCTTACATGGTCGTTAACTTCAGGGCCCGTGGGATTAGTCGTAGTGCGCGAAAACTGGCTCGGACACCCACGTTAATCTAAAAAATATATATATATATATATAATAATGTGTGCTGCATCGTATATGTGATAATGTATGCATTGTGCTCTTGGCTTGATGATACTGTTCCATACCAGCTAGGAGTTAGGGGTCTGGGTAGCTTATAAGCTACATGCTCGAACCGAGGGCGATGCTTTTAAAAAGCTAGTTATAAAATTACTTGAAACTCGGCTTGACCAAGCTGGTTAACTCAACACCGAAACTTTTTAATGGTTAAAATCTAAATTTGTAATTAGCTTAACTTAACTTGAGCGAGATATAACCTTTTTATTTTTTATTTTTCTAGTGAATCTAAAAATATAAAATTAATTTGAAAATACACTGCATTACATATTTTTTGGCCTGTGAATTTTTCATACCATGTAACTATATTTATAATGTAGATTCATATAAAATGTTTCTTGACTTCCCCCACTCTCTCTTTATATATATATCTATATGTACAACCTTCATTTATTTGAAATATTTTTCAACCTTTCATGCTAGTTAGCTGTATATACTCCATTCAGGTTAATTAATTTTTTTTTTCATTGGATAACATACACACTCATATGTGAAGTGTTTATTAATTTTTCCATGTAAGATAGTCATATATATTTTATATTTACATGAAATGTTTATCAATATTTTTATAAGATATATTAAAACTTTATTTAAAAAAAAATTCAAATTAACTCAAGTCAATTTGTATAATCCAAATCTTATTTATTTGACTGGATCAACTTTCCAGCATGATTTAATAACTGCTAGATACCATGTTCGTATGATACCGCATGTTTATATGTTGTTGTGGATTTGTAAAAAAATAAAAAAAAATATGGAGAAAAACTGTTGTAATTCATAGTATTTTCAAGGAAAAAACTACAAAATTAAATTTTTAATCAATTTAATATT
This sequence comes from Populus ilicifolia, assembly GCA_015708895.1. Classification (NCBI taxonomy): domain Eukaryota; kingdom Viridiplantae; phylum Streptophyta; class Magnoliopsida; order Malpighiales; family Salicaceae; genus Populus; species Populus ilicifolia. Next base: position 243,562 of record SRLM01000142.1, read on the forward strand.
AAAAAATAAAATTAATAAAAGATAATTTAAAAAATCAGAACAAGATAATAAAAAAACCTGCAGGGGAATATTTTAGCAATGTATAATGTTTTATAAGAAAATCTATATTTATAATTTTCAACAAGCTTAATATTAAAAATAATAAAATTAATATTTTTTTTAAATCATGTAGGGAACATTGTAACAATCTTCAGTATTTTTTTTATATAAAAACTACAAAGTTAAATTTTCAAATAGCTTGATATGAAAAAAATAAAATTAACAAAAAAAATCATAAAAAAATCATATGAGAAAACACTTCAACAATCTATAGTGTTTTAAAAAAAAAACTACAAAGCTAAATTTACAATCATCTCAATATTAAAAAAATAAAGATAAAAAAATAAAAAAAAATAATTTTGAAAAAAAAAATATGTGAGAAAAGTTAAAGTTAAATTCTCAATCAGCTTAATATTTTTAAAAAATAAAAAAGATAATTTAAAAAAATATATAAAAAAACACTATAGCAAATAAAAACTAATTGGAAAAATATTGTAGTAATGCATAATGTTTTTTTAAAAAAATTATGAAGTAAAATTTTAGTTAAAAAAAGTAAAATAAAAAAGATCATTTAAAAAAATTCATAAAAAAATTATATAAAGAAAATTTCATAATCTTTTAAAGAAAAAAATTAAATTACTAACCAATTTAATATTAAAAAATTAATAAAAATATTTTTTAAAAAATATAAAAATAGAAAAAAAGATAATCTTAAAAAAAAATGTAAAACTAAAAAAAAGAGGGAAAAAAAGAAGATGACAGTCTTGAAAAAAAGTAAAACAAAAAGAAAAAGAGAAAAGCCATTCCCACACGTCCTAGAGTCTTTCTTAAGAAGTCATACAATGAATTGGAGCCACCACCATAAACAATATTAAAATCATGCCGTGCTCGCTAATTAAACACACCATAAAAGAACAAGAGAACACTGTGATTCTGGAGACACCAGGGGTCATGGATGTCATCATTGCAAACATACCATTTTCGCACTGCTTTCTTCAGCTAGCTATCAGCCATGCGAAACCAAGTACTTCTACTTTTTAAATATTGTAAATGCAAATGCCACAATGAACGACGTAGTTTCCACAAAGCAGAAGAATTTGCAGCTACTTTTATAATTTTGGTGACTGCTGATCATCATCTGGCGTGGGTGGGGTACTATGTTAGACGCAATTATCATTATTAGTTGCCATCTTGCCATTGCTTCGAAACTAGTTGATGAGGTGGTTCATAAGGCACAAAGTAAACGTCAATATTTATGTTAGCTGAAAGGGATCAAGGTTAAATTCATGACAATGATTGTCAAACTGGTCCTCGCTTGGGGGAACTCCATGCACTTAATTACATTAATTGATAAAGCAATTAATTAATTTAAATGTTGTTTTCTTTGTTTTTCTTCCTGGTCTGGTAGTTATTTCTTGGACTTTTATTTGATGTGATGATAAATAATATTTCATGATATAGACATCTAAGCAAGAAATATCACAGAAATAAATACACGTAAAATTCTTGAAATGACTGGGAAAAATGAAGAAGAAGAAGAAGAAGAACGAAACCTGAACTGAGAAAAACAAACAATACACTGTTTATCTTCATCTTGTCTAAATAATTTCTACGAAGATCTGTAGAAATCGAGAAAATCATTCCAAGATTTTAACTAAAAAAAAACATAAAAACTCTCCCCTAAACCGTCTAAACACAAATATAATATTAACGGGTAATTCTAACTAGCAAATCAACCCAAAAATTCAAACTTTAAAGTTTTTAGATTTAAAACATTAAATCTCTATATATACCTCTCAAATCCCATGACCAGATTGTGTAGTTTTTGTGTTTATTGGTTCCTTGTGATGAGAGTTTTTATTTAATGGTAGAATTGGCCTTTTTTGTGATCGCATTGCGCCCGGCCAGAAATTCATCTCTCTGCGTTCTTTCTCTCTTTTCTTAATATCTCTTCTTATTTTTATATTTTTGAGATTTTAAAATTTAATGGTGGAAATTCAATGTTGCAAAATCAATGTTAAATGGGGATCGACATGGGAATTTTGAAAAATTCTTATAGAAAAGTTTTTTTTTAAAAAAAAACAATTTATTATTTATATATGACATGTCCCATATTATTCTTTATGTTAAAAAAACTCACATATCAAGATTTTATTTAACACCAAATCATTTGGGTTCTCTCATGTGTAAAACACCATCTAAAAGATCTTATATCGAAAACTCCTTGCGATTTGAAGGGAAAAATGACTGTATGTTAGTATAGTGTAAATATTATAAGTATCAATATAACATTGAATATGAGAAGTTGCAAAATAATTTTGTATAAATAATTAAAATCCATTTTGTATTTGTAAAACTCTAAAATATAATATTTATATAAAATAACTCCAATGGATTAACAGTTTAGATCTTGGTGTGAAAATTTTATCTTAAGAGTTTTATAGATACAAAAAAATTTGACAAGCCTTTTTTTACACAAAAAATTATTTTATAAAAGAATTTTAGTAATAATAAAAAGAGTTTTAATTACAATTTCTGACGTGCTAGTAATCTAATAACCAAAATTTGACAGGAATGAGCTTCGTATCAAGATAATAATTATTTTTTAAAATATTTTATATATAAATATATTAAAATAATATTTTTTTTACTTTCAAAAAATTCATTTTTAATAGCAATTCATTAAAATAATTTAAAAATATAAAAAATAATTTTAAATTAAAAAATCAAATTTTTACAAAACACGTTTAACCTCCGCGTTCCTACTAAGAGCATCAATAATTCCAAACGGAAGGGGTCGGCCGTTCATTCATTGCACGGGGCCAAGGCAATGAGCAGCCACTAGAGGCAGTTCTCTCCTTCTCTAATGAAGTCCTCGAACTGCAAAAAAAAGAAAAAGAAAAAGATATTTAGCTGGTTCAATGATTGAGGGGTCCGGGCAAAGAGGTGGTCGAGGGTCCATACGCGGAACCCATGATGGTGTCCAAATATGAAGGTCCAATAATGCAATGTCTAACACGTACTTCCTATGGTAAATGCTAAAATTTAATATATTTTCTGGAACAGACCAAGATGGGGTCCGATGCAGCCAAGGTCCGCTCCCCTCTCCTTTCCCTGTCACAGTGCAGATATGTCGATTAACCTTATTACTATGAACGGAGAAATAATGCTATTTTCTATGGAAATTTCTTAAATAATAAAATAAAGTTGAGAATATAATTACATAGTTGAATTAGTGCACTGCCACCTTTCATTACGAACTGCACTCTTCTTGAATATGTTCCCAGAATGGCGCACATGCACTTGCTATTTGTTCCATGTAATATCATTATTTGTTTGAAAGGTGTTCCTTTTTGTGCTAGGGCCCTGTTCGGCATTGCTTTGTTCCTCATGCTGTTTACGAGTAAAATTTTTCGATATCGAGGGAGAAAAATTGCGTTAAGCATCCTATTAATAATAATATTGATATACTGCTATTGGTCAGTGATTGACACGCGGCCAGGTGCATCTCAAATTGGCATGACCTGGTTGTACGGTAGACATTGGTAGGAACTAAAAACTATTTAATTAACTGAAAACTAACCACGGTAAAAATAAAATAAAAATAATAATCAAGGAGTCGGAGTCCACCGTTCTCTGGTCCTCACGTCATCACTCATCTCTACTCCGTCTCTCACACAGAGGAAGTCGGTTGGAGAGAATCAAATGCTTTTCATAAAGACATCCCATTTGTTGTCTCCTACCTGAAAAGAGGAAAACCAAAAATACCAAGAGAAAATCTTTACGTTCAAACTGCAAAAGCAAGGCCAAAAAGGGTGTGTTAATACCGCACTTTCTCTCTCGTTATAGTGGGGTGGAAGGACAATAGAAGAAGAATATCTTTGGTTGCCTATGTCTATCTGAACTTGAAAGGTAAGTTCTTTTTATCTTCTTCTTCCCTGTCACTTGAGTTACTGTCTTTTCTAGTGCTTTTTTGCTTTTACATGTTGCATGCCAGCTACTTCTTTTTGGGCTCAACGAGGTTTTCTCCATCTCCCTTAGCAGTTATGTTCAATTGATGAAGTGGTTTATACATTTGGAGTGTTCAGTTACGTTGATCAGCCTTGTTGTCTTGATTTTGTTGGCTTTTTTTTTTGGAGATAAGAGGTAATCGTGTCAATATTGGGTGTTAATTTTATCAGATTTTAGCATCCGGGGACTTAAATTTATAGCGAAATTATCTTTCTTATATATATATTTTCTGAGTTGGCTCAATCAGTGTTGAGTTTTTCCTTTTCTCTTCTTGAATTTGATATATTTATTTGTGCATATCAGTATGTCTGTCGTCTTTTTGTGTTTTAAGTTTTTGCAAAGCATGGAATCTGTCTTTAAGAGGACTAAGTGTGATTCTTAATTTCTTATTCTGGTGGAGAATATTTGGGATTGTAATGGGTGTATAATCGCTTAATCTATTAAATTCCTAAACTTTATGGGAAGAACATGCTTCAGTAAGAAGTTGTAGAGAAGGCAAAAAATTGCATTTTCTGAAATAACTGGTAATTGCAAAAACTAGAAAATTTCTTTGCATTACATTTCAAAGATTTTTTTTCCGTGCATTTGTAGTGCTGATTCTATTTGTTAATAGAGATTTCTTTTTTGTAGAGTTTGATTCTGCATAACTTTGAGTAGAACAATACTTTTTTATCTGTCCTCGCTATGGTTTCAAGATCATATTCCAACCTCTTGGATCTTGCTTCTGGTGATGCTCCAAATTTTGGTCGTGAGAGGAAGAGGCTTCCTCGAGTGGCAACTGTTGCTGGGATACTGACTGATCTAGATGATGAAAACAGTGTTAGCTCTGATGCCCCCTCTTCTGTCTCTCAAGAACGGATGATTATTGTGGGAAACCAGCTTCCCCTTCGGGCACGTCGAAGCCCAGATGGCAGTGGAGGGTGGTGCTTTAGCTGGGATGAGGACTCACTTCTCTTACAACTCAAAGATGGCCTTGGAGAAGATGTTGAAGTTATCTATGTTGGTTCTCTTAAAGAAGAGATTGCACCTAGTGAGCAAGAAGATGTAGCCCAAACATTGCTTGAAAATTTTAAATGTGTCCCGGCATTTATCCCTCCTGACCTTTTTTCTAAATTCTATCATGGATTCTGTAAACAACATCTGTGGCCTTTATTTCACTACATGCTCCCTTTATCACCAGATCTTGGTGGCCGGTTTGACAGGTCCCTTTGGCAAGCCTATGTTTCTGTTAACAAAATATTTGCAGACAAAGTTATGGAAGTGATTAGTCCTGACGATGATTATGTGTGGGTTCATGACTACCATTTGATGGTTTTGCCAACATTTTTGAGGAAGAGATTTAATAGGGTGAAGCTTGGTTTCTTCCTCCACAGTCCATTCCCATCTTCTGAAATATATAGGACACTTCCTGTAAGGGATGAACTTTTGAGAGCACTTCTCAACTCTGACCTCATTGGTTTTCATACCTTTGATTATGCAAGGCACTTCCTCTCTTGTTGCAGTAGAATGCTTGGTCTTTCTTATCAATCTAAGCGAGGTTACATAGGGCTTGAGTATTATGGTCGGACAGTCAGCATCAAGATTCTCCCTGTTGGGATTCACATTGGTCAGCTTCAATCTGTGCTTAATCTTCCCGAGACAGAATCTAAGGTTACAGAGCTACATGATCGGTTTAGGGGTCAAACTGTTATGCTAGGGGTTGATGACATGGACATCTTTAAAGGAATCAGCCTGAAACTTTTGGCCATGGAACAGTTGCTCACCCAACATCCTAGTAAGAGGGGTGAAGTTGTTTTGGTTCAAATTGCAAACCCAGCAAGGGGCCGAGGAAGGGATGTACAGGAGGTCCAATCTGAAACCAGGGCTGCAGTGAGGAGGATTAATGAGACATTTGGAAGTCCAGGATATACTCCAGTGGTTTTGATTGACAGCCCACTTCAGTTTTATGAGCGCATTGCTTATTACACAATTGCAGAGTGTTGTCTTGTTACAGCTGTGAGGGATGGGATGAATCTGATACCCTATGAGTATATTATATGTCGACAAGGAAATGAGAAACTGGATGAGACATTAGGACTAAACCCATCAGCCCCAAGAAAGAGCATGCTGGTTGTTTCAGAGTTTATTGGATGCTCCCCGTCACTAAGTGGGGCAATTCGAGTAAATCCATGGAATATTGATGCTGTAACTGAAGCCATGAATTCTGCCCTGATAGTCCCGGAGCCTGAAAAACAGATGCGACACGAGAAGCATCATAGGTATGTGAGCACGCATGATGTTGCATATTGGGCTCATAGTTTTTTGCAGGATCTTGAAAGGGCATGTAGGGATCATGTGAGGAGGAGGTGCTGGGGAATTGGTTTTGGTTTAGGTTTTCGAGTCATTGCCTTGGATCCAAATTTCAGAAAACTTTCAGTTGAACATATTGTTTCTGCCTATAAGAGGACCAAAAACCGGGCTATTCTATTGGATTACGATGGTACTTTGATACTGCCAAGTTCAATTAGTAGGACTCCAAACATGGAGGCTGTTGGAGTCTTGAACAGCTTGTGTACAGACCCTAAGAATGTTGTTTTCCTTGTTAGTGGGAAAGACAGGGAAACTCTTACTGAATGGTTTTCTTCTTGTGAAAAGCTTGGAATTGCTGCAGAGCATGGTTATTTTATGAGGTACGAATTGCCTTTGCTAACTTCATTTCAATTGGATCTTGATCTTCCCACTTAAAAATATGATATTTGACTTAGACCCTTGTTTTTCTTATTGATGTTTAGTTATGTAGAAAAGAAAATAATGGATAATGTGGCTTAGATTTTCCACATGTTCAACCAGTGCTGGTCCTTGTTTTGGTGAAAAGGGTGATATCTCAATATTGTGCTGTTAATGTGTGGATTCAAATGCTACATCTGGCATTATGGAACATCTTGATGGTTCCTTTGACATTACTAAATGTCACTTTAGAGTTGTTGTGCTGTGACTTTCAGCATGGCTTAAATGCAATGCATATTTATAACTTATCTAACATCTAGAAACCCTCATATAGGAGGTTTCGATCCAAGGGTAATGAATGAGATATAGATGATGGAATGCGTGATATTTATTTGGCTTAGGCAACCAAACCACTGTGGCTATCCTTGCCATCATAAGTGAGCTTCCATTAGCAGCCACCATTCTGCGATAGTGATAGACTCATGGTATGGTGTTAGAAACATACAAGGGACGGGTATATAGTGTTTCCCTCAGCCTAAGAATTAGGTATCTCCGACCGCATGAGAGGAAGACAAAGTATATTACCCAAAGTATTCAACTGGCAGGAGATGATGCATACACGTAATATTTTTGAGGGGTGACGAGGACACATTCCCCTTGTTACAGTCTGAATTTATTATGAACCTAAAAGAAAACTAATTTTATTTATGTAGGAATTTAGACATGGACAGGTTATCTGAATTGGGTAACATACAAAGCATGGGCAACTAATGTTAGCATATAAAACATTCTTGCCACAATTTGAAAGCACCCTCCTCTGTTTGATTATTTCCCCTTGAGGCCAACAATGTAATTTTGAGGTATCCACTATGATCATTCTAATTTAGACCAATCCATACAAAACAAGCCTAGTTCATTCTGCACCTTTCAATTTGAGTTCAGTGTTTGTTTACAGGACCGATCATGATGTGGCATGGGAAACATGTGTGTCTGTACCAGATTTTGATTGGAAATGTATCGCTGATCCTGTAATGAAACTATACACTGAAACAACTGATGGTTCTTCCATTGAAACAAAAGAGAGTGCACTTGTTTGGAATTACCAGTATGCAGATCCAGATTTTGGTTCGTGCCAGGCTAAGGAGCTTTTAGATCATCTGGAAAGTGTTCTTGCCAATGAACCAGTTACTGTCAAGAGCGGGCAACACATTGTAGAGGTTAAACCTCAGGTTAGTGCCATTTTGTTCCTGATTCTATCCTTATGATGGTTAGATTGTGTTGGTATTCGGTTTTCAATGAGAAGTCGTGTTCCTTTGTGCCTGGAAAACCTACTGCAGATTTAGGTGCTTTGCCCTCGTTTTCTTAAATATACCATGTTAAGGTATTACATACACAAGTGGGTTAATGAGGCTCATCATCTTTTGCGCATGCTTACTAGTACTGTTAACTGTTACAACATCATGTGACAAATGTGGTGACATCACATGCATTTTGATGAAAGCCAAAAGCAAGTCTTAACCACTTGTGCTAAACTGAAAAGATGACTTGCCCTCAAACCATTCTTGCCTAATTACAAGAAATCCAAAGTTCTTTCACATTTCTATTCTTTCCTTTCATGCAGACAGTTGATCTATTGAACTCATTAGTTCATGCTAAATGATAAGATTTTGATGTAAAACATATCTTACCTTATTACGACAATCACTTGAGCTTTGAATGATGATTTTCTAAATGCACTGGAGAAAGAATAATATGTTGATGAGAGTCATCCATTTCAGTCTGTCAAATGACCATATTGATGTTTTGTTTCTTTTTTCTTTTCTTTGTTCCAGATTGTTAGACCTTTGAATAAAAGAGTTTCGAGCATTTAGGCAACTTGTTCAGCCATGCCTCCATAAAACATGCTCATATCCTGAGAATGTTTCCTCTTGCAATGGAAACATTGTATTGTCTCCATTTCTTTTGGATCATGGACAATTAATTGACTCAAATAGGCTTGTTATGAAAACTAGTGCTGCAGAATAGTGTCATCTGCAGTTCCTTAATTAATTTTCTTTATTGGATCTTGAATTATCTTTATCTGTTATTATTTTTGAATGCTTATTAGCTGTGGAGATTTTGCATGTTCATTCTTCTATTTTCTTTTCGAGGAAGAATATTCTAAAATGCTGTGCCAACAAAATATATACATGTATGTATATGTTTCAGCTTTGGAGTTGTATCTCATGTTTGTTACCACTTGGCAGGGGGTCAACAAAGGTCTGGTGGCCGAACGCCTCCTAGAAATAATGAAACAGAAGGGAATGCTTCCCGATTTTGTTCTCTGCATTGGGGATGACCGGTCTGATGAGGACATGTTTGAGGTGATAATGAGTGCAAGATCTGGCCCCTCTCTTTCCCCAGTTGCTGAAGTGTTTGCATGCACTGTTGGCCGAAAACCCAGCAAGGCCAAGTACTATTTGGAAGACACATCCGAGATTTTGAGAATGCTGCAAGGTCTTGCCAGTGCTTCAGAGCAGGTTGCTAGAAGTGCCCCCCAATCTTCTCAGCAAGTGATTATTGACAGAGAGTAATCACCCCTTTATCCCTTTGTATTGGGTCTTGTCCAAGTGTATATTGAAAGTGTTCCATGCTTCACGATTTCCTCAATCCCTTCAGGGAGCTTTTATGTGGTGTTCAGAATGGAGTTTTAGGTCTTGCGTGCCTGTCCATTGCATGGATAGCTTCAACTTTGCTGCACAGTAATTGTAGTTTCTATGGTAAGCGGATAGATTATGCTATATTTTAAGCTCTTTTCTTTTACTTTCTTAGTCGTAGATGTTGGGTTATGTAATCGTCTCATCTGATGGCTGATTATCAATCGTAGACCATCCTTGGTCATGCATAAGCTAGTGCCAGTCGAATTGCTGCAAAGCTCTTCCTACGGCTATAAAATTGACCAGTCCTGTATGTAAGGTGGATAGTTTGCGATTGAAGTCCAGGCAAAAATTCACTCTCCATTAATGGGAATATTCCCTTCGTTGAGATGAAGACATGAACTGATAAAAAAAAAAAGTATTCAGTTGTTGTTAAACAAATTCTGTAGGTTAACGTGTCGTTGCACTTGAAATCTTTATTGCATTTCAACTTGGGTTTGCATCCAATCCTATGATAGTTCGGTCATTCATGTCATATCATGTGACAGCTCGATTGGTTTCCATATCCATCCTGTCCTCATGTATGTATGCATGCATGCCTTGAAAACTTAGAGGATTTCACTTTAAAAAAAAGCTTGAAAAACCTCAGAAACTCTATTTTTAGTTCTCATCTTATATTCTTTCCTGTTTTTCAAATGGATTAGCGTGTTCCATCTAGCAATATATATGTATATATATAAAATTCATCTTTAGATCAACCAACTTTATTGATTACTTCAAGCTTTGTGCATGTATATACACACACATCAGGAAGTTATAACATCAAGCAATTTTCTTCAAAAGAAAAGGAAAAAGGAGGAGGGTAGCCCTCCCATGTGAAGTGATTGATTCAAAACAAGCGTTACTTATTGATTGGTAAACCCTTTTTATGACAACAATCAATGCAAATTTCTTTGCCATAACCTTTTCTTTTCTCGTTTTCAGCTGAAACGAGTACAGATGAAAACACTAATGGTTTGAAGAAAGAAAGGAGAAGAACAGAAACAACAGAAGGTTCCATTTTTTAAATTATTTTCGTTTGCTGATTTCAAAGACCATGTATTAGCCTTTTTTGTTTTGGGATTGCGGTCAAAATAAGGTTGATCAATTTTTTTTTTAATTTTTCTAATCATTTTAATATATGCTGGTATTACAATAAATAAAAAGATTATTTTGATATATTTCTAAATGTTTTTTTTTAAAGTAATTACTAATATATTTTCAAACACTTTATTTTTTCTTAGATTTGTCAGTGCCATTGTTATGGAGCTACAATGCTTGTGTTCTTCCTTTTCTTTGGAAAGATGATAAATACCATTAGAACGCCTCTCCCCAAAGAAGCTTCTCAAGGTATGCTAAAATTTATGATAGTACTGCGTGTCAACGTGCGATCTATTTGGTTTTCTTTCCTGATCAATCCTCCAAAGAAAAAACGATCTTGGGTTTTTCCCTGCTCTCCTAAATTGGGAGTGGTTGCCTTGTTTTAGCAAAAGTATGCTTCTTCAAGCCAACAAATTTATGGCTTCATTATTAATTTTTTTTTTGTTTTTTACATTTTCATGTTCCCTTTGCAACACACATTGGATTTTGTGTATCTCAGTGTGGCTATGCTATTCACCTCGCGGATGGGTAAGCACAGTTTCATGTATTTATTTATTTATTTATTTTAAATTTTATACCGTCAACGGCTAATATCTGATATGATTTCCCTCGATTTTCAATGTTCTGTTAAGCTAGTAAACTGATCTAAGTAGTTTTTTTTTTATATATAAATATGAATCAGTGGCATGTTGGGTGCATAGTAGGGAATGACGAGTTTGAAAATTGAGAATGGCATAAAGAAAATCAGTGCTACGAGAAGCACTTCACAATCTCAAATACTAAACAAGCGCAAAACCCAAGCAAGAACAACTACATACCCAGGAAACCCAGTCCCAGTGAAAGAGAATTAAAAAAAGCAAATAAATTAAATCAAACAACGAAGAACCAAGCTACAAGGAATAAAATGGGCATGCATATAAATTAACATAAAAAATTAAACCAACATGCCAAGAAGAAGATATTAAAAAAATAAATTGATGTAAATTGCTGCAAGAGATGGATGTAAATTGGCTTCGAAGATTCAACAAAAACACTACTTAGCGTTGATGTACTTTAATACTAAGCCTAAGCCAATGTATAAAAAAACGAAATTACTTCTTTTCTACACAAAAACTGAAATAACCATAGAAGACAAGAGTAAATGAAAATAATTCAAAAAGAATGTACTCTTCTCTTGATTTTCAATAAATTAATAAAAGCCTCTATATATAGGCTTTGAAAAGGAAGAAGAGCTTCTATTTTTATTTTTTTTTATTTTAATATGGGATATATATATATATATATATATGCCTTGGAAGAGAAAGGAAAAAAAATTATTATCAATGTACGAAAAAAATTTATGATTAGATTTTGCTTTTTTTTTACTAAATCTACCAAGAGTTTATTTTTCATTCACTTTTAATTAATTTTAGATATTTTAATATTTCAGAATATTTTCTAACCAAGTTTTTAACCCCCCAAAAATGGATGGATACTGTTTTTAATTAGACCTTAAATGTTCAGATTAACCATTTTTAAAAGCCCTTTTTTGGTTCAATTATCCCTCAAATGAATAAAATTTGACTAATCGATATATAAGACATTCATAATTGTAGAGGGTGAATTTGGGATAAATAACTTTTGACTTTGAATCTTCTATATTTAATTAAATATTAAGATTACTCTTGTTCTTATTCACCTCCATTGATTTTATATATTTTAATATTTCATATTATAGTACCCATGTTGAAGAATATTTTATGACAAAGTCTTAATCTCAAAAAATGGATGGATCCCACTTATAATGATGTCTCAAATATATCAAATAATTATATTTAAAAGTTTTTTTTAATTTTTTTAAAACTACCTCCACATAAATAGAAATTAATTGATTGATTGGTATATAAAAACATGAAATTATAAATAAAGTGAATTAGTTGGTTGCTATATCAAAATATATCATTTTTTTTATCATCGTAAACCTTTTTAAATGAAGTAATATCAAATTTATTTGGTTATTAGTAAATGTAATATCTTAAATTATTTAATTTTTTTTATATAAATTAAGATAATAATACTTGCATGGTTTCTTTCCTGAAATTTATTTTAACTTTATAATTGTGTTTATTTTAATCATGAATAATTTCAAGATTTTATTATCGCTTCAGAAAATTTAACCTTTAAAAATTCTCTTACAAGCAACTAAATTTATCACTTATACAAACAATATCTCATAATTATATTCAATATTCTAGATACGAAAATAATTACGTAATAGCTATCATTCTTTTCACTGTAAGAATAGATTTATAGTGTTACCGATTGTATTACACAAATTAGTTTTTCTTTTAAATCCAGAATCCTGACTATGGTAGAATTGTCATCACGACATGTAAAAGTCTTCAAGGTCATTTTCTTTGATGAGGAGCTCTTTCAAAAAAGCTCTAAGAAAATTCAACTTTCGGAGTGAGCCCTATTTAACTTTCCTTGCCCGGCTGCGCCAACAGTATGATTATGTGGTGGGGACGATGGCTCCTGTCGATGGAGAGTCCTGAAATTGCTCTCAATGGGAAAAAAGGCCCGCGATGATCCATGTGGGTAGCAAGGTCTACGAGCTGAAACTTCCAAGCCCATGGGCTTTAGAACATTCTCGTCCCGGCTGTTCACATGCTTGTTAGGGCCCGGCACACGTGTTTTTCCCATCTCCCTCTGTTCGGTTAATAGTATCTTGATTGGAACAGCAGAATCATTTGCATGTGTTTTGTTCTGTAGTATCGTTGGCATGCTAGTGATAAAAGTTTTGGATCGATCCAGGAGAACCTTGGTTGAAATCTGCAGAGAGTTTTGGAAGATCATGGATCATGTTTACCAATATACAAATACTGTCAGCTATCTTATGGTCTGGTTTATCTATATTTTGAGAACTGGTTGATGTTCTTAGACTAAAATCAGAAATCTTCGATGAACTTGTGCGAAGGGATTGACACATCTGTTAGGTTGGTTACCATTTCATGTAAGGCACCGACCATTGACTATTGCACCAACCATGTGCAATGTCAAAGGTTGGCAACCACCATTGTTGAAGAAAAGCTGGAGTTGGCAGCCACCTTTGATGAAGAAGAGCCTCCATGAATGCCTATAAATAGAGGCATATGTTAGAGAGCAAAGTAAGAGAAGAAAATTGTGAAAATGTGAAGAGAGTAGAGAGGAAGAGAGAGCTGCAAGTACAACAAATGGAGCTAGAGTTGAGTATGAGAGGGTGTAATCCTCCTCCTCCATGTATTTGTTTTGTATTCTTTCTCAATATCTAAATATATTAACTTCTCCCATGGATGTAGGCGGATTTGCCGAACCACGTAAAATATTATGTCAGTGTGCTTGGTCTCCTATGAGCAAATATCAGTACATCACCGGTCGGATTCCCCAACAACTGGTATCAGAGCACATGGTTTAACGTGGTCAACATGCACAGGTGGCATGCCATGTCGGTACTAGTCAGCAGTCACGTCAGCAAAAATGGGACCTACTGCCACGTCACCAGCGTGAGCCGAGAGTGAGCCGAGCCGAGCTGAGTTGGAGCCGAGCCAAGCTGCGAGCCGAGGGACAGGATTCTGTGTGGCGGAGTCTACGTGCAACCGGATCTGAGATTGAATCTGGACCACTGATCAAGCAAAAATTGTTTTGATGAGATCTCAGCCGTCTGATATGCGATTTGGATGATTTCAGACTTGTTTCTAGCTAATTTGATCATTCTGGATGCAATGGTATGGTCCGATCGTTGAGATTGAGATCAGAAATAGTGGTGATGAACTATTAAAGAGAGATTGCCCGATTTGGAAGCATCTGATGGTCATCATGGTGGTCGATAAAAATTGGGACACTCTGGACACTTGATCATGTGGACAATTTTAAGATGGAGAGTGAAATTTGATGAAGACCAATCTTGACGAATTTGAGCACTGGTAGTCTGGCCAGCTTTTGAGAAATCAGGTACAAAACCAGGATATCCCAGATCACTTGTAAAGAAAAGCCGCGACAAAGCTAGCAAATAGTTGTATATACGGAAAGACAGTACGATGGATAGATATGGCCTAAGAAGTTCTGTCTAGAAGATTGGGTTTTAAGCGGGACCGGTGTGACCCCTCCAATCTTTCTTGGAAACTTGCTTAGTGGAAGGATTATCCATACGGTACTATTTTCGTATATGTGATAGTTTGTTATGAAACTATTGAAGACTAGTAGGATGACGACACAAAGAAACGAATAGGTTTCGTATGATCAAGGATCTGATGGAGTGGTGATTTCTCTAAGGAAGTTAGATTCGGTGATTGTAATTTCTCGAGGGGAGAGTTGATGAAGACCTTAACAATGGAAGAGAAATACAGCAAAAGGGATAAAGATTGGTACCCTATTTTGACTTGGATAGATGTTGTGACAGAATGAGCTGCTGTCAAACATAAGCAAGGAATAGGGAGAAATCTGGAGAACATAAAATGCACGAGGACACACAGAGATTGTGTCTGAGTACCCAGAGGATCCAACGAGGTACTATAATGAGACAACAAGTGCAAGAAGAAAAAAAGAGTTCCCAGATGAAGCTCATAGCAGAGACTATAAGAAGTTGTACAACAAGAAGTCTCTTCTGCTCTTGATAAAGGCAACAAGCAAGGAACTTTCAATGCATGTAAGGATGAAAGGATGAGCTGTTGCAGATGCACCTAATTGAGAGGGTGTAAACGCCTGTGATAAAAGGCGAAGACACCAAAGGGAGTTGGTGTGGGTGGAGCTGTTCAGCAGAAAGGCGTAAAAGCTCCAAACATAGAAATCGAGATGGAGGATTATGAGGTGTATACCGTAACTTTCTCTTTCTATGTAATTAGTGGCAATGATCTCTCCCATAGTCCACATGATAGTAGAGAATTTATGGAGCCACTTTAAAGCATCTCAGCTAAAGGAGGATGTCACCGCCTAAGGCGAAGACAACTTAAGGAGAAGGTGTGAGGGCTAGAAGATGAGCCCATGATTAGACCGCCGCATGACGACGAGCGGAGACACCTCAGGAGAAGGTGTGGGGGCTGTGGAAGGAGCCCCGTTCAGAACTCCCTAGAGCCAATGTGATGGCTAGGTAAGAGTAGACAGATGGATAGCCAATGAAATGGCTATGATGAGTATGGAAACAAATGCAGGATTGACTTTCATGGATATTGCTCCCATGCTAAATATCAATGAGCTAGAAGACATTTGCCTTGGACAATAAGTGGATGACTTATGGAGCATTAAGACACGGCTGCTATGAAGGAGCAGAGGGCATGCGCAGGTTCCGGGAACAAGTTGACTTTTGTCAAGGTGGTGAGCTTGATAATGGCATTGTAATACTCAGAGTATAAAGACAGATATGGATCAACCTTTTATGGGCTGCCTCCATGGTTAAAGGTGGAAAGCTACCTGGACTCTTGAGACTAAGAGTGGGAGACTCATGAAGAAGTAAGGCGTGGTTCCTAGGGTGGAACAGAGGGCAGGCGCAACTCCTGGATGAGTAGACTCTTGGAAGAGTGGTGAACTTGTGATTATATTGAGATACTCCGATAATGACTATCGCACTTGAAATATCCGTTTGAGGGGGTGTTGTAAGCTTTGATGAATCATTCTAGACCGAGCATGGTTGATACACTCGAAGGGGAATGTTGTTTCAAAGACAAGCGTTAACACTATTCAGATGTGATGTGACAGACCATCTGGTTATAGTGATCATTTTCTGTGAGAAAAGGTGTGCTTAGGTTACTCTGATGATTGAAAGGTTTGACAAGTACCTATAAACTTGGCCACAAACGCTCTCAAAATGGAAAGCTTGGAAGTGCTGCAAGATACAAGCTTGTGTTGAAGAAGAAAGAGGACAATTGCCCCACATGAATGGCAAAGGGGGTGATTGTTAGGTTGGTTGCCATTTCATGTAAGACACCAACCATTGACCATTGACTATTGCACCAACCATGTGCAATGTCAAAAGTTGGCAGCCACCATTGTTGAAGAAGAGCTGGAGTTGGCAGCTACCTTTGATGAAGAAGAGCCTCCATGAATGCCTATAAATAGAGGCATATGTTAGAGAGCAAAGTAAGAGAAGAAAATTATGAAAATGTGAAGAGAATAGAGAGGAAGAGAGAGCTGCAATGGTAGCAGCTGCAAGTGCAGCAAATAGAGCTAGAGTTGAGTATGAGAGGGTGTAATCCTCCTCCTTCATGTATTTGTTTTAAATTCTTTCTCAATCTCTAAATATATTAACTTCTCCCGTGGATGTAGGCGGATTTGCCGAACCACGTAAAATATTATGTCAGTGTGCTTAACCTCCCATGAGCAACTATCAATACATCACCGGTCGGATTCCCCAGCAAGATCCCAAATCCTAAACACGAAAAACAAAATGTACAGCACTAATTAATTGCAGGGAAGATCCTATCTATCCACTTGAGCTACCATTCGTTTAATCCTATAGAAGCATTCGAGATACGTCAACTTTGTAATTATACAGTTTATGTCATTGCCATTATAAGCAAGGGGAAAAAGATCTAGAGCTACTAGCTAAGAGCTACCCCACTAAGCAATTAATATTATCACCGTATGTTGTCCACCATCCCATGAAGTAACTGATACTGAACATTTTAATTGATTGGAAGGAATCTTGTGTTCAAAATGGATTGGAAAGTGAATGATCTTTCTTTACAGTGACTTCAACTAACAGCAATTTAATTTCCATCCATGGAGATTGGCTTGCCATTATTTACCCTTCTTTTCTTTTCTTTTTCCTACCCAAGAACAAGCTGCATTGATTGCGTTTCTTAGCTAGCAAGATAGGTTTACTTATAAGCCGCTAACTTTCCATCCTCTCAACCACTGGGGAACTATCTTGCATGTGTACTCGTCGACGAGTTTTTCAAGGAAAGACCTTTATGTGAAAATCTTCCTTGCCTGGCTAGCTTAATAAGCTGTTTCCTATGATCCTTGAATCTAGTGGTTTTTTTAATAATTTAATAGTTGAGTTAAAAACATAACCCTCACGTCACTAAATTAAAGAGTAAATTATATAAAATAGCTAGTCCTTATACTAACAAAAACTAATTAATTAGTATCCATAGCTATAGAAAGTAATAGTTAATCCTTATTGTTGTTTAACAAAATTTTGAGAGTAATTTTAGTCCTTTAATCAATTTCATGTTCGTTTTCAATTTACATGGTATTTTAAAATAAACTTGTTAAATTGAGGATAGTCAATTTCTGCTAAGATACTATTTAATTATTTCTAATAATAAAAAACTAAGTAACTAGTGTTGATAAACTATAAGAAATATAATTAGCTTCTAAATTAAATATATGTTTGGAAACCTTAATCATTTATACTTATTAAATAATTAAAATTTACTAAACTAATATTTTAAAACTATACAGCGCTTCCTACTTAGAGAATATAATAATAATAATAATAATAATAATAATTCACAAGAAATTATATTAATCAAGATGAATATAATATGTTAAAAAGATGATAGTTGGGATTTCTGAGATTTAGTATGTACTGATGGATAGTGATTTTTAAAAATATTTTTAATTAAAAATATATCAAAATGATATTTTTTATTTTTAATATTAATGCATGAAAATCATCAAAAACATCTAAATTAATTATTTGATTTTTTTAAGCAAGAATTTTTTTTTTAAATAACATCTACTACAATACCAAACAAACACCTAATTTAAATGTAAATTCCACATATAGTACATTGAATCCAAATCTCACTCGCATGTATTTTATCTTTAACCTTAATTTGCAATATGTTATCCTTCTTTTCTTTAAGGAGATTTACATATCGATTTTTCTTCTTCTACGAGGGTTATGTATCCAGTTTTATTGGAATATTTGAAAAGGATGAGATTTCATAATTCGTAGACCTCACTCTTTTTATTTATACAAAAATATATTCATTGATCTTTCGGGCGGTAGTTTAAATTTATCAGAACCCAACTCGCAAAGTAGAGCCGTCCTATGATATTAGTTACAGTTTTTCAACTCACCTTGTAGATAAGGTGCGCCCTTTTTACCAATAATTTAATTTTTATTTTAATGACATGTAGATATCATTTACCAATCTGTAATAAATTATTGGATTTGTATCAAATTTGAAATAATTATTGACTAAATCATGCACTTATAAGATCCAACGTATTAATGTTTTATTCGATATGGAACAAATGCTTTCGAACAAAAGCAGATGAAGAAAATACACGCATGTTCTGGATAATATCTTGATTGATAATATTAAAAATATTAAAATAATAATATTTTGTTTTATTGATTTAATATTAGGATATTAAAATAATATAAAAATAATTTAAAATAAAAAATCTCATTTTTTTCAATTTTTTTTTCAAAAAGAAACAATTGATCTCTAAATTTAACAATAAATATTCAACAATCATTTGAAGTGCAGAACTTTTCAAAAAAATTTTAGTCTTTTGCAGCGTGCTAGGAGGGGGGTTTAGGACTGTGATTGGAAAGTATTTTTAAAAAAATTTAATTGTTTTAAACTAATATATTTTTAAATTATTTTAATATGTTTATTTCAAAAATAAATTTTAAAAAATAAAAAAATATTATCAATATATTTTTTTAAATAAAAAATATTTTAAAAAACAATAACAACTATATTCTTTCCCATTATATAAATCTAGTCTGATAACTTGGTTTAATGAACGTCATGATGAATTTATTATTGTTAAATTTTTTTAATCGATTTGACTTTGAAGCTTACCTTTTCCCCCCTCTTTCCCCATTTCTAGGTGAGTGAGAGGGATGGTCTGGGTTGATAGCCATTTACAGCTCAATTAGCTTAGCCCTACAGGCACCGATCTCAGCCTCTATCTTCCCTGAAAAGTGTGAATTCTCTTAAATCAATTGCTTGGAATGGCGTAAGTAGTAGTGTTACAGTGATATCGCTCAGATCGTTTACTAGTCCATTTTTATGAAGGCGACATCATTGAAGCAGTTGACATCATGTCCATCAGCAGGCCTTTTAAGTTTTATCTTAGGACCATCCAATCCAAACTCTCTTTGCCATGTCGTGTAAGAAATTATTTTTACAGGGAAGAAGTTTATTTTCTTTCCGTTTCATCCTCCAACGCTTAGACTTTTGAATCCTTTCAGATATCATATCCTAAACGATGCACCTAGACTTGACAGTTAGATGCTATGGGTTTGCCTTACTTCTACTTCTAATACTTTTAGTTACGGTAATGTATTAAATTTAAATATATATAAATTTGATAAGTTTCTATATTTAATATTTTTGAATTCAGATATATATTGAATCTAACTATATATATAAAATAAATATTTTTATTTTTAAAATTTATTTTTTTATTTATTATAATTTTTTATTATTAAAAACCACTAATTTTATCATCAGAAAATCTTTAAATCCTATTAAAATAAATTGTTTTGGAGGTTTCAGGTTTTTTGTCCCCAATCACCAACCTTGTAAGTTTTGAAGAAAAGAATATTTATATAAACATGTGATCTATCCAAATATTTAAAAATATTTTTTTTCTAAATATATTGGATTTTATAACATTATTAATTGACATTGTTTATGGCATACTGATAAAAAAAATCATTAATTGTTTTTTTCTAAATTAATTTTTAACATCCTTGATCTTATTACTAGTAGGAAGTCAAAAACTTTATGAAATGAGACTTGTTAGGAAACTCTATATGGTTGCTCGTATAATATCTCAATTGTTAGTGTTGTTTTTATGTTTTTTTTCTTTATTTTTTAATTTAAATATAAATGCATAATAGTTTAAGGATGACAAGGAAGTGGTTAAGATTCTAAATGAGTTTTTGGAAAAATTTGGATTTTATTTCATGAATTGGATTTAAATTTTGTATGAGTTTTACACAACTATAGACAAAGCAATGCTTTTAATAAAGAAGAACCGTATATTTATTTAACCTGATTTTTTAAAAAAGTTTTAAAGTTAAAAATATAGTTGTTAATGAAAATATTTAAAAACTTATAGTCCAAACTGTGACTAGTTATTGCACTCTACAAGCACTCTACAATATTATCATCTCAAGTGGAACCATATATAGAAAGAGGATTTGAGAAAAAGATTATAATGATTAGAGAAGGATTTAACTTGGATGCATGATAAACGGCTTAAAGATACTTTTATTGTTAAAAGAAGAATATTTTAAAATTAAATTGAGTTATTAGAGTGAAAAAAAAAACTCTCACTTGTTATGAAAAAACCACATTACCAACATAGATAATTAAGATTCCGAATGGGTTTTGAAATTTTTGGTACATGATGTTTGGGTCTTGTTCAGGTTTTAAATTTGTTTTTGGATAGATTTTAATAAGAAATTAAAGACAATATAAGATTCAAACCTTAATTATTTTTCTTAGGTATTAAAAGTTCAAACTATAGTTTAATTATTCACAACCCCATGTTTGTTTCTCTTTACATAAAATTCCTTTCAATGTTTTTATCCTCGATTAAAAAAATGCTCTATTCATGAGACAAAAGTATATGTGATTTCTTTTAATTTATTTATTTAACATAAAAGTAAATAAAGTGATTTCAATGACAACCTAAACTAAATTTAACTTGAAGTAAAGAAAAAACCCTAAGAAATTTTATAATGCTAACAAAGTAATTAGTGATATCTTATTAGTTATTTTTTGATTTTTTTAAAAATATACAAGTATGAAAGATAACTTCTGAATTAAAATATTTTTATTATTTTCGGTGAATCATGAGTTTTATTTTTTATTTTTATCCTCTTTGTATTTGGTTTTTTTCTTCGAGATAGGTTAAAGAACTAACTAATTAGATACCTTTAGTTAATTACTCTGAGCACAATTACGAACACCCCAATATGACTAAATGGTTTATTATTATTTTTTTTTTTTGATCAAGTGGATTTAGGATTTAAACACAATTTCTTTTCTTATCAATTAGGTCCTGTAAATATAGGGTTGAAGATTACATCTTATTGTTCAGAAAAGATTCACATCTATGGTTTAGATCTTCAATCAATGAGACATGATAGAGTGACCAAATCTCCAATTGATATATGATAGCAGGAGATTTGAAAAATTATGGTTCACCCATGCTGTAAAGAATTTGTCATATTAATTTTTTTTGTCCCTGCTTTTAATATTCATGTTTTATTTATTTATTTATTTAAATGATGGAAACATATATAGAACCTTGATAGGGAGGAGCACGTGGCTGGTATAATGATCAAATCAATTAGCAACACAAGTGCGCCTTCCGCCAAAAAAATTAGCTGTTCAAATAATTGTTTCGCCTCCCGGCGGTGGTTGAACCTTGCGGGTCCCCGTTTTCGTGTAGAGCCACTCACCGACCCTTTTTAGTTCGGTCTGGATGAACCCTAACCCTAAAAAAAACAAGTAAAAAGAAGTAGAGAGACAAATCAGCCCGAGGGCCGAGCAATTAATGACATGAGCCTGTCATCCTTGAAGCCAAGCCTTGCCAACTACTGATGGCCACCTCCCCACCTCTCAACTGCTTTGCACCCGAATTCATTAATATCTATGCCTTCGAGGTAGTTTCCACTTTCCAGATCCCCTCCTTTTAATTGCAATGTCATTAATCTTACTTAAATTGAAGCTCTTTCAGTTTCCTTATTCGCGCAAACATGATACTTAATTCATAATTCCACATGATTTTTCCTGCAAAATTCCTTGATGAATTGCCACAATAAAAGTAAGAAGGATGACTACTCTCACTCCTCTCCCTTTCATTTTTGGGTTTAAGTTCACCACTTGATTCATCATTGCTCGAATCTAACAAGGAAATCATTAACTTCTGTAGCATTTTTAGTGACTCTCTTCTACTCGTATTAATCTATTACATGTTTTATGTATTATAATAACCGACAGTCAAGAAGACACAAAATACAAAAAAGAAGTTGAACAAGATATTTTTAGCACAATCTCAACTAGAAGACTAGAAAAATTGCATTTGGAAGAGTCATTGGAGTTGAGAAGTATAAATTTTAATTGTATTAGAAATCCAACTTGAAAAAAAAAATTCTAGTAGGATTAGAATTGAATTAGAGAAAATTTGTTGAACTGAATCTCCGTACTAACACATCCAATCCTATATTTTTATATTGGGTTGATGATATAACAACTTATTAATGATATGGAAAGGCCCCAACACGATCATAAAATCTTTTAGAAGGTAAAAGTCAATACACAAATTATTAGAATTAGATTACTATAAAAAAAACCTCAAAATAATTGGATTAAGAATTAATTATTAAATAGAAAACTTCTTCACCTCCTCGACTTCATATATAACCAATCTTAATCTCTAGAAAAAAGAGAGGATTATGTTTAGAACATAGAAGAATAAAAGGAGGGGTTTTATTATTTTTTCACTATATTTTTATTTTGATTATTTTTTAAATTTGCGACAAGATTACTTATCAATTCTAAGAGGTTAATACTCTTTGATTTTAAATTATTGAGAGAATTTATGTTTAAAATTATTCTATATTTAATTGTAATACATGAATAATTTATGTTTTTTTATGATTAAATTTGATAATTAATGACTAAAATTCTATATGACGTGCAACATATATATTTTTATTTTAAATCCATTACTACTTACTAGTTTATGACGGATACATGAATAATTAATTTAAGTAACATGATTATTTAATTTTGATATCTGTATTTGATTATTTGATACTTGAAAAATAAAAGCTTCACTTAAATTAACTCTCCATGCAAATTTAATTATCATGAATCAATCACACTCATTTTGATCTCAACGCTGTCACTTAATTAAATTGTGCATACTTGATGAAAGTTATTAGACGATTAAAATTGAGTAATGCATGAAATCTAAGTCAACTATAAAACAAGGATAGGTAGAAAAACTTATTATTTTTCAATGTTGAATTTTGTATTATCTTAAAGCATATTAGAAAGCATATCTAGTAAAATGATTGATATTTAATTATAGTTGACAAACACTTTCTTAGAATTGATGTTTAAACCTTTTTTTTCCTCTATATTTTATATTATGTTAATTTGCCTCTTATTTGTCATAATTTTTCTCTCTTAACTTTTTAAGTTGTTTTAGTTAATTTAGATCATAAACAAAACCTCAATTTTAGTTACGTTTAAAATTGATGTGTTTTTTGATTTAAAATTTATATATTTACTTGGTTTCCTTTAATTTAAACTTAAATAACTTTTTTTGATTAAGTAGTTAAGTTTTAATACTTGTATTTTTATTGGATAATAACTTTACTCTCTGTAAATAATTAATTTTAAGAATTTAAATTTACATGTCTTTCAGGATTGATAGACTCCATGGAAGAATTCACTTGTGCTTAGTCATCAATTAATTTTAAAGCTACACCTACCAATTTATGGTGACAAAATGGCATGCATAAAATAATTACTTCCATAAATGACAGCACATTGAAAGTTATAACTTGTTGATATGCGATAGAGTGTTCAATCTACATCTATTCTATAATACCAAAAAAAAAAGAAGTGTTGTATTAGGATATAGTCTTTGAAATCTAGAGCTTGATCCATGAAATCTTATTATTTGAAAGTGATACCTCACCGATGGATCATCCAGGTTAGATTCTGAATGAAGTAAAAGGAATGATGCAGTGACCTGAAACGTTCCTGGGATTTGTTCGATATCTCAAACCTTTCACTGAGAAGAATAACATTCGACTTCAACGATTGTATATTGTGCTCGAAGAGGGAATTTCCAGCCTATTAATGATTATTTATTTATTTATCTGCACAGCTTGTTTGCTAGAAAGAGAAGGTTAACTCTAAATCATAATTAAGTCTCTAACCCTAAAATTGCCCATGCGGACTAAATATTTTCTCCATAACTCCTAACATAGATATTACTTGAAGGATAATTTAGATTTATTTGTCAGAGAACACGTGTGTGTATAAAATTGTCTCAACATTATCTTGGATATATATATAAAAGGTTTGACTGGTTATTAGATAATCTATTCGGAGTAAAAATAGAATGATTAGCTGTAGATGGGCCCAAAAAAAAAATGCCTCAGATTTGATGACAACCTATTAATTTGGTTCAAGTTAACCTAAAGTGCACAAAAAGGTCGCATTTGATAATTCTACGTTTTGATTTGCAAGTTAGACCGTAATTCGAATTGTGAACCTCAAAGTATGAAAAGAAAATAATTAAATGTTTTAATTTTGATGTTAAAGGAGTGATTAATATTGTAGTAATGATTATTATTTAAAATATTTTTTAATTAAAAATATATATATTGAACAATATTTTTGTTTTTTTTACATTAATATATTAAAACTACCTGAAAACAAATACAATTAATTTATAATATTTTTTTAAAATATTTTTATGCTTTGATGTGATGTGGGGAATTTTAATTGCCTTGAGGGAAGGCAAAAATTGGGACACTCTGGACACCTGATCATGTGAACAATTTTAAGATGGAGAGTGAAATTTGATGAAGACCAATCTTGACGAATTTGAGCACTGGTAGTCTGGCCAGATTTTGAGAAATCAGGTACAAAACCAGGATATCCCAGATCACTTGTAAAGAAAATCCGCGACAAAGCTAGCAAATAGTTGTATATACGGAAAGACAGTACGATGGATAGATATGGCCTAAGAAGTTCTGTCTAGAAGATTGAGTTTTAAGCGGGACCGGTGTGACCCCTCCAATCTTTCTTGGAAACTTGCTTAGTGGAAGGATTATCCATACGGTACTATTTTCGTATATGTGATAGTTTGTTATGAAACTATTGAAGACTAGTAGGATGACGACACAAAGAAACGAATAGGTTTCGTATGATCAAGGATCTGATGGAGTGGTGATTTCTCTAAGGAAGTTAGATTCGGTGATTGTAATTTCTCGAGGGGAGAGTTGATGAAGACCTTAACAATGGAAGAGAAATACAGCAAAAGGGATAAAGATTGGTACCCTATTTTGACTTGGATAGATGTTGTGATAGAATGAGCTGCTGTCAAACATAAGCAAGGAATAGGGAGAAATCTGGAGAACACAAAATGCACGAGGACACACGGAGATTGTGTCTGAGTACCCAGAGGATCCAACGAGGTACTATAATGAGACAACAAGTGCAAGAAGAAAAAAAGAGTTCCCAGATGAAGCTCATAGCAGAGACTATAAGAAGTTGTACAACAAGAAGTCTCTTGTGCTCTTGATAAAGGCAACAAGCAAGGAACTTTCAATGCATGCAAGGATGAAAGGATGAGCTGTTGCAGATGCACCTAATTGAGAGGGTGTAAACGCCTGTGATAAAAGGCGAAGACACCAAAGGGAGTTGGTGTGGGTGGAGCTGTTCAGCAGAAAGGCGTAAAAGCTCCAAACATAGAAATCGAGATGGAGGATTATGAGGTGTATACCGTAACTTTCTCTTTCTATGTAATTAGTGGCAATGATCTCTCCCATAGTCCACATGATAGTAGAGAATTTATGGAGCCACTTTAAAGCATCTCAGCTAAAGGAGGATGTCACCGCCTAAGGCGAAGACAACTTAAGGAGAAGGTGTGAGGGCTNACTGATCGATCACTATGGATTGTTGAGCTAGCGCCACACTTCTGCAGAGCTGTTACAATCCAAGTAATTTTTTTTTATTTTTTTTTGTTAATTCTTCCTATCAGATTTGATTACATGGTAGAGATTGAATTAAAGGAATTCAGTTTGGTTTGTAGCAGCAAGCTATATAATATAGACACACAAAAAAATTATGTCATTACATAATATATAGCAGTATTTATTTAAGGGATAATTACAAAAATAAAAAATCCGTGAATTTTGGATTGTTTTTCATTTTTAATATAAATTTTAATAAGAAATTGTTGTATGCTTCCTGAATTTTATACACGTATTAATACTTGATATTCTTAAAATTTAATAAAAAAAATATCTAATTATTTACAAGTTTGCTATTATTTTTATTTTAATAACTAAAATGTCCATGGATTTTTTTATTTTTTTGAGTGATTTTAAGATGTTTTGAGGTTATTACGTGATTTAAAAGAATTTTTTATGATGTTTTTAAAATATTTTTAGATAACATATATAAAAAAAGGAATTTTTAGTCCAGCTCTTTCCTTAGTTTTCTAAATACTATTGGCAAGATTCTATACAACATCTTAATATGCGACAAGTCGCTTGTCACTTCTGTGACCTATCACGCAGTTAAAAAAATAAAATAAAATGGATTGGCTCCTGAAAAATAAAAATCAAGCGCGGGCCTCGGCGTTTTCTGAAGGTTAGGTGTGCGGGGATGACCCATTAGCACCTGACTTTTTTCTCTTTTATTATTTCTAACTAAATTCTTAACTAATGCCCTCCCTATTTTTATGTATTTTTTTTATTTTTTATTACTTTTTTTTATATTTAAATCTCAATTAATTCCCTCTTTCTGATATTTTAAACTTTTTTGTTCATCTCTTTCAAATAGTAGTTATTTTCTTTATAATTATTTTGTATTTATATAATATTGCATAGATATTATCTTAATTTATCTCTGAAATTTGATATTAAAAATATATTTGCATGATTTATGTGTCTATAAAAATAAAAATAATTTATTCTTGGTAAGAAAAAACAACCTCTAAGATAAAAAGTAAAAACATATAAATTAGAAAGAAGAAAAAACTGGAGTTAAATATTTTTATTTTCATTTATCATCTGTTTCTAGAAGAAAAATTAGTTTTTCATTTAAGTATTTAATTAGAAATATTTTATCTATTTATATATATTTTAAATTATTTTAATAAATATAAATAATATCTTTGTGTTTATTAAATAAAAAAATATAACACAATAAAAAACATTCGAATATGAACATGGTGCATTAAAAATTTACTTAAAATTCTAGTAGTAGCGTAGAAAACGTACTTGATAAAACTTAATCATGATATTTTGTATACAAATATATATATTCACTACTATCAATTATTTTTATTTAATTGAAAATTCTATTATTGGCGAAGCGCTGGTGATAAAAGTAGTTTGAAATAAATAACATGTTGAGCTAATTCCTCGAAATAATTGATCTCCAGAATCTTAAAAGCCAGACTGTCTTCTCTGCGGTATAGCGGTGCAACAATCGTTCAGAGGAGAGTCGTCGTCCTCATTCCCCAGTATATAGTCAACCTTCCTTGTTAAACTTGCGCTAATAAATGAGCCATCTAACTTCTCACACTATCACCTCCCTTCATTATTAGTCTCCTTCACATCCACAAATTTAATTAAATCTACACCTTTAAGCCAAAATTGCACTCAATGTAACAACTAATTTATCAGTAACAGACTCTCCTTATATCTATGTATATATAGACACACACACAAACTATCATTGCTATCATCTTTTCTTTCATTTCGGCCCAAAATGAGTTCACTTTCAGGCAACATTGAAGACACTGATGATGTGGAAAAGAAGAAGGAAGAGAAGAAGAAGCAACGCAAAGTTCCATTCTGGAAACTATTTGCTTTTGCTGATTTTTACGATTGTGTGTTAATGGGGTTGGGATCTCTTGGTGCTTGTGTTCATGGAGCTTCAGTCCCTGTCTTCTTCATTTTCTTTGGAAAGTTGATAAATATCATTGGATTGGCTTATCTCTTTCCCAAAGAAGCTTCTCATAGAGTAGCCAAGGTTAGCTAAAAATTGTCCTTTTTAATGCATGTAAACACGCACAGATTTCCTGGCGCCTCCCATCCTCTTCCGCTTCTTCTCTTGGTTCCTAATTTCTTCCTGAAACACACTTTAGTCATTGTAAATATGGTCTTCTTGTTCATGTTTCAAACGAAGCCTGACTTTGGGTTTTCCTCAAATTAATTATATGATGGTGTGTTCAGATATTCTAAAATATGATTTCTGACATCGATTAATTAATTAATACTGTTTCAACTTCTGGTTTATGCGTACTTATTTTTTATCTATTTATTTTCCTGCAGTACTCGTTGGATTTTGTATATCTCAGTGTGGTTATATTATTCGCATCGTGGATAGGTAATCACAAGTTTTTTAGTTTCTTCAATTAATCATTTGTTGCATGTGATGATATAAAACACTGTGTGATTAATTCGTGTGTCAATTCCTCTACACCTTTTCATCTCAGTGACTGTAATTTGTGAAGGTGGTTAGCTAAAATCTTAAAGTTCTTAATATTCTATCAAGGTAATTATAACTTTGATTATGTATATATCAATATGAATAGAGGTGGCATGTTGGATGCATACTGGAGAAAGACAGGCAGCGAAGATGAGAATGGCCTATCTAAAATCAATGTTAAGTCAAGATATAAGTGTATTCGATACTGAAGCATCAACCGGAGAGGTCATAGCTGCCATTACAAGTGATATAATTGTTGTGCAAGATGCTATTTCTGAAAAGGTATTTTTTTTTCTTTCTAATTTGGCTTTAAATGGCTAAGAATTCTCAGTTTTCTCACCTAACTTTCCTTCTTTTTTTTCTTCGATCTGTTTGTAAAGGGTGTGTTATGGTGATTTAATTTGACCGTGCATGATCACGACTTCCCTAGTATTTGTTAAAAATAGTTTTTTTTTTTTCAATTCTATTTGCAGTTGTCAATAAGTTCTGCCACCGCGGTCGTTGAAACCCATGACTTTTTTGGTTTCTTATCCTTTTATTTATATCTTGCTTTTCTTTTTGCGGGGATCATGTGAATTGTGGAATGGTCTATATCTTGCATGCAAGGACAATCTGATCTCCTTGTCCTGAATTTCTTCGGCGACGTGGAAGTTTAAAGTTTAAGAGATTTTGTTTTGCCTTCCTTTTAATCACCCCCACTAGTTCATTTGGAAGGGTTTCCGTGGTTTAGATCAAAAGGGATTTTGCAAATGATGTCTCTATATAGCAAACTAATTTTGAAAAAAAAGAGAGAGAGAGAGAGAAATATTTATGTAAACGATAAGGTTTTTACAAAACAGCTAGCAATATCCATTCTTGAGAAAAAAGAAGAAGAAAATCCACAGTCGACATGAAAAATAATAGTAGAATTTAATATGGATGAGTTTAATAACTGCGATTCAACTGTTACAGTGTCAAAGCGGTGGGGCAAAAGAATCGGCCCGTATTCTCCTGTGATCTGATTTCCAAGTTTGCTCCCGGCATGGTTTTCAATATTTGTCTCAGAACCAGAGTTACAAGTATATCGCCCCAGTATTTGCATTTATTAATTTCCCGTGATGTGAAGAAGAAGAGAGAATAAATTTAGACAAATGACATTTATAAGCCGGTTGGTTGTTGGATGTGTTTGGTCTTGTCTTTTACCTAGCTCTTTCCCATCTAGATCTGTAGTCCTGTCAAGTAAAAGACGGAATAATTAAAGCCTTCTGAAGTGCAGCAGTGTGTGTTCATATCAGGTCATGGAGTAGAAACTTCGTCATAAATTCTCTTAGACGCTCAAATTAGAATTTGACAATCATACGTATTTAAATAAACAAGGAAATGGATGTAGATTTCAAACAACAAAATCAATTGAAGGCTTGAAACTAAAGCTTCATCTTATGTTTTTCAATAGGAGGCCTAATTGGCCATGGGTTACTCAATCAAGCACACCCCCTTCTGAGCCCCTCAATTCTCATCTCTACCCTCTCAGGGTTCGAGAAGTCCTCGTGTAAATCAGAGGTTGTGCTTTTAGGGATGGAACTAGCTTGAAGAGGTGCTAAAAAACCAATAATAACTGAAGTTTGAACCTTTGCAGAATGCACAAACCACATGATCCCTGTCTTTTATAGTGAACTGCTTTAATGCCTCTGAATGTATTCTGCTACACTGATTATGCTGGCGTGTGAAACAAATTAATAGGTAATTCTCCTTCATTTCTTTGAAATTTGAGTTGTGGTGAATGATGCAGGTTGGGAACTTCATGCACTATATAAGCCGATTTCTCGGTGGATTTATAATCGGGTTTGTTAGGATATGGCAAATCAGTCTGGTGACGCTGTCTATAGTCCCTTTAATTGCACTTGCTGGTGGTATCTATGCTTATGTATCAATCGGCCTTATTGCTAAAGTTCGTAAATCTTATGTCAAAGCAAGCCAAGTCGCTGAGGAGGTATCTCCTGCCATGCTAAGCCAAACAACGTTAACAAACTGATTTAAAATTAAGCCATCTGCATCAAACTCGACTGACAAAATACTAAGTCATCATCTTCTCATTGTTTATGGTAATGATGCAGGTGATTGGAAATGTTAGAACAGTACAAGCATTTACAGGGGAAGAGAAAGCAGTGAGGTCATATATAGAAGCTCTCAGGAAAACGTACAACTATGGGAGGAAAGCAGGCCTGGCCAAGGGTCTTGGATTAGGAACCTTGCATTGTGTCCTTTTCCTATCATGGGCTTTGCTTGTATGGTACACTAGCATCGTTGTCCACAAGAATATTGCTAATGGTGGCGAATCTTTCACCACTATGCTCAATGTTGTTATTTCTGGCCTGTAAGAATTCTTTCTGATCTATCTTTGTGGCTTTCTATCATATTTCTGAGAAATCGAATCATTGTAATATGTTTATTTTTGCTGTTGTGGATTAACATCATAATTAATATTCCATGAAGACCTCGAACTTCTTCACTGATGCAGATTCTTGAAGAAAACAAATTTCTTTCTAGTGTGGTTGACATGACATTTAGTCATCACATTGTTTTTGTATGACCTTTGCCATTTTTAATGGGATTAAATAGGGTTTTTCTCCAGGGAAACGCCCTTACTATTTGTTTTTATGTCTAAGAGAATTGATTTGAACACTGCAGAAATTGTAAAAGCAACTGGAGATAATAGAAAACAAAGTAGTTCTCGAATATTTTTGCCCCGTCTATCCTTATCCTTGTCCAGCCAAAATCGTGATTGAGGACACTAATTACTCAGGCTCATTTCTTTTCAGGTCACTGGGAATGGCTGCACCAGATATTTCTTCATTTCTCCACGCCACAGCAGCAGCCTACCCTATTTTTGAGATGATAGAGAAGAACACGATGAGTAAAAGCAGCTCAGAATCTGGTCGGAAGGTAGATAGAGTTGATGGCCACATTGAATTCAAAGATGTATGTTTTCGGTACCCTTCTCGTCCTGATGTAACAATCTTCGATAAATTCTGCTTAGATATCCCTTCTGGGAAGATTGTAGCCCTTGTCGGAGGAAGTGGGTCTGGAAAGAGCACGGTAATATCGTTGATGGAAAGATTCTATGATCCTTTTTTTGGAAAGATACTGTTAGACGGGAATGATATTCGGGACCTCGACCTCAAGTGGCTTAGGCAGCAAATTGGGCTAGTTAATCAGGAGCCTGCTCTTTTTGCAACAAGCATCAGAGAGAACATTCTCTACGGGAAAGATGATGCCGCCCTTGAGGAAATTACACGTGCTGCTAAACTTTCAGGAGCCATGTCTTTTATCAATAACCTCCCAAGTAAATTTGAAACACAGGTACTAATTCAACAATTTACTCTCTTAAAAATTCATGTCAATTGTGGTACACAAGAAACAAATTGCTTGTTGAAGTCCAGGACATTCTGAGGAACTTTTTGAAAATCGCTTCAATCACAAACTATATGTAAGAAATAGGATTTGAGGAATGATTTTCATGTGGAGAAATATTATTATGTACCTCCAGGTTGGGGAAAGAGGAATTCAATTATCAGGCGGGCAAAAGCAAAGGATTGCATTATCACGTGCTATCGTGAAAAACCCGTCCATTCTCTTGCTAGACGAAGCTACAAGTGCACTGGATGCTGAATCTGAGAAAAGTGTGCAAGAGGCTATTGATCGTGCCATTGTTGGACGAACCGCTGTAGTTGTGGCTCATCGGCTTTCTACAATCAGGAATGCAGATGTCATTGCTGTGGTTCAGGAAGGGAAGATAGTAGAAATCGGGAGCCATGAGGAGCTCATTTCAAACCGCCTAGGTACCTATGCTTCCCTAGTCCATCTCCAGGAGGCAGCTTCCTTGCAGCGCCATCCCTCACATGGTCCTACCTCAGGACGACCACTCAGGTATTCGTTTATGTTCTGAAAATATTTCATTAAAGATGAAATGCTAAAACTGTTCAATTTAAGTCTATTTATTTTTGTGATGAATATTTATGCATCATCAAGCAACAACTTAGAAAGTGGTTCCAATAACTAAGTTGCACAGACATTATTTTTAAAGTGCTATTCTTTTTTGGGGTGGATTGAATGGAAATTTATGCTGACTAAAAAGTTAATGAGGTTACAAGTAATTAAACCATGCCCCTTTGAAATTTTAAGTTGTTGCTGAGAAATGACAACCATTTCTCACTGTGGGTAAGTGAAAAGTCTTTACCAGTTTAATACTTCAAACAGACTGCTAAAGTTTTCGGTACTATCTGACCCAAATTTACTTGTTTCTGCCAAAAGACACTTGGTGGTGGAAACCTTGAGTTGCTGAAGTGGTATATTGTATTGAAAATGATAGTGCCTTTTCTGTGATAGCACAAAGGGAGCTTAAAATAGAATATGTGCACGAAGTATCGTGATTTTATCCGTTATTTGTTAAGAAGCTGTATTTAGTAACTTTTCCCTTGTTTACTTTAATAGCATGAAGTATTCTCGAGAATTATCCCACACAAGATCAAGCTTTGGAACAAGTTTTCGTTCTGACAAGGATTCAGTTAGCCGGGTTAGTGGTGATGCTTTGGAGTCCATGAGGACAAAGAATGTTTCACTGAAAAGATTGTATTCAATGGTCGGCCCTGATTGGATTTATGGTGTACTTGGAACCATGGGTGCATTTATTGCCGGATCCGCGATGCCACTTTTTGCTCTTGGAGTCTCTCAAGCTCTTGTAGCCTACTATATGGACTGGGACACAACTCGCCATGAAGTCAAGAAGATTGCAATCCTGTTTTGTTGTGGTGCAGCAATTAGTGTTATTGTCTATGCCATTGAACATCTCTCTTTTGGAATCATGGGAGAGCGACTCACTCTTCGTGTCAGAGAAATGATGTTCTCTGGTAAATACTTGGTCTTATTTTCACCAGTTTTTCCTCACTGATAGCTTTCATTACATCATGTGAAGAAAACCTTACTTTTACATGTATACTTTCCCATAATTTATTTTCTTAGCAAATATTTGGAGAGCAGCTGCTCTAATAAATGCATAACAAACTCAGAAAGTGTTCAGGAGAGGGCAGTTAGAATGAACTTTGTTTGAGAGAGTTTGATTTTTCTTGCATTAATCAATATTTTCATCACAAACACGATGCATCGATGACTAACTGTGGTGTTCCATGCACTGGTAAAGTATAGCACATGAAATGCTGAAGCGCTAACTAGTTTAGAATTTGAACTCTTGTACTCATTTTGACCGTTTTGCTGGATCTGATTACAGCCATTTTGAAGAACGAGATTGGATGGTTTGATGATTTGAGCAATACAAGTTCCATGCTCACATCACGTCTAGAGAGCGACGCAACTTTGTTACGAACTATAGTTGTTGATCGCTCGACCATTCTCTTGCAAAATGTTGGTTTGGTTGTCACTTCATTTACCATCGCCTTTACATTGAACTGGAGGATCACACTTGTTGTCATAGCCACATATCCACTGATCATTAGTGGTCACATAAGCGAGGTTTCCCTGCTATTCTGTGATTTTATGTACTTGTCTAGAGCCGCCTACTTTCTGTTCAAAATCTAAAAATATTTTTTTTCCCTACATATGTTCAGAAACTCTTTATGAAAGGCTATGGTGGGAACTTGAGTAAAGCATATCTAAAGGCTAACATGCTAGCTGGCGAGGCTGTGAGTAACATCCGCACTGTTGCTGCATTCTGTGCTGAAGAAAAGATACTTGACCTTTATGCCCGTGAGCTTGTGGAACCTTCCAAGAACTCATTCACTCGTGGTCAGATCGCCGGCATATTCTATGGCATATGCCAGTTCTTCATTTTCTCATCTTATGGGCTTGCTTTATGGTATGTTGTTTTATCTTCATCATTTGAACCTTTATTCTTTTAAAATGCAGATCATCAGATAGTGAATAACCAAATAGAATCAGAAATGTTTGATGTTCTTCTTTAAGAAAAAAAAAATAAATCAAAATCCCATTTATAAACACACCCGCTCTTTCCAGGGAGCAGGAAAAAATTTGTTTTTCTAATTATATTGAAATTTATATCCAAGTCGAGTTCTATTCAATTTGTTCTACATCACATACAAATCATGAATTACGAACCAATTTGGTGAACAAAGCAGGGACGTTCTTTTATCATGTTCATATAAAATGTACTTCTATGCATTGCAACGACAACATGCATATCTATATATATCTCAACTATAACGAGCAGCTAGGTACTAGCAACTCTATACAACATGCATTTCTATATATATCTCAACTATAACGAGCAGCTAGGTACTAGCAACTCTACGCAAGAGTCAAACTTTAGAAAGTCCATTTAAGGAAAGTGTTAATGGCAGAGGCATGTGGTGAAGACAGATTAACTTAAAGGTCTGCATTTTGGTACTTGCCACCAAAATGCCTGATACCAGAAAATTCATGCATTGCTCCTTTCAATGATGTTAATCTAAAGCGGCTATTGCCTCAATGTTTGAAGCAAATTGCAATGCCTGTTATTGTTTGATGTTCTGCAGGTATGGTTCTGTTCTGATGGAGAAGGAGCTTGCTGGTTTTAAATCTATCATGAAGTCATTTATGGTTTTGATTGTAACTGCATTAGCCATGGGTGAAACTCTAGCATTGGCGCCAGATCTTCTGAAAGGGAATCATATGGCAGCATCTGTCTTTGAGATACTGGATCGCAAGACACAGGTAATTGGGGATGCAGGAGAAGAGTTGAAAAATGTGGAGGGTACAATAGAGTTAAGAGGTGTCCAATTTAGCTATCCTTCAAGACCTGATGCATTGATTTTCAAAGACTTTGATCTAAGAGTGCGTTCAGGCAAGAGTATGGCTTTAGTGGGACAAAGTGGTTCCGGTAAAAGCTCTGTCCTTTCTCTGATACTTCGTTTCTACGATCCAACAGCAGGAAAAGTGATGATTGATGGTGAGTTTCTTTGGCCTCCACTTGCTATAACTGTGATAAAAAATTTCCAAGCGGCCATTTTTTTTTAAATTCTTTCAATGGGTTAAAACTGCCACCAGCATTCACAATTTTGTTTTAAGTTCTTCTTGCAAGATCTTTTTCTAGCTAATAAATCATTTCTATAATTGGTGATATCTTGTACCAAACACTAGTCCTCCACATTTTTCCATATGCTGCTGCCATCCGGTTAATTGTCTCCACACAATTTCTTAAAGATGTCTGCCTGATTTACATCTTGTCGTAATTCCCACAGGCATAGATATCAAGAAACTTAAGGTGAAATCTCTTCGAAAGCACATAGGCCTAGTCCAACAAGAGCCAGCTCTCTTTGCCACATCAATCTATGAAAACATTTTATATGGAAAAGAAGGAGCCTACGAAGCAGAAGTTATTGAAGCGGCTAAGCTTGCCAATGCTCATAGTTTCATTAGCTCTCTTCCTGAGGGTTACTCAACCAAAGTTGGAGAACGAGGGGTGCAATTATCAGGTGGCCAAAAGCAAAGAGTGGCCATTGCCCGAGCCGTCCTAAAAAATCCAGAAATCTTGCTACTTGATGAAGCCACTAGTGCTCTAGATGTGGAGTCCGAGCGTATTGTGCAGCAAGCTCTGGACAGATTGATGAGGAACCGAACAACAGTGGTAGTGGCACATAGGTTATCGACAATAAACAATGCGGATCAAATATCAATTATACAAGGAGGAAAAATAATAGAGCAAGGGACTCATTCTAGTCTTATTGAAAACAAAGACGGAGCATATTTCAAGCTGGTTCGTCTTCAGCAACAAGGAGGAGCTGAGCAGAATCATTAACAATTGACAACAAGAACACAGATTACTACGACCATTTCTACAGGATCTTTCTTCTCTGCTATATCATGTGCGGTTTTTCTTTTTCTCATTCTGGGCCATCAGGATATGTATTTTTGGGTTTGATGTGTTGATCATTTTTTTTCCTCTGTGAAAATAATAGAATATATATTAATCACATATGTAAGAGAATGCTGCATACTAGAAAATGGTATTCCCCATTATTTTTTAATTCTTTAATCATCGTTCCTCTGTTCATTTTTCTGAGAAAGCGGGTGAGAAGAAACAAGAAATCGTACTTGAATTTTTCAAATCATTAATTTTAATAATTGGAAAACGTAAAGATGATGAGTCCCAGTTGTATGTGAGAATTCAGGTTCTTGCTCCCAGATAACCAGATGGTCGAAACCATGGTGGCAAATTTCAGTCGAAGTGAACAACGACAGTATCGTTATAGATTTGTTTAGGCCCTCTTGGCAAAGACGAGGCTTATGGGCCATTTAAGCCGGCCTAGATCAGGATTACGAAATCAGTTTATAAGCCCTGTGCATTCAAAATCACAAAATTCAACAGGCTCTAACTCTCTCGGACTCGGGTCTTTTCATTTTTATAACAGCAACGTGTGATTTGTGTAGATAATGGGACTTGTGTTGAAGGATCACTAACATAAAGCTTGCATTATTATTATTATCTGTTCGTTTTTTGCAGTAGTGGAGTGAGTGGTTCAATTATGCGACCATTTTCAACACTACATTCGGGCCATAATGAAGAGGTTCATTTAGGAGAATTAAAAAGCAATGAGTACATTTTTTTTAACTTAATTTGCAACTCAATACTTTTACCCTCTTTTTTTTTAATATGTACTTATATTATGTGATTATTCATTTTGTTTCTCGCATTACTTGCTTTAAACACTACAAATCCTATGAATTACATTAAACAAAAAAAAACATCCAAAGCATATCTTTGTCATCAACTAGCAATGTTTTCTTTTTTCCATTAATAAAAATTCAAATAGCAGAGGTTTTTAAGTTGGATAGTTAGTTAATCAATTTATTTTAATAATTTTATTTATTTTTAATAATTAAAATGATTAATAACTTGTATTTAATATTTAGTAAATCAAGATAATTTATGGCTAATATTTGCAAAAAAAAAATTTAATAGAAATAGAAACTTTTTAATATCTAAATAAATATTTTTTAAAAACATAAAATAATATATCTAAGACATTTGTATTTAAAATTACCAAATTCAAAGTATTTAAAATATTCTTTAGATTTTTAATATTTTCTTATATTTAAAAAAAAATATTAATCCGTCGTTGAGGGCAGGCAAATATACTAGGACATATGGAAGCTCGTGAAATAAAGGGACCGGGTTTACGAGTGAACTCTAGTCGGCATCAAAGGTCCAAACGGTCTAAAACCCAACCGAAAGTCTTAACACTTTGGTCAAAGAAAACAAAGGTGCGGGTGGTGACCACCTTCCATTAACAGCTTCAAACATCTCAATTTCCTCTTCATCTCATCAATCCCACCATGGCAACAACATCAACAACAGCAATCTGTCAGCTTTCATGTTTCTCTTCTCTCAACCGCAGATTAAACCATCTACACCGTCGATCCATTCTCTCTCTTCCGCAGTCTCCTCGCTACAAGGTACCAAAAAAAACCCAATCTTTTTTACTTTCTTTTGATACAATTAACTGATAGATTTTCATAATTACAGTCATGGGTGGTTCTGAGTAACGAAGGACATAATAATGGAGCACACTCTTTGACTTCAAATATCAACACAAGTAGTACCGATCATAACTACACAACTCCTGAGGAAGATAAGGGAACTAGTGATCCAGTAAAGGGAGTATATGGATCAGCGAAAATTCATGACTTTTGTTTTGGGATTCCTTTTGGTGAGTTTTTGTTTGTACTTTCTTTTTTCCGTTTGGGATTTGAAAATTTTGAATTTTAAGTGTTTGGTTTGTCTTTGGAAGATACTTATGCAGCTTTTGGCAAATGTGTTTTTTTCTTTTTCCAGGTGGGATTGTTTTAAGTGGGGGGCTCATTGGTTTTGTGTTCTCAAAAAATGCTGTGTCTTTAGGTACTGGTGTGCTGTATGGAGGAGCTTTGCTAGCACTCAGTACCTTTAGTTTGAAGATTTGGAAGCAAGGGAAATCAAGTTTTCCATTTGTACTTGGACAAGCCGGTAATTGAAGCATATACTTTACAATATTATCATGCTTTTTCTTTAAATTTCTGCAGTGGGTTGTTTTTAGTTTCAGCTAGCTGGCCTTTTTATTGAAGCAAAAATTTTAGTAGGAGAAAACATATATAGAAGCTTAAAGCTAGAAACTAGTGGCTTGTACCTGATTCGTTTTTTATCTCATGCTGCTCTTTTTGATTTCTTAGAGTATTTGAGAACTTTCAAATGCACAGGAATTCCTGCCAACAGAATAAAAGGAAGCTGGAAAAATCCTTAGATGATTGCACTGGCCCTTGCTAGAGGGCATTAACATGCATTTGTGGGAGATTGTGTTCACTTAATGAAGATAGTGTTTGGTTTATAGCCACTATAGGATTGGTGGAGATTTTGAACTCATATCTTGCGTGATGAATAAATTAGCAGGACAACTTAGAATACGGGCTTGCTTTTTAGGTCAATCCATTTGATGATCCTCCAAATTAGGTGATGAATTTTATGCCTAGGCTTGGCGAGGAAGCAAGTTTGCATCACAGTTGAATGATACTTTGATAGGATTCAATTCAACTATTCCAAGATATGTTTATTCTCCTGCACCCCCTCCCCNCCCCCCCCCCCCCCAAAAAAAAAAAAAAAAAAAAAATGTTCTTCAACTCTTATCCTGCCCATCAATGTTTAGTAAAAGACAATTAGTGATGGTGATGATCTAAAAATTTTCAGTTTGCAGCTCATTAGCACCTTGGGAAGATCATTAAGCTCATCCTGCAAACAAATGTGAATTGTGAAACCTTAGTGGTGTTAACCACCTGAAGGTCCTAAAAGTTGATAAATGTATTGCCTTATTGGATTTTACAGAAGATTAAGAGTTTTATTGCATTTTGTTTCTTTCTATCTTTACAGTACTCGCAGCAGCCCTTTGCTGGAACAACTTCTGGGCTTACTCATTGGTTAGTAGCCACATCAGTATTAAATTCTCGTGATTGATTAGCTTTTATTTCTTCGCCTTTTTTCTTTTCTAACTTCATTATTTTGTGAGATGCAGACAAAGAAGCTAATTCCAACAGGATTTTTTGCCGTCATTAGGTACTTCATAACTGGTTACTAAACCATTTTATTTACTAAATATCTGGTCTCCTTTTTGACACTTCAAACTTATGCATTCCCCCCCCCTTTATTTGTTACAGTGCTGCAATGCTGTGCTTTTATTCATATGTAATGATATCTGGAGGAAACCCACCACCAAAGAAGTTGCAGTCATCTGCCAGTGTCAGTTCATAACAAAAAATTGAAAAGATCAGGAAAGGGTGAGGGATAGTTTTATATAAAAGGGCCATTTATTTAATGTGAACTACAAGTTGAGCTAGCATGCATTTTCTCGTGTAAGGCAGTGTTGCTTAGGTCACGAGTCTGCGGGTAACAATTTCTTAATAGCAATAATGTTTCATTTGACAGAATAAGTTAGTCATAGTTAGTCAGTTTATGAATATTGGAATGGGACTCCAAATTATGTTGTAAAATGATGAGATTTTATCACCTTGCTATGCATTTCCATATTCCCAAATTCTAGAGCATCTGGGTTTGCCTATTATTTTTTCCATCTATGATCAAGCTAACAACTTAGATGAGGATGTAATATGAACATAAAGACATATTTCTGCAGTGCTTTTTCTGTTGCAGTTGTCCTGCTCATATGAATTTTTGTAATTCATATCTATGCACCTGAGTCTTATTGCTCTCCATTTTCCATGATTTTTCTCCACTTGATACATTCTTTTGCACCTAATTGGAAGTGAATGCATAAGCACTATTCAATTCTATGTAGGAGAGCTAAGGATTTCTGAATTGATGTGAAGTAAGTGTTTTGGTCATGTTACAAGTACGCAAATGCATGACTTTATGGTACTTGAACTTGGTGCATAGATTGTATCATTTGTCAAAGAACCATCTCACCTAAAAGTTTAAGCTGTTAGGTAAGGTTTTAAGTTATATAATTTATATTATTCCCTAATACAGCACCTCAAGTGAAAGTCATTTGAGCTTGAAACTTGCACAAGCTCAGATTACCTTGTGTATGATTTTTATCAAATAAATAGAGGTGGTGAGATTCGAACTCGTAACCACTTGATCATCAAGGTCCTGATACCATATCAAAGAACCATCTCACCTAAAAGCTTAAGCTGTTAGGTGAGATCCTAAAATATAATTTACATTATTCTTTAATATCATTGTAGTGCTGATTTTACTTGTTAACTTTTTTTTCTTCCTGGTTATTCTGTCACTTTTTAGTTCAATGATTTTCTGAAATTTTGGTGTGCAGTGAAAGTTGACACTCTAGTCACTTGTATGATCAATATTATCTCTTTTGTTTGTGCCATTTCATGGGTCTATTGATATTGGCAATTCTTTCGGTGCTAGAATGGTTTCAATGGGTTACATGAGATTGTTGATGATACTTGGGATGGAAATGTAGGCGGAGAGAGTATATCATAGGGCAGTGAGCTTGAAATTCCTTCGCCTTTTATATACATCACCCAGACCCACCCTGCTTATTCTTCGATTATTTTGATAAACTGGAGCAGACTGCTTGATGCCATTGTTCTACTGTTTCTCTTATATTGCTTTGATTCTCATGGTACAGAGAAAAGGAAATACTAATAAGGGATTTTATTGCTAGTAACTTGTATAATTGTTGGGTGTGGATAGCATGACTGTTGCTGACAGTGCTGGACGGGTGCTGAGGATCCATCGGAGAATGGATTGCCTAATATTTACATTCACGCTCCAAGAACCGGTTTGGAAAGGCAGAATAGTGGAAGCAATTGAAAAAAAAAGAGGCCCTAGTGTTATACCCCATTTTATATTCTGTAGACCTGTAATTGAGAGGAAATGGACGTTCCTATAAGCTGCTGGATGAATTTGTATATTAGGGTTCACTTCCATTTGTCTAAGTCGGTTGTCTGCCATTGATGTGCCTTTTAAACTTGTGTTTTCCTTGGTAAGTGGGGATGATGGGCTTGACTTGAAGTTTAATAAGAGGGCCATGGTTATTGTGCAAACATGGTAGGTAACACTTGTACACAAAAACTAGCATACTAGTATGGGCATGCATATAATTGGGAGATTAAACAATGGACTCGTATATATGTAACCAAATAAGTTCAAGCTTGATGGTAATTGAAACAAAAAATTTAGAGTGCATCTGTGCATGTAATTGGGGTGCTTTGAAAGGTTGCAAGGTCTCAAAAAAGTGGTGGTGTAGAAAATGTTGCAAGAAGAGTGCCTCCACGTTTTCGCATAACTCTACAATCCGGTAGGCTGTCAATGGATCAGTGGAGGGTTTTCCTATTTGCTTTTACGCTTCCTTGACCCCGTAGAATCTTGCTTATTATCACTGCCATCCCACTTGTGTGCCAAGTGAATGATGAGATGTTAGTCTTGAATTTGAAATTCTATAAGCAAAAGACAATGGGTTCTCTATTCCTAAAAGTAGAACCACAAGCTTTAGGAAGTGCACATTATAGAGCTGCCAGTGTCCCCCCCCCCGCCCCCCCCACTCTGATAGAAAAGTTGCTGAAGCCCTGGCCAAGAATCACTATTAATCTGTAGATAGTTTCTCAGAAAAATCAGGCATCGTAGACGTTTAAATTCCTTGGAACCCGTGGACCTCGATTCAAGCCTCTCCATGCATCGACATACAGCATGAATTATGGTTGATAGGCTTAGTACCTGTTTAATTCTGCCTTCTATTCATCACATCACCTTTCAAAGTGAATGAGCATTGGGTTGTGCCTTAAAATATCAGCAAAACATTTAGGTGCCGATTGGAATTTGTATTTTATAAAAATTGAAATTTTTTATTTAAAATTATTTTTTTATGTTTTTGGATTTTTTTGATATGTTAATATCAAAAATAATTTTTAAAAAAATAAAAAATATATATTAATTTGAAGTATTTCCAAGCTAAAAACATTTGAAAAAAACTAATATTTTGTTGAGTATCTTAGGGAGAATAAATAACTTGTTCTCAAATGAAGTTCAGGTAAAGAAATAGAATCACTAACAATTTCATAGCTACAAAACAGAGCCAGTCAATAGTTTCTTGTCCCGAAGAATTTTCATATGATTGAAAATTAATACTATTAAAGCTTGGTCCAGTCCTTACGGCTGACACCGATGGATCTTGGCTTGCATAATACAATCACCTGTGCTGTTGTTTTCTTATATTATATGCATGTTAAATCTCAATTCATTCAAACTTGATGGTTGTAGGAACGAGGCAAGTTGTTATTCAAAAAGTTAAAACGAGTTG
Source organism: Populus ilicifolia (assembly GCA_015708895.1). Lineage (NCBI taxonomy): Eukaryota > Viridiplantae > Streptophyta > Magnoliopsida > Malpighiales > Salicaceae > Populus > Populus ilicifolia. The sequence goes on from SRLM01000142.1 coordinate 286,576, forward strand.
TTTTATTTGATGTGTGGGTGGTCAACCATGCAATGGACACATTGCTAGAGTTTGTTGGAGAGCTGAATATATAATAGTTGCATTTGAATAATTCTTCAAGTACGGAACAAAGAACTTCAGAGGATGAGAAAACAAAATTAAAGAGGATTTGCGAAATTGTGATCATATGATGAGAGCACGAGGATACAGTAGAGTTTTTGAAAATCATAGGAAAGCAGCCCAAACAATTCTTGGAAGATAATATTGCATCATGAAACATTCTGATATTCAGGTTCAAATTAAAAAGAAAAAATCATTCTATCATCCATAGAAAGAGATTCTAGTTACCTTACAAAATGCCCAGATAGCTATTTTCAAATTAGCGCTTTCTATTTTGCTGAATAATGCCCAGATAGCTACGAGATTTCATCATCACTGCTTTGTTTTTGAAAAATTAAGTTACCTTACAAAATAAATAACTAGTGTTTCTTGGGTGATTAGCTAGAAAAGGGTATTTCTTTGGAACTTTGGTAGTTGATTACATAAACAGACGTGGCCAAGCAAATTGGAACTCTTGCAAAGACTTGCAGGTTTGAATATATATAGATGTGTAAAATGTTGATGATAAAGAAGAATGAGAGCTGCCTTCGAAGTTCAAGAGATTGGTTCGGTGTAAGAATAAGAGTTATTCAGTTTAAGTCTCGTATTCGTGTATCCAGACTATTGCTTTTTGAAAAGGTGGCATATTATTTACATCAGATGATATATATTATGTGAAGGGAACCAAACGAGCAGTAGTGGCTGCGCGGTTTCCACCAGTTCTAGCATTATGTTTTATGTTTTGGCTACAGTAACAAGGAAACCTGCACCATAAGCTCTTTTCTTCAGCCAAGAGATTGGCTTTATGTTTTGGCTCAATCACTTTCACCGGTTGTCGCCGTGGGACTAATCACATGGCAGATCACCCGGCTAAACAAGGAGTGCGCAGAACAAGTGAATTTGTTGCTTGGATTTGAGTCAGCCAGATGTTTTCTGGGTCTAGTTCTGTTTGCGGCTCTTGGTGAAGATGGTTTGTTCTTGTCAGGTTTTGATTGTTTCGCATTCTAGAGAGGTAATGGCTGGTTATAGCAGGTGATTGGTTTGAAGACCTCTATTGATTTGGAATAGTCGATGATAGTTGGTTGTTTAACTTGGCAGTTCTGTTTTGTGTGGAGGCAAAGCTACATACTAAGGCTGTTGCTCTGTTCTTGCGGTTTTTTGGCTTTTTCCTCTTTTCGTTTTGTTTCTTTTGCTAAATCTGTGTGTTTGGCAGATTTGTAACTCCTCCTTCCCGCCATCCTTTGGCGTTTTTAATACATTTCACTAGTTATCAAAAAAAAGAAGGAAACCTGCGGACATTAGGCAACTTAGTACAGCTTAATTAGCTGCCAACCTTAGCTTTCCTATCGTACATATACTTCTTCTGAATGTGTTCTACTCTTCTAGTTGTGTAACTCATACATGTACAACAGCTTTTTGCCTCTGTGTGTAAAGGAAGCAAATACAGAACCCTATAATTTGAACAGTTTCTTTGTCTTCTCTGCATTTTTCAGCTTCTTTGTCTCGGATTTCGCTTCCTTCTTTTTTTTTTATTCTTATTCAAGAACTCAGGTTATAACATTTTGTAAAGAGATATTAAGTCTAATTATTCTTTTAATTCGTGGACTTAAAAAAAATGCATCCTTTAAAGTTAAGTTGTTGAAACTCTAGAAGACTATTCATAAGAAAATCATTTATGCTAAATAACAAGCATTTAAATCTTAAAGGACAAAGGGCCAATCCATCCTTAACATTTTTCTTTCTTAATTCAAGTATCTTCAACAAGCACATTATATTTGCTCCAGTCTTAGTTTAATTTAATTCAACTCAAGTGTATGTAATCTCACATCCAGTCCAATTTTAGTTACTATACTTTTAATTGGTATTGTATATTTTGTACATACACAGTATGAGTCGCTAGCTCCCTACTTATAATATCCTGTGTTTATGTGTGTAAACACAGAGAATTAGCTAATTAAAGAAGGAATGTCACGACTTTTCGTTTCTGTAGGCAGGAGATTATATATTCTCGCTGGTTTTAATTAACAGGCAGATTTACCTTGACTGTTTTTCTGTTCTCTAGCTAGTAGATTGCCATAAACAGTATGAGTCGCTAGCTCCCTACTTATAATTAAATAAGATTAGGAATGTTAAATTAATAAGAAAAAGGAAGGGAAGAAAGTGAAAATCATAGGACTTGAGTTGATTTCTAATTAAATTAATTTTACAAAGCAGACAACATTTCTAACGTGGAAAGGTAGACCATAAATTAAATATGGACGAGGATTTGACCCCTGAAACTCCCAGTCATGCTCCTGCACTCCTGCTTCATTCAAAGTACCTTGAGGATTTTTGGTCTCCCACTATAACATCATGATAATGTTTGAAGTCAGATTTATTTCTTTCTTTCTTTAAGAAGAGTCCAATTATTTGTTACATTATATGTATTTTATTAGGTTAGTTATTTACTCCTGTTACAAGCCATTGACTGTGCAGACAAAAGGATTACCAACCGTTAACTACCAAAGGCATGGAGTTAATCCACCTAATTAACCCACGTATGCTCGATGGCTAGCTACCTTTCGTTCAATTTTAAGATCATACACTCATGGGATGAATATAGAAGAATTAGTTAATACTTAACGTAAAAATAAACAGCTGTCCCGTAATTAAATTAACTTTTCACTGCAATTTATATGATAACATTCAAAAAATTACAAATAATATTAACAACGAATCTATTTTATGAATTTTCTTTCATTCAGGAAATTTAATTAAGAAATTAATACAAATTACGGATGAGAAGAAAATCACAATATCAATTATTAATAACATATTGCTTCAATTTTTTCTTCGAAATGTGTCTTCCTCGTAAGCAAGCAAGTTTTAGCAAAAATCCCATCCCTATTACTATTTGGGATTGTAAATATTATTGTGGTTATAATTTAAAGTGTTTTTTTACTTAAAAATAAATTAAAATAATTTTTTTATTTTTAAAAAAAATTATTTTTAAAATCAACAAATTAAAATTATCTAAAAATATAAAAATTTGTTTATAATAAAAAAAAATTAAATTTTTTAAAAACAGTATTTCCAAACGGTATGCTCACTCAGTTGGCCTTCAAGATGTGAGAAATCTATCGAAGAAGAACAGTGGTGGCACTTCATTGTCAAAGTGGTGGTATAATCAGTTTTACATGTTATCAATTAAGTTGATGAACTAAATATTTGTGAATGAATGACATAATAAATATTAATGTAATAAGCTAATAAACAAAAAACAATCCCATCTCCTTGCTTATTCGGTGATTACTTTAAAGATTTGTTTATATAAAATAAGATTAAAGAATAATTTATATTAGTTTTTAACAATTTTATATAATACAAGAAATATTGTATACCTGGTGAGAGATTTCAAAGGGGAAAGATCTCTGCTGATAGTTGTTCAATCTCAATATTTAAACTTTTACCGTTAATTACAATGATGATAGCAGCTGTATATAATTTATAAATATTCGGATTGACCATGTACTAAACACATCCTCCTTTTCAACAACTAAGTTATGGAGGATGTTTCCTAGAAGTTTGTTTTTCATCTTTCTTTTCCGACGTGTGTGGATATCGAATAGAAACTATGAGCCACGCTTCTTCTTTTTTTTTTTCCAAGCGTCTACTTCCTTTGCAATTATTTTCGTCTGGCAGTCATTAATTGTTTTTCCGAGACTTTGCTTGTCTTTGAGGACAATGATGCAATTGAGATTGACAAATTGTCAGCACGTCAGTTTCTCATCATTGTTGTTGCCAAAGTCTTTGCGATGACCAGTATAAAGAAACATTTAAATTATCTTGAGCTTTCCTATTAAAAGAAGTTCATCTTAATTTTATGTTTTTTTCCCCAAGCTGTTAACAGAAGAGGTAGAAGAAGAAATATGTTGAGCTTCTAAACAGGTAAAAACCAAGCAATCGTCCTGGGATTTCCCACAAGTTTATCATTCATTTTATCCAATTAAGGATAGTACTGATCTGAATTAATTATAGGAGGGCAAATTTCAAAGCTCACCTGAGCTTTCGCGTCCCGTTTTAATTGATAGACATGGCTAGCTATACTTTTTCGAGGTGTAAATAGAATGAAGGTGAGAAAAAAAAAAAAACAAGGATTGCAAAGTTGAGGTGTAATATACAATAAAAAAAAATTAAACTAAAGATTAAGGTAAATTGGATTAGATTACAAGATTATACCTCAATAAAATTTACATGACATGATTCCAATGGGAGTTATTAAAACTATATTTAACTTATTAAATAGTTATTTTTTAAAATATTTTTTGTTTTAAAATATATGAAAATAATATTTTTTTAAAAAAAGTATTATAATAGTAGCATATCAAAATGATCTAAAAATATCAAAAAAATAATTTAAAATAAAAATTCCAAATAAAAAAATAAAACAGAAAACATTTTTCAACTTTAAAAGGGACCACGAATGAAGTATTGCAGCGGCCAACAGAACCATGGAACCGTGCATAGTGCAAATGGGAGGGACTATATATATATAATTAGAGGATATGTGCACTTTAAGAAAAGATTTCATACACTTATTAACTGCAGGATTTTTTTCATTTTTATTTTTATTTTTTTGAGAGGCGTTATGGTAAAATGACGACAAACAATGTGCACCAATGAAAAAAAAGTAAGCTACAAAATAAATATGCTGGCATATATGCACCTTTTTTATAAAAAAAAAAACATACATAGCAAAAAAATAAGCTTTTAGATAAATAAGTTTAAAACTAATTCTCTTATGGGGTAAAATCTTGTAAAAGTAGTAAGTGTGTGTGTGTGTGTATGAATATGAGAGCGTTGAGTGTTGATATAATTAGACATTTTAGCGGAGTTATTATATGATGCTACTACTGTGTTTATAACCTTCCAAAAAATTAAAGCTCACTCTTGTGTTTACGTATTGGAATTAAGAAATATGTAGCAAATAGAATATATTTATCAATTTCCTTCAACATGATTTGAATGAATCCCTGATGGGATTTCTCAATGCGCTATGCGTTGACCACAATACCTAATGTCGGCGGAGGGCTCCAAGTGAAGGTGAGGGCAACGTGCGTTGGGTAATTTTGGTGCTCTTTGGGTTAGCAACGAAGCTTTACAGAAACTGAGAAAACTTCTGGTTGTACAGTAAATACAATTCCCTTTCTTTTTACTGCATTATTAACTGATCCTTTTGAAATTAATGCAAAACGATATTCAATATTGCCAAAGTAAATTATTTAATTAGTTATATACCTAAGTATGGCAGATGTCTCCCTTTTTTTCATCAATTTGTTTTTATTTTAGCGGATGAAATATATAGGGCTATTTTAAACATAAGTAGAGGATATCTTGAATTTGAATCGAAACTGAAACTTTCAGGTAGAAGTGAAGGGGGAAGGTTGGCGTCGAGTGAGTGAATACGTGACAGCTTCGGCTGGGAAAATGAATGTCGGCTGCTCAACACCATGCAATTGTCTTCTTCTTCTTCAGTTCTTTTTATTTGGGTGAAATGATCAACCATGCGTTGGCAGCATTACAAGGGCAGTTGGAGACTAATTATATTTTGATATTTCGAGACAGGGGACCTAAAGCTTCAAAGGATGTAAGAACTGCCAAATATGCTGACCAACAAGGTGATGCATCAAGAATATTATAAGAAAATAATTAACTAAATACCTCAAGAATCCTAGTTGGTAGCTTTAGTGGATTAACTAGTTCATTAATTTGATGCCGCAGCCACCCAATAAACATTTACTATATGAGTAAAATAATAATTTGGATATTAAAATGATAAAGCATGTATATATATATATATATCATTTTTTAGAAGATTGTGTCAAACAAAGTAATAATTATATTTCAAAAACAATGTAGAGAATAGGAAGTAAAAAATAATTGCTTAATAACTTTTTTAATATTCATCAAATTTTATTCAAATTATTAAAATCAGTTTTATATATTATTATTCATAATCCAATTATTTATATTACTACAAAAAAAACTCTAATCTTATTTTAATCATTTGATTTTATAAGAAACTTTTAATTTAGAATATTTAAAGATAAATGAATAAACGACTGAAAGAGAAAAAAGTACTACTTGAATCAGGAGGAAGTTTTGTTTGGATGAGAATTTCTAGATTCATCAACTCAACAAGATGGATTTTTTATTTTTTATTTTCTTTTGGTTTGAAGATTTTCTGAGTTTATTATTAGCTCTGTGAACCTCAACAAAGAGTCAACATGTTAGGTAAAGGTTTTGCTGAAATAAAGGCAAAATGCAAGGTAAGAAAACTGAAGCATTTTCCACAAAATTAAATTTTCCTTGTGCATAGACATTTTATTCCAAGAAGAAATCTCCTAAAATCAATGCTGGGGTATACCCAATTAAAAGTAAATCAACATTTCCATGAAAAATCTTGCGCTTGAGGACTTGCTTTGCCATTTTATATATGGACAGTCCAAATTATATATATATATATATAAAGAAAAGCAAAGAAATAACACCCCTCGGATTATAATGGGTCATGTATAAATAATAATTTTAGATCTATTTAAGATCATATATAAGTAATAACACCGCACTCATTATTATTTCTATTTAATTTTGTATGGTTCAACAAGCATCCCCTTGTAAGAAAAAAAAATTCAAATACTCTCTACTATGTTTTTCAAATTTCAATTTCTTCGTCAGCCCAAATGCAAAGGCATGAAGAACAATTATATTTATAGCTAAAAAAAAGTCAAACTAAAGCTTTGTCTCTCTTCAATGGCCTTGTGTCTATCTAGCATCGGGGACTTAACTGATCACCTAATTATCATTAAAGGATCAATATAAATTGAGGAGAAATTTTATGGGTCCCCTTTCTGAGAATTCATATTAATATTTTCACGTGACATTTGCAGTACCTAATCTTTGATGATTTTATTGCCTTTAGAGTTGCTTATTGGTTTTTCCTTGTTGAAATAATACCTATATGTTCATTATGACATCGACCTCCCCCTATTTGCCTTGATTTTATAAGAATTATTATCATACTAATAAAAGAATGAAAATGACCTTTATCGTTTCAAGCACGTCTCTCATGCATCTATATAAGCACCGATATGTCTCGTAAAAAACAGAAGTCATAGCACCTTAAGCTTTTCTGGTTTTTCAGACATTTCAATCCATAGCTTCTCCAATATTTAATCTTGCTTCGGTTTATTTCTATTAAACTTGTCTTGACAGAATGGTTAGATCTCCATGCAGCCACGCCAGTGCCTTGAAGAAAGGGCCATGGACGCCGGACGAGGATGAGAAGCTAATTGATTATATTAAGAGAAATGGTCATGAAAATTGGAAAGCACTACCTGAGCTTGCAGGGTTGAATAGATGTGGGAAGAGCTGCCGATTGAGGTGGATAAATTATCTGAGGCCTGATATCAAGAGAGGGAAATTTTCTGAGGAAGAAGAACGAGTCATCGTCAACCTTCATTCTGTTCTTGGAAACAAGTATGCAGTTCTTCTTTTTTATTTTTCAGCTAGCATAAGTATTTGTGCTATCAGTATTTGTCCTTAATTCCATTTACTTGAACTTGCAGGTGGTCAAGGATTGCTAGCCATCTTCCCGGACGGACTGACAATGAAATAAAAAACTTTTGGAATACTCACATAAGAAAGAAGCTTCTTCAAATGGGGATTGACCCAAATACGCACAAGCCAAGGACTGATCTAAGTCATTTTCTGAATCTCTCTCAGTTGCTTGGTGCGGCACAATTTGGCAACATTGCAAGTCCATGGAACAATTTTCTGAAGTTACAGGCAGAAGCCACTCAATTAGCCAATATCCAGTTGTTGCGGAATCTGTTACAGATGATGAATACAAACACACTAACAAATATTGAGAGCAACAGTCTGTCAGGATCCCAAAATCCTCACCACTTTAGAGGACTCGTCAATGGGACAACCATCTCCAATACCAATGAACCTACCCCAACATCTCAGGATCTTGTTAACGCACCTGTAACTCCTCAAGTTCACAATGACTTCCAAGCTATCTCAAATTTATATGCAAGCTGTGAAGATGGATTCGGCCCTGAAGGCGTTAACATCAACAGTGACACCTTCAGTAGTTCCTACGGTATTCAAACGGAACAAAATCCACTTCCTGCATTGGTTTCAGCCTCAACTTCCCCTGTTACTTCCATCGTTTACCAAAAAGAACGCAAGGGTGACCCATCAAACTACTCCACTGGCACGCCTACCTCCACTATCTTTGAGGCCTGGGAGAAGCTGATCGATGATGAAAACTATAGCTCCTACTGGAATGATATTTTGGAGTAGGTACTCAGTTTTTCGTTGCATTTGTTCATTTCTTCTTCTTACTGCCATCAGGTTTCCATTGCATTTAAATTTTTCAAAGTTACATCCTTCATTAGCTTTTTATGTTCATCATCATTATTTGCAAGGAATTTAACATCTTTTTTCTGTTGTTTGCAGTTTGGCATCATCATGATCACATAACTCCTAGTGAAACACTCTTTCAAAAGGCATCGATACATGCTAGCTCTTTTTTTTTTGGATAATCATCGAGAGTATATTGGAAAGGCCATAAAATACATGTATCATTTTTATTGTTTTACGTGTAGAGTCTGTTCGGGAAAGATTGAACTATACTTTTGTACAAATTGGATACAACCACATTTTTCCAAATATTTGAAACTGCCTATTTTTACCTGTAGCTGCAAGTTCCTTTTAGAGCAATATTTTTCCTTATAAGAACCTGAAGCATGAACATAATATTTTCATCATACTTCTGCTGTTGCGAACTCTTGTACTAGCAGGTTTCTGAACATTAAATGACTGATGTCCCTCAGAAAGATTGAGTGGATGAAACTAACTGATATGTTTCTTTTTACATCTGTGGGACAAACATCAACGTTTATTCTTAAAACCCTAAAAATGGGTCCAAGTGAGATAAGTTTTTGACCTACGCATATATAATTTGCATGGCATGTCAAAGTCGATAATGTCACTCCCATTTCAAATTTTATTTGAGGACATTAATGTTGTTTCTTTGTGGTCTTCCTGTGTAGAATCAAATGATTAATTAAATAAGAAAAATCATCATCCTCGCTAATATCAAAGATCTACAACTGGCTGGTAGTGCATGTATCGTCTCTAAAAGTCAGGTTTTCGCTACCTTGTTACTTTTTAGGTGAGATTATTTACGTCCAATACAAGTAATTGACTGTAGCAAAATACAATTACCAACCTAACCGCCCAAAGTTGAGTTCCATTTTGCTTTGAGCAGAAGATGAAGCCTGGAGATAATGAATTAGGTAAACATAGAAATTCGCATTACACAATTGTCGCGAAAAAGTTCTACAATTATTACAATTTGATTTATCAATTGCATTAAAATCTTTGTCAAATAGAACCACAATTTATGAAAAGATTACCAATTAAGAAGGAAAAGTCCAAAAAAGATGGAATATTTTTTATCTCTTATAAGATAATCTTATTTGTGGAAAATGATGTCTCTACTGGAAATCGCATTCCTTCCCATTAAGAGAGAAAAGAGTAGAATCTTAATAAATGGTAAAGAAAAATGTAACCAAAAAAAGAAGATAAAGTATAAAAATGTTATTAAATTTCCAAAAATAAGTTGTAAAAAAAGATAAGTTGCAGAGAATTGAAGAAAGCTTATAATGAAGTTATGATATAAGATAGATCAAGGAATTATAATAAAGAAAACTCTCCTTAAATACTAGAACTCATGAGACCTACCTTACTTGCTCTAAATGAAAGAAAAATCCATCAACTTAAAAATCAGTCCTTAACTAGAAAATTAGAATTTATTTTAAAAATGAAACAAATAATCTGGAATTAAGAGGACTTAATTTGAATCCTTTTACAAAAATTAAACAGGAAAATCATGCATTAGATGCTATCCACTTAGTTTATCAATAATATTGATAATTAATTTTTCAGTCAAATAATTATTCATGCTAATAAAAAATAAAAAATAAATATTAATAATAATAAATTGAATAAAACTATTAAGCTTGACTATTAAACATTCAAATGAAGAAATAGCAAATAATAAAAATAAAAAGACATGGACCAACCTTTATTAACCCACTAACCCTGCAACCATAAGCACAGGATTAAAATAGATCTTTAAGGGAAAAAAATATCATTTACCAAAAAAAAACTAAATGATAAATTTAAAAAAAAATCAATTTACAAAATAAAAAAAAGATTGATTGTTGTCATGAGGCCAAAGCTGGCGATATAAAAGGTAAACTTAAAAAACAATAAAGCAAAATTTTCAATAAAAAAATACTCAGCAATGAAACCAAAAAACACCAATTAAAAAAATTAATGAAAATGAAACTCAAATCAACCCAATATTAGGATAACCTTTTATAAAGAAAAGTAAAAAAAAAAACATGAAGACCAATTAAAAAAATCAAATGATAAAAGATAAAATAAAAATAAATTAATTTTATATAAATACCTAATAAAAACTAAGGTCTATCTATGACATCTGTCAGCTATTTTTTATTTTTAATAATATTTTATATTTTTTAAGAGACCAAAATGTTCTTTAATCCTTGTGATAATAACAAAAAAGATGATCATTAAAAGATAAAAAAGCTTTTGTAAGAAAGCTTTAATTTATTTTTTTATACTGAGGACAATTAGGTGATTTTATTGTTTTTTCAAAAAATAAAATTTCATTAATAGTCCCTTCCGCTAACCTGATTATTATAAATAAATAAATAAAAATAAACATTTTAAAAATATCAAATTACTTATAACATTAAGGAATGAGACTTAAATTTTAGAAGTAATTTAATTAATTTATAGTGTATAAAAGATTTAAAGGATTGAAACACCCATTAGTATTAGCTTTAAAAATTTTACTATGTATAACAAACATGAGAAGATTAATATACCCTTGTTGATGTGGTAATGATTAATGGACCCTTGTAAAAAGATTCAAATATTCTTATTAACAAGTTATTTGGTTTCTTTTTAAAGGGTCAAAATGAAAAAATATTGTGGATATATAGTGTTTTTCTCATGCCTTTTAGATTTATTGGCTGGATTATTTATCAACGTTATATTATATGTCGAATCAATTTAAAAAAATTACAACAAATATCTAGGCATTGCTAACATGTTTTCAAAAGGAAAAAAATTTAAACTATGTAAACTTAGCAAGTACAATAGCAACATAGATGACAATATATATATATATATATATATATAGTTTGACAAAAAATAGTTTCAATAAGAAATGCTTAAAAAAATTAAAACAACAACATATTGGATCGATTCGAGTTAACCTAAATTAACATGAAAAATTTATGACTCGATTCACGAGACCATAATAACTGTATGAAAATCAAATAAAAAATATATTGAATTCTAATTCTCAATCAATTTAACATATCATATATATATATTAAATGATAAAAAAACCCAAGTCAACCTAAGATAACTTATCAAACCTAAATCATTAGATTAAGATAAACTGTTAGAAAAAATTAAAATAAATCATGAAGTTTAAATCTCAACGAAGATAAATTATGAAATTAAATTTTCAATCAATCCAAATAGTAAAGAATAAAATTGGAAAAAAAATCAATTAAAATAAACAAAAAAAACTTGAATCAATTAGGTTAACTAATAAAACTCATGAATAAGATTATAAGACTAAGATAACTTCATGAAAAGTAAATCAAAATGAATTATAAAGCTTAATTTTTAATAAATCTAATATTAAAAAATAGTAATTTCCCCTCCTCGATTAATTCTTATTAATATTTGACTCTTTTTGCTCCTATGTACTATTTGGTTATTATTCTAAGATAGAAAAGACATAGACAGCAGAACTACAGAATATAAGATGAAAAAAAGACGGGAACAAAATTTTGCCTTGTAATAGTGTTTAAAATACATTGATTGTATTTATATCTTATTTAATTATGGTGTACAAAACATAAAAAAATAATATAAAAAAATTATTTTATCTTGAATAAATATTATTTTCAAACTTATATTTTTGTTCTAAATAATTAGGTATTAGTATTTTTTTTACTTTAGTTTATACTAAGTATTAAAATTAATAATATTATAATAACTCTAGTAATAAAACCAAGACTAACCTGGCGAGTTGACCCCATATCAAACTGATTTAAGGCTTAAACTGGTCTAAGTTTAATAAAAAATAAAAGAAGAATTGACTTGATTTGACCTGATCAAAAAATCAGCTTGATCTGATATAAAACTATTAGTCAACCGAGTTGACCCTTAACCCATGACTTAAACTTTATCTCAGGTCAACTTCTTAGTCATGTTTTAAAATTATAATAACAATAATCATCTTTATCCATACATTAACTCGGGCCACCGTAAGTTGGCCCTCAAGGCTTGTGACCTGAGTCTTGCTCTTGTTGAACCTTAAGTCAAGTTTTATAACTATAATAATTTAATATTAACTTAGGTTGAACCTCCCAATTTATATCCTCGGACTTGCACTTGATTGGCCTCTTAATCAAGATTTAAAACTATGATAATAATTATTTTTATATTGACTTGAGTCAATCTGAATTAACCTTCCAGACATGTAACTTGGCCTTATCTTGGGTCAACTCCCGATTTGAATTTTAAAAATATAATAATTATTATTTTTATTCTTACACTGACTCAAGTCAACCCAACTTGTGACCCTAGATTGACCCTGAATTGGATTTTAAAACTATGATAATAACTATTTTATCCTTACATGTTTTAGTTTGATTATTTTAGAATTGATAGTTTTTTATAAGGATATTTTAGAAATAAAAAATAATAAATATTGTTTCTAAAGACATGTTCTATTTGTACCTTCTATTATGAAAATATAAAAATTCACTCTAAAATTATTTCAGACATAATTAATTTTATGTCTTTTTTTTCAACTAATTACATTTATATTTTCATTATCTTTGTTCTTTCTATCTCAAACCAAACATTATCATATTATTTCTAACAAATGTTTTAACTTTCATCAATTTAAACTGATCTTAAATAATTCATAAAAAATTATATTACCCATCTATAACATAACCAATTTGCAATGCCAAATATTATTTGGCTATAAGAAAAAAGCTAAAATAAAAGGGGAAAACACTATAGTTATAGACTCAATTTACTATTCATTACTACAAAATAATTATATTTTTATCTTTCCTAAAAAATTAATGAATTTTTCTTTAAAGGTAATTCGATCATTTTCTTTTCTCATCTCAGTTAAATTATTGAATTACTCTTAGGAAAAAAAATAAGATGTCAAACAAGGTTATTTTTCCCCTTTTTCTTTTACTTGAATAGTGAAAAGGTGATTGTACGCTTTAAAAACAAAAATGGATAAATTATTGCTAGTAGGCTATTTTTTCTTTTCACTCTATTTTTTTTGTTTTATTTATATTGACTTAGGGGTAATTTAGTTTTTTACTAAATATAAAATGTTAAAAAAGAAAAGTAGTTAGTGTATGCATGTTAGACGCTATGTCACTTTCGAACAGTGTATGCTAATGATTTCAAATGTTTTTTTTTCCTCTCTCCATCTTAGTTTTCGCTTTTTACACCTTTGAATTTCAAACTCGCCCTTCAATTTATTTTTCATTCAAATTTGATCCATGTTTTTCATTACTAGTTTCTTATTTGAAATTATTTATAGATTTGAAATTGTTTTTCAATTTCATCCTTTTTTTTATTTTTTATGTCATTTTAGTCCTTATATTTTGATACTTATTTATGTTGTTTTAGATAATGTTTTGAAATGATTTTTTTTCATGATTTCAACTTCCAATTTTATTTTATTTTATTTTTTTTGCAATTTATTTTTCTTAGGCAAGTTATTTTAATTTAATTTTTTAATGAATTTATCCCCCAGCATTAAATTTATTTGGAACTAAGATTCTTGATTAAAATCAAGTCTATGATCTCATGAGCAGTGAGTTTAGAGAATTGATCAAAGTTTGGAAGATTTACATGAGTTTGCATGGTTTTTTGTATTTTTTTTAAACTATCCCGTTTCATATTTTTAATATTTGATTTATTTTTTAATTTAATTCTCTTTAATTTTTTTTCCGTCATATTTGCTCCTTATTTTTTTAATTATTATTTATTTTATTTTATATAATTTTTAGAATTTAACATGTCTTATAATTTTATTATCCTTTAATTTTTTTAAATTATGAAGGAAAAAATCTAACCCATGTCCCTTAACATCTTTAAAAGGTATGATTAACAGAAAATTGATGTCGATTTTAAACGAAGGGACCTCTACTGCCTAACGAACCAAATTATAGATATTCAACCTGCCAAACTGAAATCATAAGAAAATCTTGGTCAAATTAAAATGGATACCATAAAAACTTATAGTATCATTAAATCAGAACTATTAGAGTTTAATTAGACTTCCATCTTTTAACAGAAGGAAATTAAAAACAAAATTGAGAAATTACTTGATCATGGATATGGAAACAATTTGCCTTTTCGAAGGGAATGGGATGGTGCGTGCCATTTTCGATGAAAACGTATGCAATTCCATCAAGAAATTATTTCACAATTTAATCCTCAAGCATATATGCGTGTGCTTGAAGGTGTTGTTCTATTATTAAAAATAAAAGTTTACCCCCCAAAAAATGGAGAAATCAAAAGTACATTTTAATTTCAATATATATCATGTTAGGAATAGTAATAAAAAATGAAATGAAATTTAAAAAATCCTGTACCTTATTTTTAAGATAAAAATAATGAACAAAAGAATAATTTTATCAACAATAATGATAAAAAAAAATAAAGATGATTGGAGTGGAGTGGAATTAATGGCTGATAATAATAATAATAGTTTATAAAAAACAATAAATAATAATATTTTTTAAAATATTATTGCAACTATCATAGGAGGTGGCATTTAAAAAAGAGTAGCGGTTAAATAATAATAAGTATAATATTTTTTTTCAAGGACGCCCACCTCCTCTATTTTTTAAATTAGATTAAAGTAAAGTTTTTCGTGTGTTTTTGTATGAAAAATATATTGAAATTTGAGTTTAAGAGTTAAAATTACAAGGACAACAACTTCCACAAGCTGTAATTTATTGTATTAGATGACATGGTGATTGCGTAGAGAGGCAGCTTGTCCTAAGCTAGCTCTATTTTTTAATATTACAAGATAAAAAAAATTAAATAAAATAATTAAAATGATATTTTCAAAATCATATGATATATCATATTTTTAAAATAATTAGATATTTTTAAAAGTGTTTTAAGGGTTGGTAAAATAGTTTTACTTAAAAATATGTTAAAATAATATTTTTTATTTTAAAAAATTATTTTTAATATTGACATCTAACAATATCATTAAAAATTAATTTAAAATAAAAATAATTTTTTTCAAAAATATTTTTGAAGCCAAAAAAAATAACAATTTCCTGATACATAAAAAAATCTCAATTTTCTCAACCATCATCGTTGAATGCGAAAACTTAAACAAATATCAAGGAGGAAAATCATTTGATTAAGAACCCTGTAAGTAACCATAATCCAGTAACCCTTAAATTAAAAGCATTAATGTTCCAACTAATTTAAAGTCGCTAAAGAACCTGAAACCAGTGCAGATAAATTGAAGATCAAGATCCAGCTGCACCCTCCAATTGTCTCCAAAATGCTACGTTCATTCCACATCCAAAATAACTTTTAAGGAGATAATTATGCTGCTTGTCTGCAAGCTTGTTCAACAATAATCAAAATATACAGGATCAGCGGCATAAATCTTTTCTAACTTTATCGCTTACCCCAGAACAGTATTTTTATAGAGATGCTACCCCTAGAACAATTAAATGTGGGAGATCTAGATAGCCAAAATAGGCAAAAGACAAGCACTTTGGAGATCTACCTCATATGAACTGATATAATCATCAAGGAAATAGAAATGCTAAAAGCGGTGGACACGTAGAATTGATTCAAGAACGTATGGCAACTATCTATCTTGCACTGCTCAAGCTCCTGCGGTGAAGAGCTGGCTGCGTGCCCTAACTAAAAGCAGCTGTATTAAATTGCTTCTTGGTAATACTAGAGCCCGCCAGCTGCAATTATTGCAATATACATGCTAATCACAATAATTAACGTGGCACTGGTAGACAGCAGAGTCGGTAGCTGAAAACATATTGTGACAGAAACACAATAAGCACCATCATACTAGCAGAGCTTTACCCATCTAAATTTTGACTCCTCAGTTCTGATCATTAAGCTAGCCTGAAATCAAGTATGCATGGACGAGCCTAATACATTAAGTTCAAGAACAATACCAACAGAAAGCTGTTGAGATGAAACCCATTTGGAACATGAACTATAATCAGCAATTTCTTGACATCACTTGGATATCACTGGCCAAGACAGCAATTCTAATAGAATTGCAAAAACAGCTTACTGTTTTTCTTGATGTCAACATCTCCTTTCAACAGCTTCAAACAATCAGTGCTCGCTATAATAAGTACACAACCATGAACATGACAATTTATGTAGAGTATCTTTAAAATCTCATCTAGTTTCAGGACCAATCTTCATTTTTGCATCTTTACTGCCAACATCTCCCTACAATATACATCCAATGGAGGGTGGAAAAAATGGGAATTAACAGCATACATTATCAAGAACCAAATGCAAGATACCTTTCCTAACAGCAACTTTAACTGCTACGAAACAACTGAATTCATGTTTCTATGTAGAGGGTATAACTCCACTTCCAAATAGTGGACAAGCATCACCACATCCTTAGGACAGTGGGAAATTTAAACTATATTTCCAAAGTTAAGACAGCTAATCATAACACAGCCACTGTGTGCATCAATATTAAACACGCATAGAGCAAGTGCAGATGTGCATAGTGCGTATCTAGAACTGGAAAATATATATGGCGGCTATTTATATAATGTGCATGAGAAAATAAGGTCAAAATTTGATGATGAATAAATTAGACTGATTCAAAATTTTGGTATCAGACACGACCACAACATATTGCACTCCCAACATAGTACGAGATTTTAGACTGGTGATTTGTTATGAGTTGGAAACCTTATCTTAAAACAGATGTTATGACATAGAAGAACTACTCTTAATACACCCTCTAAAATGACAAGTTAAAGATCAGTAGACAACAAACCCTTCTTAAATATAGATAGATTTTAGAACAAGAGATGCTAAGTCCATGAATCGCAGTAAAATAAACACAACTCTTGGTCATATACCAGTCCAAACATTTATCTGTTTTGTTTTAGCATTACCCATTATAACATGCGTCAAGAAAAATCTGTTTCTTTAGCAAACATTGCCAGAAAGAGGAAAAATTAGCTCCTACTAATTAAACAAAGTCCAAGGTGTTTGAAAAGCAGTGTGCATTTAGCATTCTTTGGCCAGAATATTCAAACCACAAGCAAAGAACATAATGTGCTTCATTCGCACAGGCAGATACTGCTCGAATCCAATATGAAACCAATTAGACTGATTCATTGTGACAGAATCAGACCAAAGCACAATGGCTTGGAATCCGACACATACATGTTATTGGGCGATAACACCAGTAAATTGCATGAAAGGAGCATCTGAGAAAGTAAAAGGATAATCCTGTGCTAAATACTTAACATAACAAGCCAACCTTCTCTTCTATGTCAATACAGATTTTTGTAATCAAACTCCCTTCAACTTGTATAACAGAAACCAAAGCAATACTCATACACCGATGCATCATACAAAACTGAAATAAAAGACCGTAGTCCAATTTGATCACTAATACCAGGTCACAAATGGTCTAAAAGTAAAACTCTTAGTCATGTGCACCACTTGAAATTTCCTCCATTCTCGTTTAGCATCATTCATTAACAAAAGAGAGCTATAAACATGCAGTTCCTTTTCCAGACATTCGTAGAAAAAGATAATGAGTGCTTTATTTGAATTCATAGCCTTAGTTTGCATTTCAATTCAGTGTGCTTATAGTACAATTTCTAAGTCCATCAATAAAAACACCTGCCCAAACGCTTATGCAACTAAATAGAAATTCATGTGAAGGTTTCATGGCAATAAAATCCGAGAGTCAAGGATGTGCATTAGCACTTTACCAACTGCGTCTTTTCTCGTAGAACCAGTGATTTGGAAACCGGTTTTTCTCAAACGTTTGGCATTATTTCATATTCATTCCTCTGCTACAAAAATGCAATGGAAAAATTCTAAATAAATGCTAAAAGCATTCATTCCTCTAATCTGTTGAGGCATATTCTGTCAAATCCACCAAGTTAGTGACCTTGCAGATCTCCAGCAACAGTTTTTATTGTGCTGGAAAACTTCCATAAATTAAATAGTTCAAGCACGGAATAAAACATCCCTTCAATCAACTGAGGCGAAAGGCATGGAAAGTAAGATTAAAAATTTCGTTTAACTGACAAAAAAAATAAGGAAATTTAATTCACCAAAAGTGCCAAATTGCGCTAAACAAAAACAACTACAAAGGAAACACTTGGAACGCCTCAAAGTACAGTTTAAACTTTCCTAAAAACTTGAAGAAGAGTATTTGGAAATTACCTAACACCAGAGCAGTTGCTGACAGAATATACATGTTCAAATCCAAAACACCATGTAAATGTTGTCAAGAGGCTAAAACTACCACCAAAGAGGCAGCAAACTATTTATTCCACCACTGTACCTCCTCTGCTCCTCCCTCCTACCTAACCCGATTCCACCCAATGAGCCACACCCATCGCTATACCCTACTTTAGTTTTTTGCTTCCCCACATTTCAAACTTGAAGAACGGGTGATTTCTCTTTCTCTTCCCCATCACTACAACATGTCTTACTCGCAATCTTGGTCAAGTCCACGTCACAATTACGCACCACCTGCAGCTTCTCAACCACACCTATCTCCTTCTCCTCACTCAAACTCTTCTTCCCCACCACATCACAAAAGAAATCAGTCAAAACGGTCTCGTAACCGGGCATTTTGGCATACCCAGGAAAGTAATTAATGTCAATCACAAGATATCTATTCCCAATTCTAGCATCCCTAATGACATCGAAATTAAACAAATTCAACTTCAATCCCCTCCTCAACCCTCTAGCAATATCCGTAATAAAACTCTGCGGTGGCAACTCAGTTTCATCCAAATCCATCAACTTATAGTACTTATCATCATTTCTTTCGTCACTGGTCAAATTGGAGACCTGAGAAAACGGCAATGACCCTTCCAAACTCTTCAGTTTCTCTTCAGAAACATCTGGCAAAGACTTCCGTTTCACACACTTCACAAATTCCCCCACCACATAAACTTTAAAGATAACACCGCCGTGATTAACAAACTCTTGTAAGACAATCGGGGGTTTCAGTTTATTTAAACCCTCGTGGTTAAAAACCAAAGCCATTTTATGAGATTTTGCGCTACCGTCAGCAATCAATGGTTTCGCAATGACCGGATATTTTAGAAACTCCCAAGATTGCCGGTCGAAAAGCGTTTCCTTATCGTAAATCACAATCTGTTTCGGAATGCCGAAAGTGTCGGTTCCCGACTCGATCTTTAACTCCGAAACCGCTTGCAGCATCGAGATTCGGTTGTGGAGTCGTTGGATTGAGACGGGAGAGTCAATTATTGTGGAGTTAGGGTTTTGAATTTGGAACTCCTCGAGTTGTTTCCTCCAATCATCACCGTACATCTTGTGGAGAACGCAATCGAACGGTCCTTGATCGATTAATCGACGGTCTTGATCGATTCTCACCAGATCGATGCCTCTTGATTTGCAGAGAGAGAGTAGCGAGTCTTGGATGAAGCTTTGTTGTTTCTTGGGTAACAGCGCGTAGCCAACAACGCCTCTCATATCGTCCGCCATTGGAATTGATTGGCTTTCGGGAGGATGAAACTGAAAGATCTTGATTGCATTCAATTTGGAAACGTGATTTGTTTAAAGTTTGGGGGTTTAATTTTAAATTTTAGAGACTTTGTAACAAGAATGGAAGGGCGAGAGAGCGTGGAAGTGATGAACAGGGTGGTATATACTATATTTATAGATATTGTACTAGGGTTAGTGTGGTTTGATAATGTAATCGGGGTTAGTGAAAATAAGTGCACGTGGCATATTCTTTGAGCCGCGCCGCAGGATAAAAGGGAACGCGTGTAGAAGTAGGGAAAGAAATGGACGGTTTCGATTGCAGTTTAAGGAAAGTAGTAAGTAGGTGAAGGTTGAATTTGATTTAATTTTGGATGACCCTCGTCTGACCATGTCTATAAGCTAGGACCAGTAGTCAAGATGATTGTGCTATTTTATTGGGGTTTGGAGGGCCATAAGGCCGTGGGGCTAATTCCCTTATCTTCTTGTACTTGCATTTCCTTTACCGCTGGTATTGAGTTTTTAATTTTTTTTATTTAAAAATATATTAAAATATTTTTATTTTTTATAAAATTGTTTTTAATCTCAACATCCTAACCAATATTGTCAAAAAAAATAAATTAATTTTTAAAATTTTATAATTTTATAAATAAATATATATCTAATATGCTTGATTAAATTAAAATTTAAAAATTAATAAAATCAGTCAAATTCGATAAAATCAAATCAATTTTATAAGTTTAAAAAAATATAAAATTCTGAATTATAACAATCTATATCTTAACATCTTTATTAATTTAAATTTATATCTTATAAAATTTATGCAAGTTAGTAATCAAATACTTGATTTTTGCTATTATTATTGTATTTTTTTAACGATGCAAATTATTTATAGATTTTATTTTTATAAATTTAAAATATTCATTCATTCTTCATAGTGTTTTATATAAATTATTAATATATTATTTTTTTAGCTGACAAGTATATAGAATAAAAATTATAAATTGGCATATTTCATCATTGAAGTAATTAATATAAATAGTGTATCTGAAGGAACTCCTTTTTTGTAAATGATGAAATAAATGAGTAAATTCGTCTAAAAAAGTTAAGAAATCAATGCAGATAAAATAAACGTGTTTTGAAATTTTTATTTTTTATTTTTATTATACTGTATTGTTAATAATTACCTGATTAAAATTTTTAATATATAATTCATTAAAATATTTTTTTTATAATTTTAGTTTATATTATATATTCTATTTCATGTAAAACAAGTTTTTGACAACTTGAACCTAACAAAATCTCATAACATAACAAATAATAATAATTTTTTAAAAAAATCAGACTTCTTAAAAATTCTGAGAAGTATATGCTATGATGCTCCTCGCTCCACCCCACTCCACTTGGTGTCTTTGCCAGTCTTCGATGACGTTACTTGTTTTGATTAAATTTGTTTGCCACGTGGGTCTATGCGGGCCACTGGCACACACTTTTGGGAACGAAGCGGATGGTTTTTGTTCTAAATTAGCTCGTTTTATTAATATATTATTGGCACATTCAGAGCAATAAATAATATACTCAGATATTCATATTTATGAAATACTTGTTTCTTTAATTTAAATGTCCATTGTAGATTGTAATACAAGAACGCAAAGAAGGGAAAAAAATTGCTCGAGGATTACTAGGTCAAGAGGCTTGTGTTCGTCCAAAGGCGGTTTGGCCCGAATTGATTGTTTATTGACCTTGAGAGGCTTGTTTCAATTCTTATTTTCACAAATTCAACGATTAATGACGGCATCTTTCTATGAATCTCCCCACCATCAAAATGTTCAATGCTTAAAAAAAAAATCCATATAAATTTAGTTCAAATCTCAACGAATCTGTGAGGCATTTTAGAGAATATGTTGGAGATGGTATTTATAAGCAAATGATTAATTAAATAGATAATCAAAACCCGTTAAAGATCACGATCAAAGGATATATATCAAAATAAAAAAGAAATACATGAATAATATAATAAAATTTTGATTAAGAAACATGATTTTTTTCCCTTTTAATTTCAATCATAAAATTTTTTAAATAAAAATAAATTTCACGAACACAAGCCTAGGACTTTATTTTTTTATTTTTTATTTTTATTTTTTTTTAGATTAACGTGGGTGTCCGGGCCAGCTTTCGCGCACCACGACTAATCCCACGGGCCCTGAAGTTAACGACCATGTAAGCCTCCAGTGGTCATCATATGAGCAACCAAGGACTCGGCCTAGGACTTTATTGACTTGACCCGTCACTTGTTTTTTATGTTTAAAATAAAACAAAATCAAATTAATATTATATTTAAAAAATCATTTGATTAAATCATAATTCTTAAATAAAACTATATTTTTTTTAATGATAATACTTGCAATCACTTTATAAATAGTTATATATAAGCCGAACATGCAAAATGTTTTTAAAGAGATTATACATCAACATTTAATGAAAATAAAATATTTAATTTTAGTTATTTACATATAAGCCAAACACGCAAAATGTTCTTAAAGAGATTGTACATGAATATTTAATGAAAATAAAATATTTAATTTTAGTTAGTTTTGTGAATTAATTATTCTGGAAGCCCAAATCCGTGCCCTGCCATGCGTGCAGTCTCTAGGAAAATGAAGGATGCCTGATAAGTAGTTTGTTTTCAAGTGGATTGTTATATTCCGAGCCCCGTGAGAATTTATGATGATCAGGAAGTCAGAATTAACAGCACGTAGAAAATGACATGGAAAAAATTGATCTGTTGTTATCTCTCTCACGGTGGCGCGCATTTTCCACAACCACCGAACTCCGTGATCGTCCAAATTTAGTGGAGAAGGAGACTCGTGGGTCCACCAAATTCCCGACACTAGACTAGACCGACAGGGTGAACTTTATGATGTCTGTGCCTTTGTGGTGGGGTTGGATTTTACTTCCTGGGCTACTTGTTACGTGCATCAGGATCACATGCTATCCTCTGATGCAGCAGCTACCAGGTTAGAACGCTGAACACTAATAATCATGGAAAGAAAATCATAAATCGTTTAAATGTTTTATTTTTATTATTACATTACAAGAACTACTTATGATAAATTATTTTATTTCCTTTCCCGGGAGAAAAATTATTAATTATAGCTATTTTCTTTTATGCTTTAAGTGTTTGTATAACCAACATGGTTTTTAAAAAAAAATATATATGATATTTTATTTATAGAAAAATATAAAAAAATTATAAATAGCAAAATATCAATGTCTATAAATATGACATTTTTATGCACTGTCAATCCCTGATTACAGTGTCTTGGAATAATCACCACAGAATAAAGCAGCCGTGTTTCATTATCAAGGATACAGAGAGCATCAAGTGGATTTAATTATCCATAATAAAAAAGAAATGAAAATAGAGAATATGATTATGTAATTAGTAATATAAGGAAGTATGGGACCAAAAACTGGTACCAATTCCCAATTCTCAAACGAGTGATAGGGTTTTTAAAAAGACTCCACGTAATGGGATGCTGGATGGATAAGCATATCTATCTATAATAAAAAAACAACGAGAAAATATGACGTGCTGTCATGAGTTTATAAATAAATATATTTGATGGTATTATAATTATAAATTAATACTAAATAAGTAATAAAAATTAAAAGTATAATAAAAAATATTTTATAGTAAAAAATTATGTTGGTGATCAAAAATTTTAAAATTGAATAAAATAATTTATAGCAATTCATGGTATTTTATAAAGAAAGATACAGTATTTCTTGCCACGTGATTTAAATTTTTTATTAATAAAAAATAAAAAAAATACAAAGTTAAGTTATCTACTAACTTGATATTAAAAAAAACAACATAAATAATTTTGAAAGAAAAAAATTCATGAGAAAAAATATTAACAATGTTTTATAAGAAAAACTACAATATTTTCCTCGATAAAATAAAATAAAACTACTTAGAAGAAATATTCCAGTAATTCATAGTTTTTTGTAAGAAAAATAACAACAACGCTTTTTTTATATGATTTAACTCTATTATGATTATAACTTTTAATCAACTCAAAATTAAAAAAATAAACAAAGATAATTTTGAAAAAAATCATATGAAAAAACACTGCAACAATTTATAGTGTTTTTTTTAATTATAAAGTTAAATTCTTAATCAACTTAACATTAAAAAAAATAAAAGAGATAATTTTAGAAAAAAATAACCAAAAAAACACAAAAAAAAAATATGTTGGAAACACTGTAACAATTAACAGTGTTTTGTAATGAAAGTTAGTCTACTTCCCCACATGATTTAGTCTTATTTGTAATTATAATTTTCAAACAGCTCAATATTAAAAAAAATAAAAAAATATATTTTTAAAAAAATTATAAGAAAAAAAAAACATGTAGAGGGACCTTGTAGCAATTTATAATATTTTGCGATGAAAGCTACAATGTTTTTCCTATATGATTAAACTTTATTACAGGGTTAAATTAAAACCAACTCAATATTAAAAAAAAATTGATGAAGAGAATTTTGAAAAAAAATACTATAAAAAAGAAAATACAAAAGAAACTAGAAAAAAACTATACGAGAAAAAAACTATATCAATTCATTGTGTTTTGTAGGGAAAAACTTGTATTTACTTGTGATAATAATTTTTAACTGGCTTAATATTTAAAAAATAAAATTGATAATGATAATTTTAGAGAAAAACATAACAAACAAGAAAAAAATCATGCAAGAAAAACATTGTAACAATTCACAGTAATTTAAGAGGAAAGTTATAGTATTTTCTTCATATATTACAACTGTAATTTTTAAATGGTTCAATATTAAAAAATAAAACAAAAAATAATTTTAGAGAAAATAAAAAAATATATGTAGAAACATTGTAACAGTCAATAATGTTTTAAAAAAAATTACAAAACTAAATTTTTAATTATTTTAACATTAAAAAAAAATTGATAAATATAATTTTAAAAAATAAAATAAGAAAATCATGTAAGAAAACACAATCCATATTATTTCAAATAACCAAATTGATATTTTGGGAAAAAACAACAAAAAAATGAAAATTATAAAAAAATGAAAAAGTGGGAAAAAAAGAAGAATGTAACGTGAATTAGTATTTCAATTCACCGTGAATTGAGTGTGGAAAAACAGTAATTTTCCCACCCTTTTTAGTTTTGCGTGCAGTATTAAAGAACTGCCAACCTTTTCCTTTTCCTTTTTTTGCTTTTCTTTTATTTTTATTTTTATACCAAATTTATTTGTGTAAAAATATTTTTTTTAAAAAANAAATAAATAGTGATTAAAATAATAGATATCAAATCTAATAGATAAAAAAATAAAAAAAATAAAATTAAAAAAAATAATTTTATAAAATTTTTAAAATAAAGTAAATAGCAACAAAAATAATGGAGATCGAATATGATAAATTAAAAAATTAAATCAATAAAATAATAAGAGAAAAACAAGTACAAAATAAAAAAATAGTACTCAAAGTTGATGAAAAAACAAATTAAATCAATTTTTAGATGATGAAGTTATATATATATATATATCAACTAAGAAACTAAAGATTAAATTTAATATAATTAACAAATAATATAAAATTTTTAAAATTTTTGCAACTCATAAAAAAATATTTTATGTCTGAAATAAAATAAAAACACCTTTTTATAAACCAAGTCAAATATAAAAAATATTTTTTTATTGATCAAATGCTAATAATAAATAAATATTTAAGAAATAATTTTTAGAAAATAATTTTTAAAGGGGGTACATGCTTTTGCTTTCTATTTCTATTGTTATCTAGCCGAACAACCGACAAAGCCATGGATTCAAAAATGATAGTGATATATCGACATATGACCTTGTCTGGCTAGCTAGTTGTAAAGCTGAAAATGATTCGTTCTGCTTTGGCGTAAAATATGGGCAACATCTTAACTATATACTATACACTACCTCGTCTATATATATATTTTTCTTAGGGGAAATTCGCTCTCTTTCTTCAATCCATGGTAGTTAGTAATTAGCAGAAGTCCTCCTATGGTAATTCTACACTAAAGATGGCTGGATTGGAAAACGAGATAAACACGTAAACTCCAATTGCCTCCAAATTAATTTTATTCAATTAATAAGAACTTATCCGAATTGGTTACGAGAAGGAAATAATTAATATAAATGAGTTTTAGAGGAACTATCATTGTGTTTATAGGCACAAAATCTATTAACTTTTATTGTTCTTGAATAGCAATATCCCATTCCACGAATTGGGTATGAGAAGAAAAAAGAATTAATATAAATGAGTATTTGATAGATGAATCTCACCATGGAACTACCTCCAGAAAATTTATTTGATATTTTTTTATAAATATATTAAAATAATATTTTTATTTTTAAAAAATTATTTTTGATATAGTACATTAAAATAATTTAAAAATATATTTTTAAAACAGAAAAATAAACATGTCATTTTAACCGAGTGCAATGATGAGGCCTCCAATGGGATCCTCCGATGCCCAGACCGTTGCAACCTCTAGGGGAGAATCTATCCTACAGAGCACATTACTTTTCAATCGTAGGGTAGGCATAGTACTAATTCCCTGCTTTCCGTAGATGCCGTAGACGCGCGCCTTGTTAAAATACTTTGTTCATTGGATAGCGTTTGCTTGAGAGATATACACTAAAGCCGGGAATACGGTTTCGGCGCTCAAGGTTAATTGTTTTTTAGAAGTTTTTCCTTTTTTTTTAATATATTAAAATATATATTTTAAAAAAAATTATTCTTGGTATAATTGTATTAAAAAATTTTTAAATATTAAAAAAATGATTCAAAGTAAGAAAATTATTTTAAAAAAATTCTTGTTGAAACACGGGCCTAATACTCCATTTTCTAACTTTTTTTTTCTTTCAGTAAACCCTTTTTAAAAAATAAAAAATAAAAAATAATTAAAGCCTTTTTTCTTTCATTAAAGCCCCTTTTTTAGGATGTTGTGATTGACATTTTTTTAACCATATCCTATCCAATTCAATCATTAAATATAGTATTTCTTTCATTTTAAAATATAAAAAAAATCATAAAATTGTCGAGGGTTGATTTCTTGATGGTAACTTCATCATATTAAAAATGATTTTTTTTTCCCAAGAGTTTTTAATGATATCTTGATGTTTTAAAGAAAACATGTAAAACTCATGTTATTTAACAAAAACAAAAAAGGATGGAAAGCAAGTAAAGAAGTATGAATTAATACAAGAGGGTTGAGACGACAGAGAGTGACTGTGAATGTATAATTGAAAGAGAAGGTGCGTCTTCTCTCGTCTTAGTAAGGTATTATTGTTCACCAGCTAGCAACTTGATTACGCTCTCTAGAGGAAGGAAAGAATAAAAAAAAAAATTTGCCAGCCTCCCCTGCGACGGATTCCTCCCCCATGGGTCAGTGGATCGCAACTCACAAGTGGGTCCTTGTAGGTTGCTTTCCCGGCCCTTGCTTGAGGGCAATAAGAAATGGGTCTTAGCCATGCTCAACTATTATTCATAGAGGTCCAATTCGAGGACACCGATCAGTTTCCTATGACTCGGACCAACAAGCCCATGGGTCTACTTTTGCTGGACTCAACGTATATCCAGACATCTTACTTTCTACTGTTTCCTAGATGTCCTTTTGATTTCTAGGGTTTTTAATTATTAGATAACAGATGTGTCAGTTCTGGCAAATTCACATCGCACTATCTTGATTCACAATTTATTATTAAAAGTAGTTTTGTTTTTATGTTTTAAAAATATTTTTTTAAGTTATATTTTATATTTTATTTTAAATTAATATTTTTATGTTTTTATATCAGTTAAAAATAATTTTAAAAAATAATAACTAAATATTATTTTAATATATTTTCAAATAATTTTTTTTTTAAATATTTCCTAAAAAATAAAAATGTTAATGGACATGCAGTGAGAAATTCACATGCCGAGGCCACGCATGAGAGCATATATTCCTTTGGAAGTTTTGCTCCCCGTTTCTCATTAGACTCCCGTTCGGTTCCACTCCGTACATTACCTTTACAAATTTATTGATCTTTTAATTTACAGAAAAGTTATAGATATACTTGGCTAAAAGTATTTTTTAACCTAAATAAAAAATTTATTACAGAAATGAGTCAAGATTTTGAATTATGATTCAAAGTCAAAAGTTGCAAATTAATTTAATTTTTTAAAACTCTTGACTCGTAGAAAAGTTACAAGTATATTTGGTTAGAACTAACTTTTCTTTTGTTTAATCAAAAGCCAAGATTTTGACTAGGCGTTTTTTCTCTTGACTTGCTTGTTATTTTGTACTATCTTTTAAATTATCTTTTAAGGTATTTATGATAAAAATACATTTGACCATGGATGTTGGCGTGGCTGTGGGTGTTAATTATGGCTATAGTTTTGAACAGTTCTTGATTATAAATATATTTAAAATGTTATTATTAGAACTTTAGATTCTTTTCGTTTCGAATTTGTTTTACACGCGCGCGCGCGCACTCTTGTAGCAGGATTGTAGGAATTTTTATTTTTTAAAATATTTTTAATACCAAATGCTAAAAATAATAATAACAATTTAATTTTAAAAAAATCATAAAACATGCACAACGAGGACAAATCCTCGTTAAAATTTGTCACGTTAAGCTTGGCGCCCCAGCTGCATATTCATTTTCTTTTTGAAGATTCCAAGGATTAGTGACCACTAGCTCAACCCATTTAAGATAATTGTGATTAAGCGTCAGAATCAAATCGAACAGTGAAATTAAGGGGAAGAAGGAAGTGACCATAGTGCTTGTGTTGTGGTTGGCTGGCTCCAAATCCAAATGAATGGAAAAGGACAATATACGTGGGTCACAGCGGGGAGGCTGTGCCGTGCGGTGTGGAGGTCAGCACGGGCCTACTTTGACCGACGGCAATCATTATTGTCCCTCGCTGTTAGTGCCGTTTCCCACCACACATGTGCTTCTCATGGCTCTACTGTTTATTAATCTCTTAATTATTCTATTATTATTCATTCCTGGACCCCTCCTCCTTGTTCGCTAATTAACCTTTTGATTTGCTTTCATTTATTTATTCTGAGGTAATATGACCTGGATGAATGATTCATCGTTGTTTTATCGATGCTACTTTCTCCTCTTTTGGTCAAAATTTTATTTTTTCTATTTTACTTGAAAATTAAGTTCAAGTTATCGCGTAGAAGGAAGGGAGTTTAAGAAACATGCTACGTTATTTTCAGTAGACTTTTTCAATCAAGAGTGGTTCACGGCAGATTCGTTTTCCGTCAAATATTTTCCAAATAAAAAAAGTTATAATAAGATAGCTGCGATGCATAACTGGATGATATTGTAAGTAAATTATTATTTAAAAATTATAGAATTTTATTAATTGAATTTAAAAATTCATTGTAAATATTTTTCATTAATTATTTTTCTGTAAAATAATTTATGGAAAACAAGAAACAAGAAAAATACAAGACATGGAGTTCTAGATGTTGATAAAATCTTTATTTCTTAAGAACAAGGAGAAGCATAAAGGCATTAAAAGAAATACAAAATAATATGTCAAAAATTATAAGATACCTCATCCATCTCTTAAGATAGTCAATGGTTTCCATCCTGGCAACTTCTCATCCTTTGATACTCTTAGTCCTCTGCTCGCCGAGTTCATTTCAGAAGAATAGATAACAATACCGCCACAAGCAATGATACCTCGTCGGAGCCGGTGGCCACATACTTCACCGGCACAATAATAGTACATTTTCTTCTTATTTCTTTTTAGACTAAAAAAAATCCTCTGAGCTTTCCTTTTCCCATTGATGCAATTGACATTTAAAAATTGGATCACCCTCTCATTTTACTATCAGTTACCCTCTGAGGTGACATTACTAATAAATAGGTATTGTTCAATCAAGGTTAGGGTTGAGACTGAGGGAGGCAGGCATTGTTGGAGGCTTNTGAAAATTAGTTTTTTAAAGATTATTTTCTAAATTTTTTTATTATTCAAAAATTTTATCAATAAAAAATACTTTATAGTAAAAAAAAATTAATATGATTTTAAGAAAAATATTTTCATTTTATTTTTGATGAAATACAATTTTTACAAGTTGTAAAAAATATCTTGTTATTTATTGATTTATATCAAATTTAGTCCTTCATATTTTGATTGATATATATTTTATTTTATTTTTTAATCCCTTAAAATCTTATTTAATTTAATTTTTATATCAACTCCGATTCTTATTCTTTTTATTGCTATTTATTTTTTTCTTATCATTTTCTTAATTAATTTTTTTATCTATAAAATTTGATCCTAATTATTTTAATTTTTATTTATTTTATCTAAAATAATTTATTTTTTTTAAAATTTTATCATTTTTTATAAAGTGGACTAATCCTCATTCTTTTTATTACTGTTTGTTTTCTTTAAAATAATTTATCAAATATAAATTATTTTTTTTATTTTATCCTCGTCTAACTTGTTTATCTTTCATATTTATTCTCTATTCTTTTAATAAACTTGAATAAATGAATGAAATATTAATAATTTATCTTTTATCTATGTTTCATGATATATTTAAACACTATAATATATTTTCTAACTTATTTTTCATGATATTACTAAATATTAAAAAATAATTTAATTTTCAAAAATTTATTTTTCATGTATACTATTTTTTATAAAAAAATATTACTTTTCATTAAAATAAATGAGATCTAAATGAGAATGATTTATCTCTAATTTTATTTTATTACAGTAATATTAATGGATTATTTTATTGACAGTTAAAAACCATAGTACTGTTAAATTAGTTTTCATAATAAAGAAATAAAATTAATTTTTTTCTCTAAACCAAATAACTAATTTATAACTGATAATAAAATTACTTTAACAATGTTTTTTTATTTATAAGTTTAAGACTTCATGGCCAATAAAAAAAATATTTTATTCATCTATTTTTTTCTTTCTTTTCGGTCTTTGTAGTTTTTATTATTTTTGTTTTGATTTAAAAATTTGTTTTGTTTATTTTTTACTCTTAAAGTTTAAGAAAAAAAATAAAAAACCATCAGATTACGAAAAAGAAGATAAAAAATCATCAATTGATCACATTCTGATAAAAAGAAAAATCCTAATTTTAATGTCGATGTATTTCATTCAATAAAATAAGTTATATAGAGTTAATTTTAGACTCTCAACTTGTCTGGAAAAGTAAATTAAGTTAGAGAAAGAAATCTTTTTTGGTTTCATTTTATTTTCTTGAAGCAGCTTAAGGAAGTTTGAGTTGAAAAATTGATTTATTTTGATGCTAAGCATGTTCATTAAATGTTTTTTGATCAAACCAGGTGAAAGAAATCCATACTTAGCTTTGATTTTCCAGCTATCTTTTTGTAACTGAAATCTAGGTAAATAGACGACATATTACTTCTTATTTTTTATAAAAAAGTATGGATTAAACGTCAAATTATCTATCATCAATTTATTTTTTAAAAAGATCTAGATATATAGACTAAGGTTGGTAGACGCATGCACTTGAACTTTACTGTAAAGGCCTAGGTAATCGAGTCCCTTGAGCTTTTATTGGTTTTTTTTTAAATTTTATCATGTAATATTTGATTGATTTTTAATTGATATTCATGATTTATTTTTATAGAGTTATTATAATATTAAACAAATATTCAAATATTGAGTTTGTACTCAATTCTCCTAGCATTTATTTTTGTTACTATATAATTGAATTAAATTATTTTAAAAATAAAATTATTAGATATATAGAAGTTTAAGATGTAAATTGTAAGTTTGACAAGTTAAATTATGAAACCTGAATTGATTTAATATGTTATTATCTCAATATTTTTTAAAAAATATATTTTTTTTAAATTATATTTTTATTGATTATTCATATTATTTTTAAACTTATTAAATTAACTGTTTGATGTTAAATTAATTTTAATATAGTTTAATTTTAAATTCTAAGTTAGAAAAAAGAATTGAATTAAGAGGTTATAAAATTTGCTGACGAAACTAATTTAACGAGACAACCAAGAAATTTCTATAAAAGTATGGACCGGATTATTTTTTTTTCAGTTAATTTTTTTTTTGTCCGCCTTACAAAAGAGGAGAGGCCATGATCAGTGGCCCTACCATTTACCACCGACCTCTCTCTCACACGCTCGCCCGCGCGCGCGCGAATGGACGCCCAAAAAGAACCGCGGTCGACGGGACCAGCGACGACTGTCGACAGACAATCAACAAATGTGCAATGTTTTTATTTTAATTTTTTCAGTTTTTAGCTGGATCCTCGTAACTTTTGAGATTTAAAGTCAATTTTAAATGTGAGATTTCCACAGACAATTTTTTTTACTATTTAGAGTAATAATCGTCGTTTAAAATATATATTTTTTTATTTTTAAAAAATTATTTTTAACATTAAAATATCTAAATAATATACAATATAAAAAAGTAATTTTGTTTTTTTTTTTAAAATTTTTTTCAGAGCATAATTTCAAAAACATTTCCAAACAGCCCCTTGTTTTCTCTCGCCAACGAATATTCTTTGTCCTCTGTCTCTCTTTCAATGTCAATAGATAAGAACTCCAGGCAGAGAGATAACCTCAACTCAAACACACAAAACGGAAAGGAGTGTCCTAAAAGCAAAGCAGCATCAACTCATTTAAACCTTCCCTTCCTTTCCTCCCTCGCTCCCTCCCTCCCTCCATCTCTCAAATTAAAAAATTAAAATCAAAAGAGAGAGAAAGCAAAAGAAAGAGATGAAGGGGAAAGGAGGGAATGTGGGATCCAGATTTCCTTTGAGCTTCTGGGAAGTCGGTGCTGCTTCCTCTGTTGTGTTGGGATTCGTTTTGTGTCTTTTGGGTGTTTACATAACCATGCCTGCATCTGACTATAGTTTCCTCAAGCTTCCTCGTACCCTCGAAGATCTTCAAATCCTCAGGTTTTCTTTCTCTTTATTTTTCATTTTAATTGATATCTACCTTTGCTGTTGCCTGGAATTGTTTTAACATTTTCATATTTTTTTAGGGTTAAAAAGAAAATTGCTTTACATTTTAAATTATTTAATTTCATTTGTTTTGTTCTACTCATTGCATTTGGGGTCTGAATTCTGAAATTACAGGCAGAGCTGACTTTGTTTTGCCAATCGTGCTCTTTCCATAAAAACAAAAGCGAAAGCAAAATCAAGATCCATGCTTTTTAAGTGAAATGGGGATTTTTCCCCACTTGCCTGTATCAAGGTATTGCCTTGCTTGGCTTGATATGAAAATGGGGTATAATTTGTCATGTTGATACAACCCAATCGGATTATTCAAATCAGGATTTGTTGAAGGTTCATTACATTCAGACCTTCATATGCAGCTTGTCTACTTATGAGCTTTTGTTGCTTTGCATGTTGGGCCAAAGCTTAGAATTTGTATAATATCTATTATTTAGGAACTTGAGCTGGTGACAAGAATTGCTGGATTTTGTTTGTAATGTTCTTGACATGGCTGTTCACCTGGGGTAAATGAGTCTTTGAAACTTCAACCTCTGTGGTACATCTCATGCTTTCTAAAGGCGCCAAGGCTTGGTTAAAATATTACTGGAAATCTGCACTGGCTGTGTCATTTTTTCATATCGAAAGATAATATTTATATTTCCTTTGACTTGCTCATCGCATTTACTTTTCATCAGATTACCGGAATTCCATGTTTCCTGGCCTTATGTTTATAGTATGATGTGAATGCTATTTTGCAGGGATCACCTTGAGACATATACAATTGACTACACCGCACAAGTCCTGGTGGGGTACTGTGTGGTCTACATTTTCATGCAGACCTTTATGATCCCCGGGACTGTTTTTATGTCATTGCTTGCTGGGGCACTTTTTGGAGTACTTAAAGGTGTAGCTTTGGTGGTGTTCACAGCCACTGCTGGTGCTTCTTCTTGCTATTTTCTGTCAAAACTAATTGGACGGCCTCTTGTCTTTAGTTTGTGGCCTGACAAACTTAGTTTCTTCCAAGAGCAGGTGAACCACGACTCCTGTTTATCATTTGTTTATATTTGATGGAAAATTGTGATAAAATTGTTTCTTTTCACTATCAGGTGGCTAGAAGAAGAGGAGGATTGTTGAACTACATGCTTTTCTTACGACTAACCCCAACTTTGCCAAATACATTTATAAATGTTGCTTCACCAATAGTTGATGTTCCTTATCACATTTTCTTCCTGGCGACCTTGATCGGACTTATTCCTGCTGCTTATGTCACTGTTAAGGTATTTTACTCTCAGAGTATAGGTTTATATATATATAAATTTTGGTGCATTATTGAATGTCTGCAGTGAATGCCCTTGTAAAATGCATTATTTACATGTTAGGATCACATGGAGTTCATGGTCTGATTCTCCTTGGGATTTAATGTAATGTAGATCGCATTCATGATGTTCTTCGAAACATACCCCAGTCTAAGAGGTCTTTGAGTTTTAAATATCAAATGCAATGTAGGGTAATTGGGTAGGAATTGGTGCGAAGCTTCCCGGCAAAGTGTGTATGAATTTTGAAAGGTAGAATGTCATTAATGAAAAACTTATATGCCATTGTTGCTTTCTAAATATATCGGATGCCTGGTTAACTTGCAGGCTGGAATAGCACTTGGAGAATTGCAATCGATAGGGGACCTTTATGACTTCAACTCCATTGCCACTCTGTTCCTTATCGGGATCATCTCAATCACCCCTACATTAATGAGCAAGAGTGAATCAAAGTAATGTTCCATAAACACTTGTTGTACATGCGTCTTCAGTCACCTAGCCAGCCATTGCGGTGCCATGTTGTTTCTGTATAGCAGCTAAATGCAATACACAGCTGTCCCTGCCTGTGGGTTCCTTTGTGAATGCTGCAGATGACAGAGATGATCTTGGGAGGATGCCTGACTTGCACAAGTTCATTTTCCTGTTGGGGTTATTTGGATTAGAGGTGTGGGGTTGGTGATAACCTGTATAATATGAATGCCTAGAAAAAAAAAGTCATCAATCTCAAACATATGTGCATTTTTTCTGCAAGACATGCTGTAGTTTTTACAAAAAGTTCTCGCCTGTTGCAGGGTTTATGCCAGTCGGTGCTGTCCAATTCTTTAAGCAGAAAATGTTGTTTTCAAGTTAAAGCCAAAACGAAAGGAAAGAAAAAAAAAGGAAAAAAGCTTTTGAAGATTTTATAATATGTTCACTCTTTCTAAAAGGTTTCGATCTCTCTTGAGATTTTTTAAATGCCCTCTTAAATTTGAAATCCTGCATGTGCTTTTGTTTACTCAGGTAACTTACAGATATATCTGTTCTTATCAGATTCTCAAACTTGAAATTTGTATCATCTACTCAGATAATCCATCATTATTTCACTCGGATAATAAGAATATCATGATATGGCTGTTTATTTCAGAGGCCTGTAAGATTCAGGATTTAAATAGAATGATAATTGTTTCGGATCGTTAAAATTGTGAATGATAAATCAAGTATATGTTGATGTAAGTTGACAAAGAATTAAAAATAATAGAGTAATTTAATTGTACGTAAAAAGTTTCTTGAAATAAGTTAACGTGTATGAAAGGTTTTTTAGATTACAATGAATGTAAGTTTGCTCTTCATAGAATAAAAAATGACAGTGAAATATTATTATTTCTGTAATTACATGACTGAATGCATGTGAAGAGTTTCTGAAATGATTTTTAAGAATAAACTGAGCGTAACTTTACTGTTTATGAATGTGGAGGCTTTATGAAAGTGTTTTCTGCCATCACAAAGCATTTTAATTGTAAATTTAAAGGTTGATATGTGCATTTAATGAAATAGAATAAAAATTATACAAGTTAATAAATTATAAAACAGTTATTAATCTTAAATAAAAATTAAAGCGCAAAGAGGAAAAATATACTAGATATTTGATACTGTGTTGTGAGGTTCTCTTCAATCTCTTTTATTAATTATATGACAATAAATTTAGATTTTTTAAAGAAAAAGTTATAATTAAATTAATTCAAAATATATTTTTTAAAGTATAAATTCTCATTTCTTATTAATATATTTCTTTTAATAAAAAAAATCTTGTTTTAGCTATGTTGTTTATTGTATAAAAACTGAAAGTACGTGAAATAAATATCCAAAAGGATTGCAAGAAATCTACAAGTGCTCAGTGTCAACACCGTAGCCCTCGTGAGGTAAATATTTATGAATTATAATAGTGAAGTGATGATAGGATCATTAAGGGTAAAATGATCCTTTTTCAAATGGTAAAAGTCATATACAATTTGATTGGGGGCAAGAAGGTCTTTACACATGTCTTCAACACGTAAAATCTACTTGCTCGACCTTGAAAGCAAAACTTTCTATGCTTGGGTTCCAGGGGTTTTATTGTCATTTTAATTTTTTTAAATGGTTAAAACAACAAATTTGTCTTCAAAGTAAAAATATGAATAACTCTGTTCCAGCCTTTGCATTATATAAAATAATAATAATGATAATTAGGTTATTAGAGGGGCTCTTTGTTAATTGACTAAATATAGATATTATTAAAAGAAAACTTAACTGGTGTGTACAGCAAACACACTAGCATGTGAATTATCCCTGCATCTTTCGGGCCTCGCGTGAGACATCATCATGACATGGTGTCATACAGTGGCTTCCATGTTGTCTATTCTTACATACCTTTTGAACAGTAAACATGAAAGAAGAATTTTTTATGCCAACTTTGTACTTTGTTCCTTCAATGTTGTTTTTAGAATAATTAGAAATTAAGTTATACAAAATTGTTCCTCGAACGACATCCCTCATCTGCGTGATAGCATACAATATAAAGAGAGCAAAAAACTTTATGACTATGAAAAAATAAATTTTAAGGGATAAATTGAATGAAAATAAAGTTTGAAAACTAAAATAAAAATGAGAAAAAAATTACAGGACCAAGAAAAAAAGTTTGCATGGTGAGCAATGCTATTAATAAGGTGTTAATTGTGGCTGTTTTGGGATAATATATTTCTTAATTTTTTTCCTCATTCTTTAAAATTAGTTAATCTGACATTTGAGCGAACTTCTTCAAGGCTAGAGCTTAAGTTTTGGTCATCAACTCTCAACCTAAAGAGCATATTTAAAAAATAAGATAGAAATTATTTTTAATTATTTTTAAACATATTTTTTAATTTTTAATATAATGCATTAAAATAATAAAAAATGTTTATTTAAAAAACACAAATGCATGCTCAAACTGTAAAAGCTGCAGCCAAGGGCCCTCTATCGCACTTTTCCCAGAAAAATCTTTACCTGACAGGATAGAATAACGCCAATCATGCCATGGAGATGTTTACCATCCCTATTTGCGATCAGCGACCTTCGAAACAATCCTAGATTCATGAAAATCAAGCATAAAAGCCAAGTTCAAGAAATCACATGAAGAAAAAAAATAAAAAATGGGGCACGAAAAAAATATTTTAGTCACAAAGACACTGCAGATTAATATTGTACAGGGATTTATTCCAACAGGGATTTATGAAGTAAAACGCAAGCTATTTTTAGGTATTGCCCATAATACGAAGGTTTTTTACTTCCTCTTCCTATCCAAATTTCCTGGCTTTCTTCTTTCTGTTGGAATTGTCTGGGGTCCGGCTATCTAGCTTGCGTTTTTGCCAGGCTGGTCCTGAAGCACCACCATCCTTGAGTGCTGTAGCTTTTGCCTTTCTTAGAGCAACAGCTGGTCTTTTCTCCTGACGCTTTTCTCTTTGAATCTTGGATTTCACCTTAGCTGTTCCATTGCGTTTTGCATTTGCGGGTGCATGGACTTTCTTCTCAATACCAGATTTGCTAGCACGCAAGCCCTGATAGGACTTGGCAGCCTTAATATCTGGCCTGTTGTTGCGATCGGGAGTCCTCGAATCTGTTGCCAACTTCTTGTTTGACAAATTAGCTGTCTCTCCTGCAAATGAGTTCCTTCTCTTAGATGGCTTAGAATCCTGCCTGGCATGAGATGCTCTCAGCTCTCGATCACGAAGCTTCAAATTTCGTTTCTTTATCACCAAATTTGCAGCTTCCTGCATGCCATCACATCAGAACTCATTAACCTTATAGGACAGGCACTGAATTTTTTTGAATACATTATGCAAACTAATGAAGCATTGGTATAAAATTTAATCAGTGTGAGAATCTTTCAGCAACCATAGTTTAAACCAGACAATTCTAAACTGCTAAAAGAGAATCCAAACACATCAACACGCACAAAAGAATCAATTCCGCACAAACAGGTAAATTTCATCCTTTCATTTCAGAGCATCTCATCAGAGAACAGCTACATGAAAATACAAGCCCAACTATGCTCTTTGCTCAGTCTAACATGCCATCCACAAACATTCCCAGAGCAAGAAAAATAAAGAGCTCCAGGTCAAAGCTTCGAACTCCAACAATGCACTGTGCATTCATACAAGTAAGTATTGGTTGATAGCTCTAACGATGCATGCCTGGACTAGACTTGAAAACTCTTCCAAAAAACTCACTGCAGCCATTGCTTAAGCAAATCATAGTTTCCCGCTCCTTAAATCTGAGAAGAAAATACTAAAAAAGAAGACCACACCTCTGCACTTATGTGAAATATGCTCTATTCTTTTTAAATTGGTTTATTTCTTGATAATATGGTATGTAATCAAAGTATTTAATGATCCGACATGATATATAACTTAAATTCTAAATGGACACCCGACCCAAGATATTGACTACAGTGTCACAGGAACCTTATATTTCCAAATTTGGAATACAAGTGGCAGCTCTTCGGAACATCAATTTCAATGGGTACAGCGTATCAGATAAAAAAGAGTTGGGACATGAACAAACAGAGGGACGCACGTTACTATAAATTTCAGTGATAAAATTATTGATAAAAAATGAGCACTAATTTTAACGCATCATACCCTTGTTTCAAACAGCACATAGGCGATGCCCTTTGCCAGACCTATATGAGGATGTCTAATAACCCGAACAGCTTCAATGCTGGATGCAAGATCTTTAATACCAGTGAAAAGCTGATAAATTTCTTCGTCCTCCATTCAGATGAAAGAGACATATCAAGATAAGATTAACAAAATTAGGCAACAACAAATCCACACAGTGTACGCAGAATGCACATAGAGAAATACAGGACAGTTGATTACCTTCACATCACAGGGGA
Source organism: Populus ilicifolia (assembly GCA_015708895.1). Taxonomy (NCBI): domain Eukaryota; kingdom Viridiplantae; phylum Streptophyta; class Magnoliopsida; order Malpighiales; family Salicaceae; genus Populus; species Populus ilicifolia. Next base: position 325,816 of record SRLM01000142.1, read on the forward strand.
GGTTACCAACAAAAACTGTCCTCTTGTTATCATAAAGGGGAGCATCTGCTCCCTTAAACTTCTTACGAGGTGGGCATGCCCTATCTACACGAATGTGATTTCCTCCAACCTATAATAATAAAAAAAAAACATAATTTTTTACTCAAAATCATGTTGATTAGCCGACTGTCAGAAATGCAACATAACATAAACATACCACAGCCATATTATGGGTGAGAGATGCATCTGCAGATTGCTCAGTGTTGAAAACAATATATGCATGAACACTGCAGCAGACGGTATTCTTCATCAAATATTGGCATTGCAATCAAAATGAATAAAAGCAGATATAAAGGATCAACCAAAGTCACAATACAAAGTTTAATTAAACAGAAGCTCCTTATAGGCAAACTTAGAACCCGTTCAGTATGTAGCTTTTTGTAAGTCATGCAACTCAAAGTTGAGAAATGGTAATTATATCACAAAGTACACACTGGAAATGGATCATCATTTGATGCCAGCCCTGATAACTCAGGGTAAACATTTTTCACTTGTTTCTCTTTAATTAGTTGCCAAGGCATCTTTTTTTCCCCCCCTCACAGTGATCATTCCTGCGTTCGGACATCTAATTAATTCTTTTCCAGATTCTGACATGAAAAAGCCAGGTAACGTGGATTGTGTAAGGAATTTGAAATAAACCACGTAAGCTGGAACAAGCACTTGCTAGGATTTTTTCATCAGATGAAAAGTAAGCAAATAGAGTAACATTACGGGGTTCAATTCTAGAATCTCAGAAGTAAGACATAATAATGGACATCAAAACTAACTATCAGAATATCGAACACAAACACACACATCTGTGAGAACCAACAGCATACCTGTCAGCATTATCATTAAATTTCTTCAACAAAATAGCTCCCTTCCTCGGTATCTTGGACTGCCCAAGCAGAAATCCATCAAAATACAATACCAATCAACAAGAAAAAAAACCCATAATCATCAGAATCGAAGTACACCTACTTCAGTAATTGGCATTGACCGGATCCTCAAAGACTCAACCTCCCCAAACTTACTAAATTCTTTAATAAGTGCCTTCTTCTTCACTTTCAAAGGCAAATTCCCAACAAACACAGTCCTTGATAACTTCCTGTCATCGTCAAAACCTTCACTCTCCTTTGAAACCAGCACATCCGCCGCATCATCAGCCTTTTTCCTCTTCGCGCCAACAACAACACCCACATTTTCCTCATTATTTACCACTGGACCGTACTTCTTAGCCTCATATTCGCTCTCAAGATCATCTCTTTTTCTTTTCTTTCTCTTCCTTCCACACTCATTTAACGTTTTCTCTTCTTTCGGCTCAAGACCCAAATTTGGATTTTGGGTTTTCACCCTTTTTAGTTTCATTGCAGTACAGTTGAAATTAGGGTCTTGCATATCGGCATTGGCGCTGGGGTTTTCGTTGGATTTTGGGTCATCGGGTTTTCTTGTGAAAGGGTTGCTATCGGAGAAAAGGGAGACGGTAGCAGCGGTTTGATTGGCACCGCTGAATAGGAATTTGAAGATGTCGGAAGAAGCAGAAACTATGTTTTTCTGGGTGGTGGCGGTGTCCCGTTCCTGGTGCTTGCTTCTGCCCATTGTTTTTTTGGAGGGGAGGTGGTGGGAGAGGGAGGGCTGTCGCGCGGAGTTGGGATTCAAGGGATTTTATAACTTGGGGAAGGTCTTGTGGGGCGTCGAAAGCGCTGGTGTTCCTATTTTTAAACATACGGCCCCATATCAGTTTTCCAATTTAGGAAATCAAGTCAGATCCCACAATTATAACTTCTTTTCTTGGGTTGTTCCAGCTCAAAAAATAAAATAAAAAACATAATTCAATTATAATATTCTCTTTTACAATTGATGAGATTAATAATTAGACAGCAATAATGAATTATAGACAACAGATGTATTTTTCTTTTCCTAAGATTTAACATATATATATATATATTATAATTAATTAAAATACATACAAAAACAAATAATAAAACAACTTGATCTTTCACTTTAAAAAAGGCATAACCATGAATTTTATTATATAGTTTTATTTTTCTTTGCTTGTTGNTTTAACATATATATATATATTATAATTAATTAAAATACATACAAAAACAAATAATAAAACAACTTGATCTTTCACTTTAAAAAAGGCATAACCATGAATTTTATTATATAGTTTTATTTTTCTTTGCTTGTTGAGCTTTTCCTTCGCTGATTTGACACGTAAAATATATTACCCAATTAAATTAAGAAATAGATTATCTTAATTTTCAATTGGATTTTATCATGTTTTTTTAAGTAATTTGAAAATCTAAAAATCACCATGTGAACATTAACTGAACTTAATGTTGCATTAATTGAATTGATTTATTTTTTTTATTAACATGCCACACGATACAAATTATTGAGTACTTAATTCAATTATTTTTAGCTACCAGATTAAGAATTAAAGCATGCTATTATCTTGATTTAATAATTGGTTTATAAAAACTTTAGGTTGTACACTTAACCTTCCTCTCTATTACTCTTTAAATAGTTTATGCATTCCGAGTTTCATTTTATCTTTTTTTTCTTATAAAAATAATTAAAAAAATGATCAGATAAGTGAAAATAAAACCCAAACATATCCCAAATAAATAGACCACCCGCATGCATAGCATAAAACAAACACCAGCTGAGTTTGATTTTCATAATCATTTCAGGTTTTTCAGTTCGAGAAAAAGTATGAAAAGTATTCTATGCATGTAATAATTGAAATGGGTGTTGCATCCAAAACTCAATAAAGAAGAAAAATTATATTTGTCTCAATGTAATTCTGAAGACTTTTTTCAATTAATATTTAACAGTCTTCTTTTATTTAGAATTAAACCAAACTCCCAGCAGAAAAAACTAAAAACGAGCTGAACAAAAACACAACCCTATTCACAGTGATAAAGGTGTTTTCTCCATATTAATAGCTAATCTCTTGGAATTTGTTGAAGGAGAAGTTAAAAATGGAGGATGAAGGTGCCAAAAAAAAGAAAAGAAAAAGGAAATCAGGTGGCCAATTATAAATTAGCCCAAAAAAGTTATCTTTGAGCCCCCCTACTCTTGCACTCACATACAAATCACTATTCATTTATTTTTCTTTAGCTTTTAAAGTTTTTAATATTTTCAATTTTATTCTTTTATGTTGTTTTTTTTGTAAATATTTCTTCTATTTTGCATTATCTCAATAAACATAGTTTTGGAAAACATTTTGTAGTTTATTAGACATCAACTTTTCAAAACCAAACTATAATTATTGTTAAAAAGAATTATGACAAGAATAGAGACAAGATTTTACATCCAAAAGCATGGAAGCCTCGTTTTTATTTTGGAGAAATCAGGTGTGGAAACCAAGGAGAGAAAATTAAAGAGAACAGATTCGATAGCTGGAACGACCCCCATTAACACGCGTTGCCTAGAAAAAAGGTTTTTGCCGAAACAAATCCAACAATATCAAAGATAGCCTCTACCAAATCTTGGTGGACACCTCATGCGTCACCGCATTAAAGCGAGCCTCCTCACATGATGGCACGCGTGTTAATGTGATAAACACCTTTTCTCTCTTTATTTATTTAGCCGTTTATTTTCTTAGAACTCGTCAATTTAACTCCTAATCCTTGCCTTTTTCCAACTTCTCTCAATGAAGCCCCTTTTCGGCCTGATATTTCATTCCAACCAAGCCCAATGAAGGCCTAGCCAAGAAGACAGGGAGGAAAGGGAAAAGAAAGGATAAAATGACCTCACTAGCCTCGAGTGCAACCCAACATGGAATAAAAAAAAAAAGAAGAGTCATGCATGAAAAAATAATAATACCCATGCTTGCACCACCATGACCACTACTTACTTTATGAAAAGAGCAACCATTTCTCCGCTTTGCTTTTTGTTAGTATAAACACACATTTGTTAATACAAGTACCAACTTTTCTCACCAGCGATTACTATAACATTTACCGTGTTCAACGCATGATTCATTTATTGTTTAAGCATTTACTTTTGCATTTATCTTTTGCTTTTATTAAAAACATTAATTCTTACTTTATCATTTTATTTCTAAATTAAATTCTTGATATTAGATGATGTATTTATAATTAGGGATGACAATCTTATCCTAACCTGGTAAATATCTATTCAAATTGACCTAAATGTGTAGAGATATTTTTTGCTTGTTTAGGTTGGTTTGGGGAGGGTATGGATATTGTTTTGCTCGAACTGAAACCTCACCTGAACTCGATGTAAACTACATCAATAACCCTAAAGTTTGAAAGAAAATTACAATTGTACCAAACTATATATAAATAAAAATTAGTGTTCTACACTTCTACTTCCCTCTTTCCAGCTGACTCTCTACTTCCATTTCGCTCTCTTCCTGTAACTCTCTTCTCAGCAAGTCAACAACACCAGCAATCTCTCATATAGGTCCATGAACGTTTTGTCCTCAATCCCCCTCTAGGTCTCTCCCTCTTCTTCCTTAATCATTGCTCAGTAGCTTTCTTTCTCCCGGTCTTATCACTATGACAGATTTTGTTTGTCTTGAATTTGAAGGGAAAAGTTTCTGTAGTTGGAGCCTGTGATTGAGAAGAGAACACAAGAGCGTCAACAATTCTCAATTCAAGGCAGGGTGTTCTGTCTACATGTTAAACCAACAAAGTCCCCTTTTGCTTTTGAATGTTAGTCCAATAGTGTTATTTTTTTTTTAGAAATCAGTTGCTGTTATGGACAAATTAATGCCAATAGCCAAGGATAAGTTTCCCAACTTCTTTCTTTTTGTCCAACCTTACGTTTGATTTATAACATGTTTCTCTTTGTTTAAAAAAACCAAATAACACAGCAGAGATCCATCATAGTTTGTTTTTCAATTCTCAATATTTTAATGTTGTGTGAATGAAATATCTAAAAGCCAACAACATTCAACGGGATGGAAGAGAATTGTTTAAGAAATAAATGAATTGGCAAGGATTGTTTGCAAGCCTGGTTTTTGAATGGCAGCATGTTCTTGGTCTGGTCAAGTTCTTGAACAAAGATACCAGAGATCTGATGAAAGAAAGATTTGGAGACTAGAAAAGATACTTCAAACATACATATACCTAATGGGTACGAGAAAAGATATTGACAAACCTGAAAACCGACTCGTAGATAGCAGGCCTTTATATGTATGTATGTGTATATGTGTGTGTGTGTGTTAAAATAACCTAGGCTCTCCCTGGAATTAAAAAGCTTTGGCTAAAAAAATGCACTTTTTTGTTACTTAATTTAAATCATTTGAGTTTTAATAGATATTTTGTTTTAATTTTTATATTTTTTTCTATTAAAAAAATACCATTGCTTCATTAAAATAACAAAAACATTAACAATAAAAGGAATTTCAACAAGAAGAATATACTTAGATCATTTGAGTTTTTAATAATATTTACTGTGGAAAAATAACTATTTGACAAGATCATTGAAATGTACTTCAGTTATCAATTTCTCATGCTTGCTACGGACTGGTAGCAAACCTTGCTGATTTATTTCTTTACATGAAATAATTGCAAATTTAGAAAAGAGGAGACTTCACTTTATGTCAGTCTCGGACTACCCTCTTATTATCGTCTTCTGTAATTACTATTCACTAATGCACAAGTTTCATGCGAAATACAAAATAATGTTAGGTTACACCATCGTGTATGTCCCAAGATCCCCAGCAGAAGATGTGGGATAAAGAGTTTTATCAACCTTGTGAAAGGACTTAGCTTAGGTGCATCCTGATTTATTTCTTTACATGAACATTGTTGCAATTGCACAAATTAGATGTGACAAACAACACACATTATAATTTCTAATAGAGAAGAGGTACATTGAACTAACAGTTTTGATGTCAACGGTCATGGTAACAACATTCGTGCGGGTATTAAGGCGTATCTCTTCTTCATTCTTCTTCATCAAAATCCAGAGTTGTAAAACGCAAACTGGTCGTTGAAAAGAAAAATTATATTCAAGCCTGCTGATGCATCTGCACATATAGAGCCATATAGCCTTTTAATTTGCATATTCAGAAAATAACATATTTCAACAAATCAGGGTGTAACACCAAAGATTTAAAAGAGCTGACCTGTCTGTGACAATTCTATTGATTCTTCTTTAGCTTAGAAGTGCTAGAAGTTGATGATCTAGGATCGGGGTTGGAAGTTCGAATTATGAAAAGAAGAGTTTCTACAAGCATTCCAAAAACCAATCCAAGAATGCCTCCAGCAGCACTCTGGAATTTTAGAAAAGTGTGCCATTAATATCAATCTAGAGAAATAGAGATGAATGGTTGGAACAATATATATATATATATACAGTGTGTGTGTGTGTGTGTGAATGCACATGTAAGCATGTGATAAAAGACAAACCCAACCAACAAAATTGCAGATGATTTTTTTTAAAACTATGGGGTGGCATTTCTTAAGATAGCAGATAATTTGAAATGCTTTGAGCAGTAAAAACAACTTTAAATGGAGGGAAAATAGCATCTGATGTTACCATGGCAGGACTGTGGCCAAACAAAGCTCTAAATGCTGCAAATCCAACCAGATAGCCAGTAAACATGATAAGAACAACATGCAAACCTGCAGAAAGTTATGATTGACAAAAGCTTCAGGCTAACCAAAATAGAAAAATGTGAAGATTTGAAAAGGAGGAAAGTTGTCTCTTTATTTAGAGGAAATTAAACACGTCTAGAGAGTCACTACAATCAAAAGCTAGGAGATGCATTAAAAATGCAAATTATCAGGGGCAGTGAACTTTTTAAAGAGGCTCTTGTCGGGGATAACAAAATAACAAGAAACTTCATATAGCTACAGAGAATCAGCAAAAATCAATCACTAGGAACTCAAGTTGTGAAGTGCACACAATGACTGTGTTAGATTGTGTTCATCCACAGGTGAATAACTAGAAGGATGCAATTAAAGCCTGGGACCACAATCCCACGGAGTCAATAGTTTTGATGTATTGCAACAACAAATTACCAAAGGAAAACCTAAACTAGGAAAATGTGCTAAAAGAATTGCAGGGAATAAAAGAGGGGAACCAGACATTGTAATTGAAGATGTTAATGTAACTTGACACTTTCCTACCTTGTCACACCCCGTACTATCATCCATGTAAAAATTAAGCATTTGTTCACTGACTAAATATTGGGAATGGTACTCCCTCGATCAGAAAGATTCTTCAATTCAAAGATTTCCCGTTTCTGAATAATGCAACTCTTTTTTTCCGAAGGAGGGGAATAAAAGCATGAAAAATAGATTCACTGATAGCTGGGATACATTCTCAACCGTCATTCTTAATTACCTTAACAATTTTTTATCATACAATTGAAGGCAGCAAGCATGTGCGTAGCAAGATTGCGATTCCATAAAAATTAAAATTTGCAAATCCCTCCCCACTTTCTCCAAAATAAAACATCACTAACCCCACAAATTTAACAGCAAGTGACTGACCACGTATGACCAATTCATTAAGAGTTGGATTAAAATGTTACTAAAAATTCGAATCCTGTAAAAAAGAAAAGAAAAGAAGCAGATGCAAATGAATAAAAAACTGACCAAAGCCAATCTGATCCTTATAAGAAGAGAAGGGCTCATCGGTATTCTTCCGCGGCGTAATATCCTTAACTAGCTCTGCATACGCATTCCTCTCCGCCATTTCTTCAAGTTTCCTCAATCTCGCCTTGAGCTCCTCACTCTATAATAACATCAACAACAACAATAACCAAATTAAAAGGAAAAAAAAAAAGAAGAAGTCAAAACAAACGAGTGAATAGAGAGATAGAGTGCTTTTCTTTAATTATTGTAACCTTTTCTCTGGGCATGGGGCTGGATAAGATGAAATTAGAACCGGAGAAGAGGCGGATCAAGTCGGGTGGTCGGGTTGAGGGTGGGGATCGGATCCATATACTTCGGAAGGACTTGTAGTGTAGGTTATCTTGAGAGGAGAGATTGAGAGCGAGATCCTGCAGTTCTCGAGGCACATCTCTGTCTTTCGAAGCTGAGAGGAAAAAGGAGCGGATAGGTTCGGTCATGGAGATTCTCAGTCCCGACGGTGGATTTCGCGGCTCGCTCATTTTCAGGATCGGGCTCTCTGATCACCGATATTTTTTGTTTCGTTTTTTAATGTTTTCTGTGTTTAATTTTATTTGAAAGGAATTACTTGAATCTGTTTGGGTTGAATTTAAATTGGGCCCATCTCGGCCCACGATTACGTTTCTTTTGCTCTTGTTAAATTATTAAAAAGGGCGTTTTCTAAATAAGTTTTTACTTAAAAAAAAATATAATAAAAAAAAAGTTCAAAAATCAAAATTAAATTAAAATGTTGCAAAACTCTCTTATCTGGAAAACACTTTTGAGTAATAAGAATATAATTTGTCTATGTTTTTAAATACAATATTCGATCATCCACACCTAGTTTTGAATATTCAATATAATAAATTCTTTTCTCATTTATTTTGAATCAGAAAAATTAACTTCTCTTCTTCTTTTTTTCACTAACATAAAACATAATAATAATAATAATAATAAAGAAAGAGACTTGTGATGATAAAAAGATTGAAAGGAAGAGACACGGGAACGCCAACAACACAACAAACCTAGTCTCCCTAAAGTTGTAGGAAGACAGACAACTTGGAGAAATACAGTAACCAAGTTCTCGATCTCCCGTCTCAAGAAAAGAGGCATCCATGTCACAAAGTGGCCAAAACGCGTACTATCCACGCGTTGTGCTGTTATTTTTCCAGCATTGTTTTTCCTTGTCCTAGCCTTTCCACCTCTTTTTTTATTAAACAGGAGTCAGGAAGCCTGATGTGGCAGAAATAATTTAATTTTATTTCCAATTACTTTTTTAATATTGAAAATGCTTTTAAAAAAAATATTATAAGATTAGAATTAATTTTTGACTCCACCCCCTTTAATTTTTTAGCCTTTTGAATTTAGTCTTTATTGTTATTTATTTTGTTTGAGATAAATTGTTAAATTTTTAATATTTTTATCTCCTAAAAGTTTTTTTTATCAAATTTAATCATGTTCTTTTCACTATAATTTTTTTTTACTTTGAAAATTTTGATTTTGATCATGTTCTTTTCACAACAATTTTTTTCTTTACTTTGAAAATTTTAATTTTATCATTTGATATTAGATTTATTAAAAATTAAACTCTTTAACTAAATTCAAGTCTAGAATTCCATGAGCTGCATGTTTTAGAGATTAACTTGGATTTAAAAGATTTTGTCCTGGTTTGCTTGTTTTTTTTTTAAAAGATCATGTGTTTTATGATTTTTTTCTACAATTATTCAACTAGATTGTGGGATCTATTTTTTTTTATGTAGAGTTTTTTAATAATTTAAAAAATAAACCAAGTTTCTCAAAAAAAAAAGTACATTGTTTTTTGTGGGGTTTATTTGGTTAATAAATATTAACTTCGTTAGAAATTAAACTTCTTGATTTAATCTAGATCCAAGAATTAATAGATTGTGAGTTTGAGAGCTTTGTTTAAAATTAAAATTTAAAGGTTCACCTGAGTTTACTTGTTTTTTTTTAAGATAATTTCTTTCAATTCCATCGTTAAAAAACTTTGTTACTATTAACAATTAGACTCTATTTTTTCTCTATATGCCTTTTATATGATTTCTCGTGATCTTGTGAAGTGATCTTAATTATTTTGGATATTTTTATTTATTGTTTTTTATTGAATTTATTTTGATAACTTTTTTAAATTGATTTTTTTAATTTTATCTTTTAATATTATATTATTTAAAAATTATTTTTTTATTATATCCTTGAGGTATTTTTGGAAGCGGACTTCGTGATTCTCTTTGATTTCTTTTTTATTTGTCTATTATTATCCTTTCGCTTTGATTGTCTATTTAACTTGTTGACTTTTTTTTTAAGTTTGTTATTTTTAAATTTAATATTTTTTTGTGTTTTGTTCTTTAATATTAAATTATTTTAAAATTAATTTTTATAATATTTTTTTTTATCTTTTTACTTAATTATCTCATTCAATCTAGATCATAAAAGTTGGTTTGCTAGTTATTTTTTTTAAAATTTATTATCTTTTCAATTTCAACCCGCTTTGACTTTTAAAAAACGACAGTTGCGGCATCGATGTACATATACATACATACATACACACACACATATATATATATATATATATATATTGTTAATAAAAATGATCTGCCCCGCAGCCTGTTCAATTCTAAAATTCGAAGACCATCGCTCCACTCGACTTTAATTATTACCTGTCTGGAATCAAGGACGTCGACAAAAGTTCGCAGTCAAACCCTTTATAACACACGGAAACGCAGATAGATTCAGAACAAGAATTAATTTAAAGATTTGCCTCTGCCATCCTCTATCTTATACGATCTTGGGCACTGAGAGAAATGAATGTTATCAGTCCGATTGCCAACTTATAATTTCTCCGTGTAGAAAGATGCTTGCTCTGCTCCCACCGGTGACCATCATTTACCCAAATCCTTCATGTTCCATGTCATCAATTCTCCCAACCGTCTTCTAGAGTTTCTTCCTGTGATGAATAGCTTGACTCCCGCACCTCCTGTGATTAATTATCAGGACTGTAACTGGCCACACACACCGCTCTTTGAATGCTGGCCACATTTTTTCCCTACTACAACCCACCTACAGCCACGCTCTTTGAATGCTAGCCACATTTTCTTTTTCCTCTTCAAATTAGCAAAATAAAGAGTTAGTGCCATCTGCAAGCCTAAAGTTGCCTGGTTTATAGTGTCATCGGCAACTTGTTTTTAAAAAAGTAGTAGAGATAGTTTTATTAAAAGTTATTTTCAATCTTAAATTTAATAAATGAATAAATACTACCGTTTTCATAATTATAATAACAATCATATTTATTTATTTATTTATTTTAAAATTAAATAAATATTAATCTCAATATAAAAAAAAACATTACACTAGGATACATCATAACAATAAACAAATATTCCTGTATGTGATATTATTATGCATTTTCTAATTAGTTTCCAATGTTCCATTAGATTTTGGATATTCACGCCTCTCTTACAAAGTAAAAAACTCATCTTTACAAGCACGCACGCACCAGTCTAACTCCCTCTACCCAAAAATTTCAGGGGGGGGGAAATCCCCAATTCCCTGAAACTTGTTGTCGTTTTCTCCTCTTATTCAATATATATACACCCCCCTCGTCGCCTATCCAAGCCACTCTCCCTACCATACAAAACACACAACTCTTCGAGTTAAATAAAAAAGTGTCTCCTCTCTTCCCTCTCAAATGGCACCGGCTTCTTTCCATCACATCACAAACACAGTATGTGTGATGGACGCTTCAGGCAGCCTCGGGTTTAGCTTGGTTGAAAGGCTCCTCCAAAGAGGCTACACTGTTCATGCTGCGGTTCAAAACCATGACTGTAATGCTCGATCTCTCTTCTTTTTATTTATTTATTGATCTTTTACAACGTACTTGGTCGGACGTCTTTCTTTCTGTCGTTGTTTTTGCATGCATGGGCTAATTCATACTTGTCTTGGATGATTTGAATCAGGTGAGTTGCAATTCGGCGGCCTATCTTGTGATAAGAAGAAGCTGAAGATTCTGTATGCAGATCCTTTTGACTACAAGAGCATAATTGATGCATTAAGAGGTTGTTGTGGTGTGTTCTACAACTTTGAGCCTCCACAGGATCAATCCTCCTATGATGTAAGTTGATCTTTCCTTTTCATGATCTAAAAGTACATTCAACCACACTTAGCATATGAGATCTCCGGCCGACACTTGAGTAGACCAAGGAAAAGAAGCACAAGCTACTGTGCGCTGCTTGAATACCGCGAATTCACCTTTTTCAATATATTTTACTCTCCTTCTCTCTATAGATAGTTTTTATAACAGATCTAGAGTTTATGTTAAACAAACCGAGTATAACTCTTAATATATTTAATGATTGAGAGAAATGCCAGCAAATTGCAAAGTTATCAACAAGCTCTGAAGTTTAAATTAATTAATAAAAGGGATTTAAATTCATGTGCTTTGATGTTATGCTCTTCGTTTACTAGAAGTAATTAATAATGTAGGTGCATAATTGCGTGTCAATTTAAACTTTAATTTCCATGGGTTGCATTACCATCACAGCTCACCGAAAAAAAGACGTGTATTAATTATAATTGGAAGTTGAATAAATTAATAATTAATTAGAATAACTTTTTATTCATATATAACTAATTCAATCACCACACACACACACATATTTGAGGTCCTATCAAGATATATTTGAGGTCCTATACCCTACAGTAGTTTCTAATAAGTTTCGTACGTCTTGAGTAATTATTTTTTAAAATATTTTTTATTTGAAAATATATTAAAATAATATTTTTTATTTTATCTTTTCAAATTTATTTTAATATCAATATATTAAAATGATTAAAAATAATTTTAAAAATTTTATATATCTTTTCAAAAATATTTTTTTAAAAAAAAACCTCATAACCTATACAATTATCAATGTCACGGCTCTCCAGCCTCTTGAAAACCTTTGAAAGGGACTGGCGGCCTGCTTAATTATTCTTGTACACACAACATGTTAACCAGTAATTAGTTTTAATTTGTTCAATTCGTCAAGGTCGCAAGAGTTGTTAAATGGCTTTGATTAATTGCTTGGAAGTCAACACTACGAGGCCAATTGGGCTCATCACGGTTAAGGGTCTCCTCTCATTATTAGTCGAGGAAAAGTCTTCGTTGTTACAGTCGACCAGTTATACTAACAATGGGCCATATCTGTTTTAATATGCTTTAAACCTTTGAGAGAGACGGGTGTGGACCGATCGTTGTCTAAATCTCGGGTTAATGGGCAGCAAATAAGCGTTCAAATTTCTGTCCTCTTGACAAATGAAGGGCCGTTGGTTCGGTGCAGGAATTCATGACAGAAGTGGAGGTCAGAGCAGCTCACAATGTGCTCGAAGCGTGCGCACAAACTGAAACAATTGACAAGGTTGTGTTCACGTCCTCAGCAACTGCTGTTATTTGGAGAGATGATCGCAAGTCCATAACAGCGGACTTTGATGAGAGACACTGGAGTGACATCAATTTCTGTCGTAAATTCAAGGTACCAGCTTCTTTTATTTACTTACTATATGAACTTCAATTCTAGTGTCAGTTACGTGCAATTATGTATTGAATTTAAGATATCCTCCAATGAATCAACATTGTTATATACTGAAATGAGTTTCTGGGCAGTTGTGGCATGCTCTGTCAAAAACTCTAGCAGAGAAGACAGCGTGGGCACTGGCAATGGACAGGGGAGTGAACATGGTATCTGTTAACGCAGGGTTGGTGATGAGTCGTGATCTTTCCATCGAAAACCCATATTTGAAAGGAGCAGCAGAAATGTATGAAGATGGGGTTTTTGTGACTGTTGGCTTAAATTTCTTGCTGGATGCGCACATTTGCATCTATGAAGATGTGTCATCATATGGGCGCTATCTGTGCTTCAGTCATGTTGTTAATCAGCATGAAGATGCTGTTAAGCTTGCTTCTATGTTAACTCCTTCCGCACCTTCACACCCTCAAAGGTTAGTACTTCATTACTGGGTACCATAATAATTGAGTGGTGTTCAAAATCACTGATTATAACATTTTTTGACTTCGCTAATGAAATAAATTTCCTCTTTCATTGTTCAACCACAGCTTTGACCAAGATTTGAGAATTATACAGCAAAGGATAAGCAGCAAGAAATTGAACAAATTGATGGTTGATTTTGAGAGTAGACCCCAGGTAGAGAACTGATGGAAACCTGTCTGAAATTGTTGACTGGTGATGGAGGCACGCTAGCTGATCATAGCACTTAAAGATGTATTAATGTTGTATTGACGTGTTTGCTTCATGGTCATGTATATCTTTTCAAATGGAAAGAAACATGAACAACAAAAATAAACACACCAAAAGATAAATGGGGCACCAAAGGCTCCCTAGATTACTTATCTCCAATATTACTAGGAAGTGAGGTTCATGTTCGTCTAGCTTTAGGTCCAAGCTAGTCCAGTGTCCCATGCTTTACCGTATATCGAATCAATTTCTTTAATGTTAAAAAAGTATAGTCATTATCAACATATTGACTATATCAACATTTTCTATAGCAGTACTTTTTTTTTAATTGTGAATTAAAATAATTATCCACCTATTTAATAAAACATGAGGAGGATTAAAGACGTCTATAAATATTAAAAAAATTATCAATATAACTACAAAGCAAGTTAAGAAATTAAGAGATAAACATAGAGTAATAAATTTAATAATGTGTTGTGGAGTGTTCTTTAAATTTTATCTAATTTAATTATATAACAATTATTTTTTATAAAAAAACTATAATAATTAAAATCCTGTCAAAACAGAATGATTTTTTAGTATAATTTCTCATTCCCTCTTTTTTTTTTCTCACGAAAGAGATAAATCTTTTGTTCTATGTCCTTTATTTAATTAAAATAAAAATAAAAAAACCATCAGAACAAATACAAAGAAAAATGGACGGTTTGAGAGAAAGGTATCCATTGAACCAAAACTCCTTTTGATCTCCGTTTTTGACTTGGCCCTTTTTTTGCAACATTTTTTGTTTTTTTAGAGAAAATCTGCTAATTTTGACGCGGACGCCTCAAGATATGCATAAGAACAGTTCCCTGCCTGCACATTACCGTGAGAATTTTTTTCTGTCAATGCCGCCAAACTCAGCTTAGATGGCTACCTGGAGACCATTTAATTTATACTTTTGAATTAAATTAGAAGAGAGTTGACTTAATATCACATAATTAAAAATTAATTTTATCTCAAGAATTTTATTTTGATATAGCATTATTTTAACATTTTCCTCTTTTTTATATATAAAAATAATATTTTTTTATATTAATTTAGATTAACTCGGAATAACCTATAAATATATAATTCATAAATTAATTAAAAAAATAAAAAAATATTTCATAAAATTTCACTTATTAGAAATATCATCTAGAAATAAATATTTTTTTATTTTTAAAAATAAAGTTTATTTATATTAAAAAATTATAGATAAACTAGAATAATTTATTAAAAAAATTAAACATGTATAAAATAATTATTTATAAAAAAGGCTAAATAAAAATAAATTAATAAGAGAGAATACGTATTAATTTAAATATAAAAAAAATATTCTAAAAACTATCAATTAAAAAAAATTAAAAATAAGAGAGAAAGGCCGGATACTATTGAGCCTGACAAATCAAAGCAGGGTGCCTGTCCTGTTTGAAAAGGACTTGCACACGCAGACCCTTGTTTTTTTTAAAGTCCTAATAAGGTAAATGACCCTTTGTTTGCACCACGTTTTTATGACAAAAAAGAAAATCTATATGATGTATTGTTTATTTTTCGCAAGATTTTGGGCGCCGAGATGCTAAAAAAATTGAAATGCATAGTTTTTTGCTCTAAAAATTTATTTTTTAATTTAATTTTATTTAAAATATTTAGAAAAAACTTTAAACATATTAATAAACTCATAAATAATTTTAAATGACAAAAAAACTAGCATAAAACTCAAAAACTAAAATAATAATGATTTTTATTTTTATTGTCGGGATTCATCCATAATTTTTTATGAGGGGATCCAAAGTGTATCTTGCACAATGAGTTCCCTGAACTATTTAGATTTTTTTATTAGTTAATTGATTTATGTTTCATTGTAGGTTTGATGTTTTTCTAACAAAAAAAATTAAATATACATTGTTTTTAAATGTGTTTTTTATATAAAAACATTCCAAGTGCAAATGAAATATTTAAGGATGAATCTAATTAAATAAATTAAGAACTAATTATGTTACTAAACAGAAAAAAAAACATTAACAATAATTAAAGATAAAACTAAAACAATTATGAGACAAATATAAATCAAAATATTTAACTAATATAAGTTCTTTACTCATTTTGTTTATCAAAACTAATTTTTTACTTAATCAAATAAGTATAGAAATAGACAAAAAAATGAAATTCATTAAATAAAATCAAAGGAAAAAAATATATTATATAAGGTTACACATATTATAAATATTATCCAAAAAATTTTGAATTCTTTTTCAATTTTTTATTTTTAAAAGTAAAGCTCATTTATATAAAATATATAAAAAAATATAGATGAATTAGAATAATCTCTTAAAAAAATTAAATACATATAAGATAATTTTTAAAAAATTGCTATCTAAAAAAGGGCCAAATAAATAAAATAAAGAATTAGAGAGAGGTATTAATTAAAAAATAAATATTATTTTTTTAAAAATAAATATTTAAAAAGGGTATCAATTAAAATGGTCATTTCAAAATTAAAAAGCAAACAAGAAAAATTTAATGGAGCCCCGTATCTATTATATAAATGCTTAGAAATAAAATTAAAAAAATATAAGTTTAAAAAAAAATTATAGCAAATTTAACTAAACTGAGGTTAATTTTTCCAATGATAACTTGTAAAATTCTATACCTGGACCTAATTAATAATCCAAGTTTTTAATCAATTTAACAATGAAAAATAAAATAAAAAATATTAATTTAAAAATTTTGTTAAAGTAATAAAAAAAATAAGAATTAAATTTAATAAAAAAATATTAGAGGATGAAATCATAAAAATTAATTCAAACAAAATAAATAACAATCAAAGATATATAAACCAAACCTATGGTACAAAAAAATTGAAAACAAGTTTCATTTTTATAAACCAATTCACATAAAAGAAATAACAATAAAAAATAAAGATTAAATTTTAAAAAATATTAAATAACTTCTTTAAGAATTTGCATGAAAATAACAAAAAGAAATAAAAAACAAAAAAATCACTACTATTATCAAACTAAAATTTTGATCACCTCACATGCTGTCCTAGAATAGAGAGGTTGCTGAAAAAAATTGATTACCACTATTGAAGATGGTGTTTAGCCATAAGAGGATGCTGTTTGTGTCGTCTAAATAACGTAATCATTGGCTATGTGCTAGTGTGTGCAATATATATATTAATTATTTTTTAATAATATTTATATTTTTAAAATTACTAAATCACCCCTTCACCAATATAATAATAACAAAAAACCTAAATGAAAACAACAAAAAATACCCCTAGATGCAAGTTAAATTAAATTATATTTTAAAAGACATTTAAGTCATTTTACTTGCTTAAAAATGAACAATACAAAAATGTATTTGTACTCCAGCTTTAAGAATTTTTGAATTTAAGTGTATAATAGTGATTTTATTGTGCAATATAAAATTAGAAAGATTTAATTGTTCCATTTGAAATGGATCATTGTGACATTATAATACTGCTCCTAATAGATAGTTTTAAGGTTTTGTTTTTGAAGAGCAAAACAGGTATTTCAATTATGGATTACTATACTGAAATATTCCTATTTTTTAGGGTTCTTTTAATAGTAAATTAACAATTAATAATTAAATTAATTTAACATTAATTATATTCATCTCATTCTTTACTTTAAATGGCACACTATCTGCATATGTTCAAATCTGACACCCCAATGTACAGCCACGTCACTTATATATGATTTTATGTCAAGGACTAACAACAAAAACCCATTTAATATGTCTAAATTATTTTAAAAATATTGATGCATAAATGTTTTTAAAATCAAAATTGATTCTATATCTCAATAGTTGAAGGGAAACATTTGAGGATTTCTCTTTCATTTTAACAAGTGTTGGTAAAGTTCCTTCTATATATACATACTAAAAATTGAAAAGAAAATCCTTTCTTGAGCACTGTTGGAATGCCAAATTTTATGAATTTCATTTCTTGTTATAGATAAAAAAGGAAAACTCGGTGTCCTTAAGATTCGAAGCAACATGCATTGAGATCTTCTCTAAATTTCGAGTCTTTACTATCCCTCTTCAAATTGTTTACTCGGTCATATTTCCACTTCAGACACTCGATTTCTATTTTCACACCCATCTTTCATTTGATAGTTTGCAGATTCTGCTCCATATCACAAGGCCATGGATCCAAAACCCAATCCATTACTTAATTTATCCTTCAATTTTCAGGTCTTACCTGCTGCTGATGCTGTACTCTTATCTCCATCTCATTTTCACTGCAAATTTTAGTGAAAACCCGTTTGAATCTAGTCTTGGATGTGTTAACTAAAAACCCGTTTCATAAATTTAGGTAATTGAGTGTGCTTCCTCTTTTGATCAGGTAATTGGAAACCCTTTTAATATCAGTTCTTGCTGCTTTGGATGCTGTTTTAGCTCAAGCTCTGTGTTACTCGGTCCTTGATGTGTTAATTAAAATACCCGTTTCTCAAATTTCGCTAAATTCATATCTTTGCTTGATTTCCAATCAATTTTAGTTCACGGGTCTCATGTTTTATGTGCTGATTTTATCATCTTTGTCTACAAGTTAGGGTTTCATCATCAAAGTTTAGAACTTTGATATTATTTGGTTAGTGGGTTTGAAGTAATAAAATGGATTGCAATAGGGATTTTTCTGGTGGAAATGTTGTCCATGTAATTCCAATATCAGATCCAGAGAATTGGATTCTAAATTCCTCTGATTCCAATTCTGTTTGGGCTACAGAAGATGATTACCGTGATTGGAACAATTCTGATATCCTTAATGACAACGCTTCGTCCAATTCCAACTACCAATCCTCAACGCGATCCGGTAGCGAACCGCCAAATAAGAAATCAAAAAACAATTCCCAAGAATTGAATTCGAAGAAGTCGATTGGGAAAATGTTTTTCAAGACCAAACTTTGCTGTAAGTTCCGTGCCGGCACATGCCCTTACATCACAAACTGCAACTTTGCACACAGCATAGAGGAGCTTCGGCGTCCCCCTCCAAACTGGCAGGAGATAGTGGCTGCCCACGAGGAAGAGAAAGGGAACACTGTGGATTTCAGGGAGGAATTTCAAATCCCATCTATAGAGGGATTTGGAGCGGAGACACCGAGGTCTTATAAAGGGAGGCATTGTAAGAAGTTTTATACGGAAGAAGGGTGTCCTTATGGAGATAATTGCACGTTTTTGCACGATGAGCAGTCAAAGAATAGGGAGAGTGTGGCAATAAGTTTGGGGCCTGGAGGTTATGGAGGAGGCAGTGGAGGTGGCAGCGGAGCAGGAGCAGGAGGTGGAGGAGGAAATGCAGGTAGCAATGCAGTTAATGTGAAGCCATCAAATTGGAAGACTAGAATTTGTAACAAGTGGGAACTTACTGGATATTGCCCATTTGGGAATAAGTGCCATTTTGCTCATGGAGTAGGAGGTATGCCTTATGAATTGTGAATTTTGTACCATTGATGATTCCAGTTTTTGGTAGGGGCTAGGATTATCAGCTGGAGGCATTTTCTGTTGATTATTTGGGACTGAATAAATGTAAAAGATGGTGACTTTGATCATTTAGAAACAGTTGTTTGGTTGCATATGTTATTTGAGAGCGCACCAGACCAAGCAAGTTGAACATGCTTGATTGATTTTAATGGTAGACAAATAGAAGAATTGTGGTTTCTGGGATTTTTTTGGGGTATGTGGCTTGCTTCTGTTTTGAGGGCAGTTTTGAACCTTCTATTGGAAAGTAATTAGCTGCAATTACTTCATAACACAAGGTGTATGATGATTTTCCAGCTAACCTGGGACTTCGTTAGGTTTTGTTACATTAGTTGGTGCCGATATGAATGCTTAAAATGAGCTATATTGCTGTTGTTTCCTCTAAATAACTATCAAAAGATAGCTTTCTTTTTTTCCCATTTAAATTTAAGGTAAAATGTCATTTTTTCTTTCCTTGTATTAGAAAAAGCAGTTAGATTTCATTCCTCCATTACTTCTGGTCTGGTAAGGTGTGGTTGATGTATGTTGCTTTAACAATTTATAGGTTGGTTTTTTAATGCAAGCTGTTGAAGGATTCTGCATATCAAATGAGAGTTGAAATGCCATTTTTCTCTTATAAACACCTTAGATGTACATGTTTTTTGTTGTAGGTATGTTAGATGTCTTGTGTTCATGTTTATGACCATCTGAGGATTGCTGGTTTTATCCTATCATTTCTCTCTAGATGGATAATAACATGAAACTCATAGAGCTATTTGTTTAAAGACGATTGCTAGTTGATGTTCTCTATGTATTAGATTAATGATGGTTTCAGATTACTAACCTGATGATAGAGCTGCCCTTTTTTTTCTCCCCTTTCTTTCTCTGTTTTTCTTTGATGTGATTGAAGTATTTTTTATGGTAACCTAGGATTTGAATTGTGTGGCAGCAGAGTTGCACCGATATGGTGGGGGGCTTGTGGATACAGAAGCTAAAGATTCTTCTTCTGTCCCTGTTGAATCAAAGCAGGGAGGAATGCCTTCAAAAACTCCACCAGAGACTGTGGCCGCATCAGTTGCCTCAGTGCCTCATTCAGATGTTTATCACCTAGGAGTTTCATCACAGAGATCATCTATTCTGATTCAGAGACCAGGACAAAGAACTCATGAGAAATGGAAGGGTCCAGACAAAATCAGTAGGATATATGGTGACTGGATCGATGACATTGAATAGAATCAGAATTCTTTTCTGTGTAGCATTCTGATAGAATTGAAAATGTTCAAAGACTTGTGCGGGAAGGCTAAATGGCCAAGTGCAGAGTTTGTTTTCTTCAGGCATGAAAATATTGATAAGCTTCAGCTCTTAGGTTGAAGAGGTCCATGCTTACTGGCTTCAAGTTTCTGGATGATACCCTGCTCAATGGCCAAGTGCAGAGTTTGTTTTCTTAAGGCATGAAGATATCAGGCCTGTAGCGTTTATGCATGAATTTTAGTTTCCAGTGGAAATTTGAAGCTTTCACTACATTTGTAGTGTAGATCCTTGTAATCAAGCATGATAACTGGATGCCTCACTTCCAAGGAGAACTGTTATCTTTGTAGTTGTACCACTTTGGATAAATTTTCCAATTTAATATTTAGCTTTCTCTTAGTCTCTCTCAATATCATTGTTGCGTTACTTAGAATGTGCAGGTCGGCAAATGATCCATCAACATTTATCATGAATTTGCACGTTCTGAGGTATGTCAGTGCTAGTTTTTGTTTTGTGGATCATTTGTTTTATGTATTTGTTTCATATATTGATTTCTCTAATGAAATTCATCAGGTATTAATTTGCCTCTCCTCTAGTCTAACGCTGCTCTCTATTGCCCCTGGCTGCTTAAGCATCTTTTTGCCTCAACTGATTGCAATGGGGCTCAAACAAAGGTGAGAGCCTCGGCTTTTATTTGACCATGGGCAGTAGTTTTCATTTTTAACTCGCTATGCTAGAAAGGAGAGTCACGATCCATTAGGTATTTGGATGTGCCCAGTTTTTTATGCTCTACAAGGCTGTAATTGCTAGGTAAACAGAAATTTGAAACTGAATTAGTTGGGTCGATTTTGAGATTATATTTAAATGCATAGACCATGAATTCTACCACTGTTGTGAGACATTACCCTCAAACCTTTGCTGTGCAAAATTTATGCTTTTGTATGTAATTGTCTCGCCGTTGTTTTTGGTGGAGATTCATATGGTTGATCAAAATTGTTTTGGATTTGTGGGTGAGGACATTATTTTTAGTCACCCCTACAGTGGAAAGTACCCTGACTTGCAGAGGCCTTGTAGTTGGAGATTGGAAGATTTTCCGCTGCCTGTACTGGGCAGCTAATTTTGTCTCTGAATAAGCTTTTTTCTTTACAAATCCTCAAGTAAGGATTCATCATGCTTTAATGAGGAAAATCATGGGACAATCCCATGATTAAAATAAAATAAATTATTTGTATGGGAACATGGTAATAGTAATAATAATTGGGACCATTTTGCTGACATAGAATTACATGGAGGCATTTAAAGACAAAAATAAATGAAATCCGAAGCCCAATTACCAATAAAGTAAATATTGGAGAGCTAATTCAACAAACAGCAAAACAAAACCTGAATTAAGTTAGCATGGTTAAATACACGAGATTGAGATACTACAAAATTAAAAAAAATAAAAAATAAAAATAAAATTCAATTCTTCATCAAACTATAAAAAATACATTGAAAGCAAACCAGTTTAAATTTACTCGACTAACCAACTTGCTAGTTGACATGTTATCAAAATAAGTCTATCAAAAAACAAAAAGAGTAGTGAAATTCAAGTTTTAACAATTTAATATTAAATGGTATAATTAATAAAAAAATTAATTAAAAAATATAATTAATTTTTGAAACTCATGACTCAGATTAAAATTATCTCATAAAAAAATCACAAAACATAATTCTTAATCATCTAAAATAAAATAAAAAAATATAAATAACAATTAAAATAATAAAAATCAAATATCATATGAAAACTAAATGAAATAAAATAATGAAGAATTAAACTGAAAAATAAAATAAATCAAGAAAATAATAAAAAAAATAAAAATTAAATATGATATAAAAAAAATCAAGAAAAAAATAAAAATAAAACAAAGAACGATTAAATGAATGATGGCCAAATTATATAAAGGAAAATATATGAAATAAAATACCAAAGAATAAGATTGAATTTAAAAAAAAAATTAAAAGCAAAACAAATAATAAAAAAATATCAAAATTAATAAAATCACAAACTGATTAAACACATTTAATTTTTAAAAGGATCAATGTAAAACATGAGGCAATAACAAAAGAGAAAGAAAAAAAAGAATGTCAACTAGAGGCCAAACGACCAACAAGAGAAAAATGACACAACACTTTCAATGTTACTGTGTAAGGCAGTGTTTATCCATTAGAAAATATTATATATATCGATAACTTTTTTTTTTAATAATATTTATATTTGTTAAAGATTAAATTTTTTCTTATTTAAATTGATAATAGCTAAAAAAATATGGTAAAAATATAAATAAATCCTTGGATATTATTATTTCATTATGAAATCAAAATGTTTAAAAGATCCTAGACTGTATTTTTTTAGGGTATTTTAATCGTTTAACCAAAATGGTGTTGCATCATAACCCCAAACTGCCAACCACAAAACCGTAGTAATCACAAGTTCGGCGATAACATCACTCCAGATCCCATCCTGTTTGTGCACCCATATTGTGATTCCATGTGATAGGTACAAATGATCTGAATCTGGTCGGGTTGAGTGGGATTTTTTGAGTATGGTGATTAAACGAAAATAGGACAAAAGACCTTAAAAAAGGAAAAGTGTCCTTGTTTTGTCACAATAGCAAGAGAGAAATTAGCTGAGCCAAAATCGCTACTTTTCGGACGAAACTCCCCATCCTTCTCACAAAGACTCGCTCAGTGGCTATGATCTATTCTGTGTCAAGGACAACAAACCAATCTCTCCACAACCAAGGACAGGAAACTGATCTCTCCACATCACCATTCAAAATTAAGCAACTTCTTAAATGTTCCCTACCACATTGAGCTAACAAAACAAAAATACTCTTTTCTTTCTTCTTTTTTTATTCATCCCCCCCCCCCCCNTCCCCCCCCCCCCCCACCTTTTAGATTCGGTTTCTTTTGGTTAAGTTTCCCTTCATCCATGCAAAAACCCTGAGGTTTGCAAAATTCCAAGCTCCGGCCAGCCATCCAGGCTAATTGAATTTCTAATCGATGTCATCTAATTCTTCATCATCCTCAACAGCTCTATCTAGTGGCTCTCCTCTAATAAGCCTACTTGTAACCGTAATTCTTATTGTGGTCGTTTTTATAGGTTTCTTCTCTATATGCTTTTACAGATGTTTTATGGAAGGCATCATGCACAATTGGCATCTCAGGCAGAATTCACGCAGACGTGTAAACCTGGCCAGTTCAAAAGAAAATCCTGGACTTGATTCTTCACAAATACAATTTTTTCCAACATTTACGTATTCAAACGTCAAAGATTATCGACGTGAACAATATGTACTTGAATGTGCTATTTGCTTGGCAGAGTTTTCTTATGATGATCTACTGCGCCTTTTAACGGTCTGCTACCATGTTTTTCACCAAGAATGTATTGATCTTTGGCTTGAAGCTCACAAGACATGTCCGGTTTGTCGTAGAGATCTTGACTTGCCCAAGGAAACATTGGAAAAAACTCGGATACGAGACCACAGAGTGGACATTAATGTGCATGATGCTAGTGTAACAAATGCGTTGCTAGAGCATGCCATTAGCATTCATGTTAGAGAAGATAGTGGCGAGGAAGGTGGAGAAGGAAATGAGGAAATGGGATCGACTCATGATGCGGACAGACAAAACGAGGAGCATAAAAAAATGTTGGGATTGTCAAGGTCACACTCGACAGGGCACTCGATAGTTGCAACTAGAGAAGAAGAGAATAGATTTACTTTGCGATTGATGGGACATGTGAAGGTAAAAATTACTAGGGGACATTGTGCAACGGGAAGTTGTATTACATTTGGGGACTCTAAAGCTTTATGAATGATGGCTATGGAGAATTCTCAGGGTGGTCCCATGGGGGCATCAAAAGATAATAACGCTTCTATTATGCTCGTCTTTCTTTCTTTTCTTGCACTATATTTTGATTACCTTATTTGAAATTTCTTGATTAGTCTTAGAAACTATACAGAATCTATTCAAAATCGGCTTTCCATTTTCTGTCTGGTTGAGGCCTCGGAACAATGCATAGAAATGAGCTTATAGATTCCCAATTAAATTTGGATTGAGGGAGTAATTAGCTTTCTTTCTTGTTTTACATAGTTAGAAACTTCCTCTTATGCAATATGACATGGTTGATACTTTTAGAAACGGAAGGTTGCGTGCTTTTTAACTGAGATTTTATGAATGCTTTCTCCTATAGAAGCAATTTCCTCGTTGCTGAAAGACTATACAACCAAGTTTTAGACTGCACTGGAAGATCTTTTTTTTTTTTGGATTTGAGGAAACCCTACTTTTTAGAAAGCATATTTTATGAGTTCAGATGAATAACTAAAGATGAAGATGATTAAGTAATTGGAACATATTCCCAGTTAATGGTATTGGAATGGGGTAGCCAGGGTAGTCCCTTGTTTTTGTTGTTATGGTAACTAACCCTGGTCATACTTCTAAGCCAGAGGTTTTTTAAATCCTCCATATAGTTTGAATCAATTGCTCATTCCATTCATATTATCAAACCGAGAATAACGAAAAGGCTTTCAGATTTGTATGGCAGACTAGCCGATGCGATGAGATGGATGATTCCTAGCTACCTTGCGAACACTACAAATATCATTGTGATTCGAAGTAGCTTGATTTTGTGAAATTGAGACATGCTCAAATTTACGAACATGGGTAAAAGGAAATTTCACGGAATTCCTGGCTTAATGTTCTTGATGAAAAGGAGAAGAAAATGCTGAGAAGAAGAACCAAAAGGAATTGCCTTGTTGTGCCTATTTGTTAATACTGGCAATGTTTCAATGCGGTCTTATTCCATGATGAAATGACCTCGTACTGCTGTACGATTCAAACACACCAGACTCAGGAGTGAAATTCTGAAGAAGCATTTTAAATGTTCCGGCTTTCTGAATAGGCAGGTACCATCCGCCTCACCTTTCTCACGTTCAACCTTGTTTTATCCCGTTGTCCTTGTAAAAGCTCATGAACTTAGCTACAAATTCTGACAAGAAAAGGTACTTCGCTAGAGTAAGCCAATTTTATAATTGGAAATGTAAGGTATTAGCATCCAATTTGATGATCTTGTGGGTGATATTGGAAGGAAATGTGAGGGGCCTGCACTCATATCACGTGTGAATTATACGCAGCAACCAAGAAGCTCTCAATTATTTACCTTCTATCCTCACAAACCCGGCAACCCCCGTTCTCATTTGCCCACAAAATAACTCATCTTGGTTTCTCATTTTCTTTCTCCCAATACAGAGGTCTTCATTCTGCTTCATGAAGATAGCACATAAATGACAGTGAAATCAGAGACATGCACCATACTAAAAAGATTAGCTCAATTACTCGGCTGTCATTCATACCTCATCGTTGTATGTCTGGGAAAAGACTCCGATTTGCATTTGCATTCGGTCATCCAAATGCCTCTTTAGTTCTTCCACTAATGTCTGCAAAACAATAAAGAAAATTGCTTGATTCATAATTTTCCAATCAAATGCAAACGCATCTTGATGAGAGCGCCTTACAAAAAAAACAAACTGGGGACACAAATTGTGCTGGAACAGAATTTGAAGTTTTTGTCCGAAAAGAAACAACCTGCATACAGAAGAAAGATCAATGAGTAAAAGCAAGAAGCCAGGTATGCTTCCTTAGTTATATCCTCATCTTCCAAATACATTTTTTCTTCACGAGTATTAACAAAGGTTCGATTGGACAAATTGACTTGGATCGACATTCCATTCATGTCTCAAAAGTTCTAGTCACTATAGTCATCCAATCACTGCAAAAGCACCTAACCGTTTAGAGCTTTGCTCTTCAATTATACTTGTAGCAATGTCTGCAATTTCTTTTTCCCAGCCAGTCAAAACCAGTTGTTCTTCTTTAAAGGGATAGCTGTAACACGCAGGAAATTTGTCAAAGCTAGACAGAGTTAGAAAACAAAAGGAGCAAGCATATATTCATTTGTTGACTTGTGTTATGTTTATAATTAGTTGATTAAGGATAAATGTAGGTAATTGCGGACTTAGTGTTGCGTACTTCGAATGCCAGGTGGCCTCAAATGAACGAATGGCTTGCTGAAGGCAACGTTTGGACTTCTCTGCTATGTTGTTGGCTAACTGGTCAGGTAATTCAATGTCTTCTTTTTTAGCAACGAAATGCAATACTTCAACAATCTAAAGAACAGAAGGAAAAAATCACAGTCCTGAACTGAAAAGAGAAAAGGCAGTGGAACTATCAAATGTTGAAGAATTGAGATTTTATCTCAAAGAAATCTGAAGCAAATTTTTACCTGTTCATCTGAAGGTGGAAGGAGTGGAATAACAATGCAGAGGGGACTGAGATCGTGGAGCCTGGAAATATCATAGCAGCAGAAGATGACTTTGCAGTGCCCTCTATAAGTCTGTAGGAAGCTTTTGATTCGGAGTTGGGCATCCTTAGAGAGACGCTCTGCCTCGTTTACAATAATTGCTGTTTTTTACATGAATGCTAATATCATTTTTCCTTTTTATAGATTAAAACTATAACTAATTGACAAGGCCGTCAATTATCTATATTGAAATGAGCGGATGTTTCCACACCTTGGCCGTTGATATATGTTTCGTGGAGTAGATCCAAAATCACTTCTGTAGCATGCCATCTTATTTCAGATAGATCAATCTGAATGAGCTGTGAAGATACTTCAATTTTGACAGGAATGTTAGAAATTGGCCCGCTTCCACTCTGAGATAACATAATTATGACATTCAGGGTAGCTGAGGGTGCATTTTGAAGAAACGGAGGGGAAGATTCTTAAAGCTAGAAGATGGATTGAACCAAGACAGCACATTCAGAGGTTATTTGGTATTGCATCGATTTTTTTTGTAGTATTTTTTTTTAAATTATTAAAATAAAATATCTTTTAATTTTTAAAAAAAACACATCAGCATAACATATTAAATTAAAAAGATATGAAAACTACAAGAAAAAATAATTAATTTATAACCAAAAAAAAATTAAACACTTTTAAAATAAAAAAAATCTAATAAAAATTCAAGGAGAGCTCAACCAACCACATTTAAACCTTGGATTAATAAAATCAGATATAAGAAAATAGCATCTCACAAACGACAAAACTAGAATCGAAGACAACCAAGATGCACATTTAACAGTGCTTACCAAATTGAATACTCTGATTTCCTCCTTTGTCTGTGAAAAGAAGGTAAGCAACCATTAAAACGTCTTAAACACCAAGGGAAATGTAATAAATCACTCAAGTACCTCAGTTATATCCATTCCAGCGCACTCTCTAAGCATTGCTAGAGCCATCGTTCTCTTTCCTACCCCTGGAGGTCCTTCAAATATACAATGATTATAATGTCCACGGCATACCTAAGAATTCACCAAAAAGCCCATTTAGTGTAAAAAAACTATGCACGTTTACAATGTTGGTCACAAATTAACTCCCTTTAAAAAATATCACAGTTCTGAAGCATTTTTCCAGTGGTAGAATAGTATAGATGATATTTAAAAATTTTATTAAAAAATTTAAATAAAATTAATTTTTAAATATAATATTAGAGTTTTAATAACCAAATCGATTACGAGTTTAAATCTTGTTATCTTTATTTATTTGATAAAAATTAAATATAAAATAATATAAAAATATATAAATTTCAAATCCAAAAAATTTCTATTTAGAAAGAGATAATAAAAAATAATCTAAATTATATCTTAAAATTTATAATTTTAAACTTTTGAGTAAATTGATTTTTTGCCCAACAATACACTAAAATAACTTTGTAACGCTCCCCTCAATTTTTTGATGTCTTTAAAAAAATATTAAAGTGTTTAAAAATAGGGTGATAATTATTTTTAAAATATTTTTTATTTAAAAATAAATTAAAATAATTATTTTACCTTTTAAAACTATTTTTAATATCAATATATCAAATTAATTTAAAAATATAAAAAAATTAATTAAAAAAATCACGAAACACGGTGCTGCACCCAACCCCTGACAGGCTTGAGAGAAAAACAGTACAAGCAATTCAAAATTTCTTACATGGCCTAAATTGTATATAAAAGCATACCGTACTCCGGATGGATTCCGCCTCCTCCCTGTGACAGATGAAGTCCTTCAAAGCCTTGGGCTGATGTTTCTCCGCACAGCTGAAAGTATGCCCTACTCCAGGCCTCTCTCCTTTAGCAACCGGCAAACGAGTGCTTCCGCATGATGCTGCACATGCTGTTACCATTAATGGCTCATAATTAGCTGTCCTCATTTTCTTCCTGTTCTCATCTGATATTCTCATACATTGAATATCTTTTGTGTCGGAAGGATGATCAGAATTGTCTGGTTGCGTGGACGTATCTGCGCTGCGACTTTCTTTGGATTTTAACCAAGGAAAACACAAGTTGAAGAACGATGCCATGGCTGAAGGGTCAGACTAGCAATAGCTAGCTGTGTTTTTTTTTTTTTTGCCCCCAACTTTGGAATTAATTTAACAAATGAGAATTTGGAAATTGTAATTAGAAAGGTATCTTTCTTAAACAAGGGGGGCCGGGGGGGGGGAGATTTAAATAATATTGATTCGAGCATTAATTAGAGAAGAGTAAGAAGCATCGACAACAGTACCAAGCACGATTCTGCACAAGTAAAGATGCCATGGTTGAATTCACAGAACGTGTATAGGATCAACAAGTAAAGCACAATTCTAGGTACAGTGTGGTCGTTGTAGTTTGCATTTATACACGAGCAACTTTGTTTTCTAAGAATATCAACAGTGACTTTGTTCGTTGCATGGAAAATGTCAAGAAAAGTTTCTGATTTTCCAAGGACCAGGAACCTGTTTCTTTAGTTCTTGGCACCGTTTTGCAGTGTATCTTTTCTGAAATATGTTTCACCAATAATTCCTAAGTCATCAACAAAGGCTCATTGGATCTTTTCTTAATTACTGTCTATGTTCACTGTCTGTCTAGGTTCATTCCATACCAAAAAAAATATTAAAATGCAAGTGTACTGCAAGTAAAGAGGGGCTAAACACTGTCTTTACTGTAGCATCATATTCCTTTTACTGTGCATTGTAACTTCAAGAAACAATTAACATTTAGCTTGGTAGATGGGGGTAATAAAGTCCTTTTCTTTTAATAAACATTAAAAATATTAAAATGCCTTTAGAAACAATATATATATATATATATATATATATATATATGGCGTCGAAGTGTAGTTTTGGTTTTTCAATTTTAAATGTAAAAATAGGCTACTTAAATGCCCTTAAAGCAAAAACCAAAAATAACAAAAAAACCTTTGGCCATAATTATTTTTTACCTTTGAAGTTGGTTTTTGTATTATTTATTGTTTTGTGGATGGTATTATTGTCTTTTAATCCAAATTAAATAGTTTTAGAATTAAAAAAAAAAAA
This sequence comes from Populus ilicifolia, assembly GCA_015708895.1. NCBI lineage: Eukaryota > Viridiplantae > Streptophyta > Magnoliopsida > Malpighiales > Salicaceae > Populus > Populus ilicifolia. The sequence goes on from SRLM01000142.1 coordinate 355,864, forward strand.
AAGATTGTGCAATACATGTATCTACATATAAAAACGTCCATACACTGTGGCGCCCCTTAATGGTAAAATATACCTTTTATAATGTCATTAAATATATCACTGTATTTTTTTTTCCCTCGTGTGATCCATGTAAACTATAGATATATGGTTTATTATCAGCGTGATTTTTTTTTTCTGTCCTCATAAATTGTAAATTGTAATAACCTTTAATATTATGTCAGAACATCTTATTCACTGGGCAATAAACTCATTTGATGGTTTTGATGAATTAAGAAAAACATGCAGGCTTCTTTTCCCTGTGCTCCGTCTCTTCATACATTCTTTTTATCACTTCAAAACTTTGTTGTCCTGCATCACTTTGCTTGTCTGATTTGAATTTAGTTAGTGTAGCATCCCTTTTATTTAGTTTTTAGTCTTTTTATTTATTATCGTATTCTTTTGGCGAGTCTTTATTTCATCTAGGCAACCTCCCTGGCTTTCTACGTACCTGGGTTTTTTTAAAAAAAAAATCTTTGGAAGGATAGATAATGTTAGCCATAGTTTTAAATTAAAGAGGTGTTTATTATAGCAGTGTAATTATACTTTAAAAAATAATTTATTTTTTATGTTTTTAAATTTTTTAATATATATTAATATAAAAATTATATTTAAAAAATAAAAAAATATTTTTAAATAAAAAATAATTTCTATGATAGTATAAAAATACAATAATTCCAGCTTACTAGAAAATAATTATTATAACAGCAAGCAAAAGATGGCTCATAAACGGGTCCCACTAGAATACATCCCTGTTTTATAATTTTTTAATTTTTTCCTGAAACTGCTTTTTACTAGGACAAGATATCACGTGCCCGTCTTTGTTTTTTTAATAACTTGGGTAATTCACGCTAAGTTGTAATTTAGGTCAATTTTTTTAATAAAAAAATTATTCAAACAATAATTGAGCTTTTTAAAAAATAAAAAATATAAATATAAATGATTAATTTAAATAAATTTAATAAAATCAGTTAATTTAATAATATATATAAACAAATCAATGACAAAAAAATAACAATGATTAATAATAAAAATAAATACTTATAAATACTATAAATAGACACCTTTTAAATATACTTAATTTTTTTGATGATTTTATTTGATAATAAAACAAAAATTAAATAAGAATAAAATAACTTTACAAAGTGAAAAAACATTGACACTCCATCACTAGCAAATTAAATAGTAAAGGATCTAATTTTTTTTAAAAAATATTTAATTTGAGTTGACATGTTAAATTCATGGTTTAATCAATAATAAACTTATATAACAGAAATTGAATAAAACAATGATGATTTACTTTTAAGCAAACTGATAAAAAATAAAATTTTAAAAAATAATTAAAAAAATAAATAAACTCAGGTTAACTTAACGAATCTTATATCTTAGATATAAAATCATGATAACTATATAGAAAAAGAATATATATAAAAAAATTAATTAAAAAACTAAAATTAAATTGAGCTAATCTTTGAAACTTGTGACTTGGATCATGAGACCGACATTACCCAATAAAAACATGAAAATTAAAAAAAAATCTTAATTATCTAAATATTAAGGGATGAAATTGGGAAAAAAATTAATTTTAAAAATAATTAAAATACAAAATAAACAACAATAAAAAAATAATGATCATATTTGATATAAAAGTTAAATGAAATAAAATAATGAGGGATGAAATTGCAAAGAAAAATAAATCAAAAAAATAAAAAATAAAAAATAAAAATCAAAATAATGGGAATCAAATTAGATAAAAAATTAAATAAAATCAAATATTAATGTATGAAGTTGAAAAATAAAACAAACTTCAAAAAGCATTAAAAGAAAAATAAATAATAATAAAAAATAAGAATTAAAATTAATATAAATATAAATTGATATAACACAATTAATTTTTAAAAGGATTGCCGTGAAATCTAGGATGAAAAAAGATAAAAAAAAAAGAAGAAAAAGAAGTTCATTGAAGTTTAGTAGTTATTCCGTTATATACATAAGTATGATAACCTTGAAGAGGACGTAGCTTGTTTTTGGAGTGTGATTATAATTGTTTTTTAGAATATTTTTTTGTGTTAAAATGTATTAAAATAATATTTTTTTTAAAATTATTTTTAAGATCAACATATTAAAACTATTTAAAATATATAAAAAATTATTTTTTACAAAAAGTTTTTTAAATCTTTTTAAAAACATGATTTGCACTACTTTTTCAACTAATTTTCTGCTTTAAATATCACTTATAAAGGTATTGTTTAGTTGTTGGTAGATGTTTCATGCATCCCTTTTAGTTTTTGAATAATATTTTATATTTATTAAAATATTAAATTATTTTTTAATCAAATTAATTTTAACCAAAAAAAAGATGAAACTATGAAAAAGCTCTTAACACTTGTTTTTGGCTTTTAAAAGAATTTATTTATTTTATTATACTTTTAAAAATAAAAATAAAAAACACTCATGGCTTTTTGTTAAATAAATTTTACTTTTAAAAATAATTTAATAATTCAATTATATTTTAAAAATATAAAAATACCGATTTAATTCCCATCAATCTAAAAATAAACTAATGAACCATTACAAAAATATCATATTACATTTAATAACCAGGTTATTTTTTTTAAAAAAAATCATTATATTATTTCTTTAGGAAAAAAATAAAAAAAAAGGAAGAGGGATGCTACAAGCTGATCAGCCGCTGTAAAAATCTGTTTCTTTACTTTTAAATCAAGCTTCCTACCATCCTCGTCAATGGCGAACAAAATGTTGGAGAGAGAAATAGAAAGTTCTGTAAGTTCGTAATTGCAGTTCCGTAAATTGTACCCACATTTTTATGAGATTCCTTAACGAAATCAGCACCCTTAAGGTTGTAATTTGCAACCCATTCGCTCTCTCCTAAAATCCGAAGCCCTCTCTTAAAACACTGCAGATTTGACTTTGCTCATTCTGAAGCACATCTTATTATTAACAAACAACTTGAATTCTCCTAAACCATGGATGGTTCTCTCAATCCCAACAAGCATCTCAAAGAACAGTAACATCTCTCTCTCTCTCTCTTCTATCCCTTTTCTCATTTTCTCTAATGATATCCAAAATTCACAATTTTCTCAATAATCAGATTCGTAAGCAATTTGACTGGATCTTCCATGCTCGAAATCGCCGTAATGTCCACTGTTGTCCCTGTATGTAACATACTCTCCCATCATTCACTCCTCTTCTCCCCCTCCCTTCTAATTTCTCTTTTTCTCATCGCAGCTTCTTCTTGTTTTGCGACACTCACTCCGCTCCAGTTACAAGACCGGTGATCATTTCACTCCTCACATTTGCGATTTATTTATTTATTTATCAAAAACTAATTTCATTTATCTTTGATTCCACAGTGACACCAACGAAGAAAAACGACCATGACAATGCCGTTTTGGGTTCTAAGAAACTGGGAACTTACATGGCTACTCTGACCGTGGATTTTCTCTTCATTGTTCTTCCTATGCTTTTGATTTTCACTGTAAGTTTTCTCAATCAAGAGATTGTTATATTGGCTTTTAATAATTATTTTTTATTTTCTTTTTTAAAAAATCAATGAGCTTTCTATTGAATCTTAGATTGGTTACTGATGATAGGTTCTAGCAGATTGGGTTTATATATTTGCGATACCAATGATGGTATTGGTTTTCTCTGTTGTAGCAGCTAAAAGGTAGAACTTGTAAGTCACACACACACACATTTTTTTCCTTCACTTTTTGTTATTTTGCTTTGGTTTTCCGGGGTTATGGAATGCTCGTTTTTAAATGCTGCATTATTAATCCTCTAATTAGTAACTTGTTGTCATTTATTTGAACTTTGATGAAGGTTTGATGCTTCGAATTATTCAGGAGGGTCACTCTCTCTTAGGACAAATGTTTCCTCGTACAGGGTTCTTGTGGTACTAAATCTAACCTTACATTTCCATTGCTTTTATGTAGAGACTAATTTTGGATGGACACTTGTTTTGTTTTATTTTTAATTTTGGGACATATGAGATTTTGATTACTGCAGATGATCATGACGCTCTTGTGTATCTTGGCTGTTGACTTCAAAATTTTTCCAAGAAGATATGCCAAGACCGAGACCTATGGTACTAGTTTGGTAAGATTTTCAAGCTGTATCTGGTTATTTAGTGCTTCTTTTACTTGCTCTTCTTTTCAGCTGGGTTATGATTGCTATTCTTGGCTTTATTTGTCTTGCTAATTCTGCTCACCCATGTTTGAGAGAGCAATTTATATGTCCTTGTTTCCTTTGCAGCGATTAATCAATTAATTATCCATATCCTTGAATCCTATGGTATTTAACTTTGAATTGATTTTTCAATCCACTCTAATTATGTGAAAAGTTCTTTCTTAATTGAGTTTTATTCATCATCTATTATTGCAGAGGGTGTAATTCTTAGTTATTATAGCTCAACTGTGGCTTAAACTTGGCATTTGATATTCAATTTCAGTCCCAGTTTATACTGAAACCACTTCATCTGTCTTTGCAATTTTGTCCACATCAAACCGAACCATAACTAACACCACACAAAATTTTTTCATAGCATTCAAGGATGCTCTAGTTTTAGACTAAATTGGTTTTACAAATGATGTCCCCTGTCAAATTGCTGTTATGGAGAGTTTTTGGCGTCAAGATTAGCAGCTGTACCCTGACTTTACAACTTTTCAGTTGTATTCTTCGTTCAGTGGATATTTAGCTGTATACCAAGAAGCACTAAACTCTCTCATCCCTTTGTAAATTTCATTGCTCTGGTCAGCACCCAAATTTTTATTTCTGTGATTATATCAGATGGATCTCGGGGTTGGCTCCTTTATTCTTGCGAATGCACTAGTTTCACAGCAAGCTCGGAGTCTCTCATCAGTGTGAGTCTTTCATTACTTTGAAGTTCTGTACTTGCTGGCTTTGGCTTAACAGAATAATTTAGATAAAAGTTTTTTGTATTTTTCCACACTTTAACAATTTGTAAAAAGTGAGTGGTGCGTCTTTTCTCATTTCTATTTTATCTACCTAGTAGCAATCAAGAGATATAATTATAAATTGCTCAAAAAGGAAAGCTGAAAGATCACTTGCAGAGCTAATAGTGGAATTGAAGAATAATTTAGATAAAAAGGATTGATCACCGATCAACCATTAGCCGTATTTGATGGTTGTCATAGAATAGGAGCAAGGCTCTCTAGGCTGGTAGCATTTTACAGCTACAGATCCTTAATTGCCATTAGTTAGATGGAGGCATGCATTTATATAGGTTTATAGTGTGGGAGTTTACTTTTTTTAGTTTGCCTGTTAGTTTTAGAGACAAGTTCAGCTCAACTTCAAAGATGTCAATGTAGCAAATTGATAGAGATATATGAAAGGCCAATGGAAGAGAATATTTAGAGAAAAGAGAATGATAAAAATCAGCTCTCTCAAGTAGGGATTCAACCAGCTGCTTTCAAGTTTTGGAGACTTACTATTAGGTTGTGTTTGGTTCGGTGTTAAAAACTGGAAGCTAAATGTTAAGGGGTTAAGTGTTAAGGGTGTAAAAAAATGGTTAAAGGGTGAAGTATTAAGGATGTTTGGTAGGTGTAAGAATTATTTGTAATAGTGGGATCCAATCTTTTTCAAATCAAAATTAAAATAAATATAATAAAAAATAATAAAACTGTAAAAAGGTGGGACCCATTTGTTAGGTGTGTATAAAAAAGAGAATGAAATTTGAATTTGAAAAAAAGCACAAACTTAAAAATTCTCTACCCCCCTCAAAATTTTTTTTTACCCCACCCCCTCTTGGTTAACATTTAAACCTCATTTGGAGATCAAGATCTTGTTTGGTATTGCGGTCCAGCTATACTTTTAAAAAATTTTGAAATATTTTTTTAAGTTTTAAATTATTTTTTTTTGGTGTTTTTGGATCATTTTGATATGGTGATGTCAAAAATGAGTTTTAAAAAATGAAAAAAAAACATTTTTTTAATATATTTTTAAGCGAAAAACAACTTCTACCGTACTCCCAAACAGGTCCTAAGTGTTAACCCTCCTGAACCTTTCCCCCATCCCCATAAAAACTTTTAAACAAGGTTATAGGGGATAAATGTTAATCCTTTAACATTTAACCCCCTCTAACCCAAAACCAAACACACCTTTATAATGGTATGCTAATAAGTTTTTACTCGAGTAATTTGTAATGAACTGTGTGTTAGGTCTAGCTGATGGCTTGATCAAATTCATTGGTTCTTGCTGCCCCATCCTAAGTCTTGCTGGAATTTAGAGTGAGCTTGAGTCTCAATGTTTACTCCACTGCCAAGGTTTTATGCTTTCAAGGTGGTGAAGAATGAAAAAGCATGTTAGCTCCTTATGGTGCTCTTGTGTGCTATGATTGAAAGCTTGCTATGATTTCTGATGCATCATCTTCCAGGAATAATGCCCTGGGAGTTTTATGTTATGCTAGATTGTTGTATTCTCTTCTCTCTTGTCCCTTTGTTTTCTACTTGTGCCAGGGAGTTACATTATTATCCTAGGTTTCCCTATTTGATTTAACCAGTCCAGACATAGATGGATTTATGGCCCGATTGACATTTCTGTAATTAGTAAATATAACAAATTGCTATCTGCCAGTTTGTGTGGTTATTGAATTTTATTGGTTAGCCTTCTTTCATTTCCTGGCTTTTGTTTGTGTGATGCGACAAGTTCTTTTTTTGTACAATCTGTTTATATTTTGAATACTTTCATTCATTACCTTTTTTATGTTGATGATATATTCTTGAACTTGTTTTAAAATGACATCTTTACTTTCTTGTTCTCTGTCATTCTTATGTACTGTACATTAATAATGGGGGTGACGGTGGTTTATTTTTTGTTTGCTGACGCTATTTAGGAATTGGAAGGCTGCAGTCCAATCCACGAGCCCTTTGCTACTGCTAGGATTTGCTCGGCTTCTTACTACAAGAAGTGTAGACTATCAGGTGGATTATATTTGCTTATCTTATTAGTCTAGGAATACTGCTTTCTAATTGCATGTAAAGATGCTTTCATTATTTCATATAAGGCATTCTGATTGCTTTTGTTCTTCTATCCTTTGCTAAGAAATCATGGCTCAAATGCTTTTTATGGTGGTGGATTGGCTCAGGCACACAGCCGCTGCTGATAATGAGAAACATCATGCACATAATTAACTCCAGCTCTTTGAAACTATAGCTCAAATTGAAAATGAAAAGGTAGCACATTGATTATCAAAACTCTTTCCAAATATCCTTCGACAAAGCTGGAGGGTTGATGAATTAGTTGGGTTTTTTTTTTTTTTTTTGGGGGGGGTGGGGTGGGGGTGGGCATGGTCTCCTCACAAGTATTCTATGTGTTGGCCCTGCTTTGATATGTCTTATCTTTGAAAAAAATGATGAATTGATCTCAACTTGAACAAGCTTACCATGTTAAATTTTTAAACCTTTCATTTATCAACTAATCCATTGTGCAAAATTGTGTAATTCCTTTCTGGATCATAGATATATTGGAGATCTAGTGGACTTCTATTTGACTGGTGACAAGTTTCTATGCCCTGACCTTTCCCTTATTCACTAGAAGGGAACAATAGATCAAAGCTAGTTGTTATGTGTGTTTCAATGCTGCTTCAATTCTCATTAAACACTGGTGAAATCAGTGTTGGTAAACCGTTAATTATAGGTGTGGGTTCATGTAGAATGTCTTTGCTGAAATATAGAATTGTAGTACAGTTAAGCAGTAACAAAACTTTGTCTCCTTTTCACATAATATGATATTGCATGTCATGCTTTATATTGCTTTTCAAAAGATTCATGTCTTGTCATTTTATTATTGTTATTATAAGAAATATGTCTTATTTATTTATTTTCATGCAGGTTCATACAGGGGAATATGGAGTACACTGGAATTTCTTTTTCACTCTAGCAGCTGTATCAATCCTTACATCCATAATTAACATCCCGCCACAATATTCAGGAATTTTTGGTGTAGCAATTCTTATTGGTATAATTTTTTCCTGGATATGCATTAATTGGGTTCACTTAAGATTTTTTTATTAGCCTTGTTAACTTTGATTCTTCAGGTTTTCAATATTGGTTGAGTCATGGATTAAATGTGCACCTCCTTTCTGATGAAAGGGGTACAGATATCTTGAGCAAAAATAAGGAGGGGATATTTAGTATACTAGGTAAGGATAATATCATCTGAACTGATCATTTAATGATTTATGGTATTTAAAGTAATGTTTGTAGCAGAAGAGTAATATTCTTTAATTTGTATTTATGCTATCCAGTTCTTCTCTAATGCATAATTTTCTCTATTGAGCTTTATGATGTGATTAATAACTGTTCATTTTAGGGATGATAAGCTGCATTTACAACTCCGATTATGCCTCTTAATTCTTCTACGAGTTTTGATCTTGTCAGCACCAACTCAAATCCTTTTACTTTTAAACCATTAGAAAATACCCCCTATATGCATCAAAAATTCAACCTGCGCCCCATATTTTGATTTTGGTCAGCTGCATCCAGAATTGCTTAAATTTGGGTTGGTCCACCCCCCATACTGATAACATGCCTTCAATTCTAAAATAAATCAACTGATAAAAGATGTTATAAAGAGAGAAAAATGGTATGGTAAGTTGAATTCACATGTCTTGCATGTGATCTTAAATTGGAATTATCTTCAATTTGGTGTATCTTGGCACATTTTTGAAATTTTGGGTCCAATTGACCAAAACTAAGATAGGTTGTGAATAGCCTTTTTGATATGAACATAGGGGCTAAAAGAGGAGAGGGAGGGGGGGACTCCTGAGAACTTAGTCTTACCTCTGATCTGTTGCTTGTGAAAAATCCATACTACTCAAGTACGATAATTGATGAAGTTGTTGTATCATCCAAAGACTAAAAGATTGTTTATTGTCTACCAATCAGCGTATGCTTTTAGTGTAGTTTTATTGTTGCTATTTCTGATTAGAGCTTTCAAATGTTAATTTGTTATCATTCTCAGGGTATTGGGGTTTGTACCTTGTTGGTGTCCAATTGGGTTATTATCTTTTCTTTGGAAATCGCCCCGCTACTGCATTGAGAACCATTAAGTGGGCAAGGATCCGGGTCTCATGTATTTCTCTGGTGTTTTGGTATGGTCTACTGTGGAAATGTATTTTTTTTTATTGTCAGCATACATTCAAATAAAAATTGATTTTTCTAAAGTTTCCAACTTATTTCCCTCTGCTGATTGTATTGCAGGTTAGTAACTGTTCTTTTAGACAGGCATGTTGAAAGAGTTTCACGTAGGATGGTAGGATGTAGTGCTCTGTTTGATTACCTAATGAGTGAAATTGTTTTGGTAACTTTGCTGATGAAAACCCGTAAAAACTCATTTTGCAGTGTAATCTGGCTTATGTTACCATGGTATTGGCTCAAAATCTTCAGGTGCTTCCGATATTCTTCCTGTTTTAACTGTATTTGAGAGTCAATGTGACACTGATTTTATGTAATTGTTAGTTCGGTTTCGTGATGCAATTTCAAGCGATGTTTGCAGAAATGTTTTTTTATCTGCAGAAATGTTTTGTTTTTCCTGGTTAAAAGAGATATTCATTTGTTTGTTTGTTGTATCATTTGATGCGGCTCAACAACTTAGTATGCCCCTTCCAAGTCCCTCAACCTCCCAATCCATGGGTTTTTACATTATGTCAATACCGCTTGCCACAAAACCTAAGTTAATCTGTACTACACTGGGGCTGTTCTTTTCTATTCTCTCGTATACAAGCTGAAAGTTTCTCTTGTTCTTCAGGTTTTAGCGATACTAATGCTTTCTGATTTCACTACTGGAAGTAAAATTTCAGCACTTGAAGAAGCGTTGAACCGGAATCTGCTGGGCTCATTTCTTCTGGTAAACGAAGGATTCTGAACTGAATTTGATGTTCTGAAAAGCTTTCAATTTAATCCTCCCTCCCAGGCGAGCATGCATGAATGATTTGCTGACTTTTCTTGTTCGTACATTGCAGGCAAACTTGCTTACTGGACTGGTAAACTTGTATGTGGATACTCTGTTTACCCCATCGCTCTCAGCCCTAGTTATCTTGCTTGCTTATGCGTATTGTTTATCAATCATAATTGGTATGGCTTATTTTTATGGTGTCAAATTGAAATTTTGGTAGAGTGATTTTGGTTTCTGTATAGAAAAAAAAATTTGGTTGAAGGCCTTGGGTTGTTGCAGCCAGACCCCATTCTCATCAAAATTGCAATGCATACTGTCAAGCTCTCTCTCTCTCTCTCTCTTTCTATTGTTTGTCCTTTTTTATGCTGTAAGTACATTTGCTAGAATATGGCATTGCCAGCATCACATATTCCATCAAGATAATGGAAACTGATGATGGAGCTAATGGTGTGTGATTTCCCTTCTCTTTTCCATTTTTCTTTTCTTTTTCCAATGAAAAATTGAAAAAAGTGTTTATTTGTTGAAAAAGAAGACGTGTTTTTCCACTGAAAAGAAAATAAGAAATATATTAAGATTATAACTAAATTAAACCTTAATTTTGAACAGTTACATTAATATCTTTTACTAGTGTCATTCTAATCATAAAATATTTATTATATTTTATTTAAATTTAAAATTATCAAGAAAAAGTAATATTGTCGGCTAGAAAATTAAATTATATTAAATTTATAATAAAAATTAAATTTATAACATTAATTAACTATGAAAAAAAAATTTAATTTTCTACATTGCTAAAAGGTTCTTGTATATATAAGAAAAAAGTTGTATTGTTTTTTTTAGAAAAAAGAGGAGAATTTTGTTAAAAAAAAAACTGCAGATAATTTTTAAAATGTGTTTTTCAAACTCAATGTAAATATAAATCTAAAAATTAAGAAAAATAGTTTTTCAGGTTTTAAATAGAGAAATATTACATTTAAGTATATAATTTAATTATTTATTGTTTTAACTCTACTTTTTAAGAAAAATAAAGTATGATTATATTTCTAAATAGTTTGTAATTGTTCCTGCGGCAAAGAAGCACCTCATCAACACGCTCGTTTAAGTAACGATGTGCATCTCGCCATGTTTTTTCATTTCTGATAGACAATCATGAAACTTGAACTGTCATGTTGACATAGTTCTTTCTACACTTCTTCTCTGCATAAAAATGTGGATCCTTACCTCTGAATTGTGCAAATCATAAACAGCATGAGATGAGAGGAAAAACTTCAAAAACATGACAGACAATCAGCACCATGAAACAATAATATATATTAAAAATATTTTTTATATTTTCAAATTTATTTCTAATATTAACATATTAAAATATAAAAAATTAAATTTTAATAAAAAATATATTAAACTCACTCCAAAGAAAGCTGAAAGTTAAATTTGTACAACTGCTGGAATACTGCAACTTTGGAAGTTGATGGTCACATGAATTCTCTGCAGAGCCTGTCAGCTTAGACCATGTTACAAGGTCAAACAACCCTAACAAGAGTCCTCAGGTTTATAGGGTGTTTGATATCACTGTAGTTATTTATTATATTTGTGATTTGAAAAAATTATTTTATAAAAGTTAATTTTAGTTGGGGTTGATTTGAAAAAATATATATTTAATTAAAATTAAAATTAAATAAAAAATAATTTAATATATTTAATTAGGATTATTTTACGAGAGAACTGCTACCCAAAGGCTAAATATCAATTATATCTGTTGGATGTGTATGAGCGGGCTGACTTTGAATGTGAAGAACTTCCCGCCTTCTACTGACCGTACAGAAGCTAGTACATGCTTTATCGTACATCAAGCATCACCTCGAGATGAGGCCACATTAACAGCCAAAAACATTCTCTGTTCTAGGAATGTAGATGGTATTAGGATGATGATGCTCAAAGCTATTGCACAATGTACCCTAAGACTTCAGCAATCACACCCTTATAACTCAAGATGAGGGAACGAATTGTTTGAAGGCTTTGGGAAATTTGAATGACAAGATGCACGTATGTAGCAACCGAGCTTGCTCGAGTATTGACGATTTATAACAAGCTGTTAATCACCCTGTTGTGTGTGCCGCCCATGGAGGTTGGTGCTTTAATACCATTTTAACTGCAACATCGTCAAGGCGTGATATGTTCACACACATATAGCAGTAGTCATTATCACATATCTAGCCACTAGCTGGCCATTGCAATTGGTCACGCGCATGACGAACGGCCCAGATAACAGAGATTATCATTTTGCAGGCTAGAAATAAAAGTTGAGTGGAATGTGTATGGTATGCTATGGGTTGTGAAGCACACAAGTTAAAACGCTTATATTGGGTCTAAAATAATCTCCCCCTTAACATGAGAGAGTCTACTGTACGTAAGTCAGTCAATATTTACTGCAAAATCCAACTCAGAATTGAAAGTGAGGAGTGGGTTTTAATTACACAGCTGCTTGTGTTGTCTGTATGCATATTTCTATATAGATTCCCCCCCCAACCCCATCCTCTCTTCCCTCTCCTATGCAGAAACTTTGCCAGCAGTGTTGATAGCACCTATGAGTATTGGGAAGGTTTCTGGAACAAGGATGAAAAAGAGAGCTCCTCTCCTTGTTTTTTGTCCCTTCCCATCTCACGTGCACCATATCCTTCTCTTTCTCTATATTACCCTCTCAGCATAAATTCACCCCTAAAAAAATCCAACAATTTACCCCTTTCTCAGTGTACAAAATACATACTATATGCTGCTATATAAAAGCTATAAGAATAAGTGGTGGCTATCATTGGAATGCAACACTGTGATATTGCTTAAGTTGCATTTAGAGAGGTGAAGGTAGTTAGTTTAGCTAGCAGTTAAAGGGAAATGGCACTACAAGCACTATCTTCTAATGAGTTCTTGAACTTCATACTCTATGACACTATCTCTGCTACACCATGTAGCAGCCATGCCTCGCTAGAGACAACAAGTTTATTGTTAGAGAATTTGATACCTCAAGACCATGGTATTTCTGTAAATAGCTCTTCCCTAATGACTGGACAGAGATGCTCGATGGGACGAGAAGCCGTCAACAGGAGGCATAATTTATTAGCTGTGCAAGGAAAGAAGAAAAGAAGGAGAAAGCCAAGAGTTTGTAAGAACAGGGAAGATGCTGAGACACAAAGGATGACACACATTGCTGTTGAAAGGAATAGGAGAAAACTGATGAATGAGCATCTTGCCGTTTTGAGATCTCTCATGCCTGAATCTTATGTTCAAAGGGTTTGTTTCTAATTGTTTCCTGCAACTACCACCCATCTGTTCTCTAGCTCCTTTTCTATAATTGCATGCAGATACAATAATTAATTAGTGATCATTCATGAAGAAGTTGTTCTGATTATTGTTTTTGCCAACTTTTAATTAGTAGAAATTTGGTAACTCTCCTAGACCTTAGTGGACAGTTGGCACATGAATATCTATGGATAACTTGGAGTCTATGGATATCTCATATTCAAGCATATAAAAAAACAGTTGCAATTGTTAATTAGGTGAATTTTAGTTTAGGTTCTGTTAATTTTAGGAACATTTGGATTTTGTTTTTTGAAAATTTGAGAATTGTCGGATGAAAGAGAACGTAAAGCAGCACTCAGAACCCAGTCACATGTATCTGAAAATACTGTCTCCACAACTTCATTTTTCTTCTTTTTTTTTCTTTCATAATTCTTTTGTTTTCACTTGAGAAAAAGCAATATCTTAGAGACTCTAGAGCAAGTGTTCATCCGTGGTGCTGCTGGTGATTAATCTGGATTTATTTGATATTCAAGGTTAAAATTTTAATTATCTGAGTAAATTATATAATTTTCCTTGCTACCTGCATGCATGTACTCACCACGTTTGTTAAAATTTTTCTTAAAGTGCAGGGTGACCAGGCTTCTATAGTGGGTGGTGCCATTGAGTTCGTGAAGGAGTTGGAGCACCTTCTACAATCCCTTGAAGCTAAGAAGCTCAAACTAAAGCAAGGTTTAACAGGACCTAATTACAGCACTGAAAATGCCACTACAACCTCAGAGTTTCCACCGCCAACCTTTTCCCAATTTTTTGTGTGTCCTCAGTACACTTGGTCTCAAATTCCTAACAATTTTAAGTCAAAGACTGCGGAATCCATAGCCGATATTGAGGCTACTTTGATTGAAACTCATGCAAATCTACGAATTCTTTCAAGAAGAAGCCCTAGACAACTTTCAAAGTTAGTTTCTGGATTTCACATGCTTTACCTCACTGTCCTCCACATCAATGTGACTACCATGGACCCATTGGTTCTCTACTCAATCAGTGCCAAGGTATGTACAGTCAAAATAACTTGTGCCATATATTGTTTGCACAATTTTGCGCATTTAAGTCTTTCTTCACTTTATTTCTGGTTCCTTGCATAAAAGAATAAGAAAATTCGAATCCTACTAATATATTTTGTCCCTTTGGGTGCCATCTCTATCAGTATATAGCATTTTTATTCAAAGGAGATTTTATATCATGTTGAGAAAAATGCAGTCACTTCCATTGATTAAATATTATTGAACATGTTACATTGATCATTGATGGGTCGTGAATTTCATTCTGTAAGCATGAACTATAGCAAATGACCCCACAGTAATGAAATTGATGGCGAGGAAATCTGTAGCCATTTCATAAGCAATGGTCTTCAATTATTGTCGTATGGGGTAGAATGGGCAGGTTGAGGATACTTTCAAGTATTTTCGGGGTTTCCTAAGTTTAGAAATGCATGTCTCTTTGCCTGTTCTACCAAAATGAATCAGTTCTCGAATAAATTTGGAACATTCTTAATGCAGCTCGAAGAAGGATGCCAACTTACATCAGTAGATGACTTAGCAGGAGCAGTCCACCACATGCTTAGAATAATTGAGCAAGAAGCTGCCCTATGTTGATCAAGTCATCATCTATCCAAAATGCCCATTGATTGGGAACAAAATCACCATAATGCCACCCACTTTTCCCTATTGCAACGAAGTTTCTGGTCTTCTTTCTTCGGTCTTTCAAAGTGTTTGTAGTGTAGTTGTGTTTGGTTCCTCCGGGACATAACTGTTGACCTGTAATTTTTCAGTTGTAATAATGGTGTTTTCAAACAGAAATGAAATGGGACGATGGGGGCTACAATGAGATTTGGGCAGCCTGGCTATGATGGTAAGGACCTGGCATGCGAAGGTATCTGTTTCAGAGTGTACTGAAAATTAATTGTGATAAGAGTGCGTTGTCTTCCCTTAACCTTTTTGGTTCTTTGTACAACTTCTTTCTTTTAACCTGATTCTCTGATTTGCATGTGAGATCTCGATCGATACCTGATTGGCTAGGGTACTTAATTCTTCCATTGGATTGCGCTAGATTAGCGTAATTTGCATGGCTTTTACCTTTTACCAAGAACAGAAAAACACAAGATTTTTTGAATGTCTGACAATATCAAGTAATTATGAGGCCTATTTGTGACCTCTCCAACAATGCCTTTTAGAAAACCATGCACTACAGGATCGGTTAAGCTAGCTATATAGAGGTTTCTTCTTATCATGAATTGACATGAGCTTGTGATTCTCATTAACTAATCCTCTACTTATATCTTCTTATCATGAATTGCCATGATCTTGTGATTCTCATTAATTAATCCTCTACTTATACTTGGGTGATCGAATGACCCGCTTCAATGTTAGCGGGAAAAGAAAAGATTATTATCCTCTCGAGTGCCCTCAATGAAACATAATATGATAAGAGCAAAAAAATGTTTAATGGTTGGCTCTCTAGAGATTACTAATAATTAATAATTATTTATAGGCGTGAACGCCGCCTTACTATGTGAGCAAAATCATGCAAGAGGACGAAAATTTTACGCATTCATGGGGTAACATCGCAAAGATAGCCCTTTTGTTCAAGAGCAATGGTTCTCTTTAATTATGAAGTTGCTAGAGATGGAAACTGTCAAGCAGGACAGCATAAATTACATAATTACGCTAATATTCATAATGAACTTAATCTTGCAAATGGGGATCCCAGATCAAAGTCATCATAGAGATTTTCTATTAAATCCATATATAATTAGATGCTTCATCATGTATATAAGCCCTTAATAACTAATTAAGAACGTTATCACCACAATCGCGCGCAAACCACATCCATTTTTGGGTCTCTGGCTTTTTGTTTCTTCGTGAAAAGAATGGAAGGTTGACATTGCACAATGTGGTGGTGGGTCTGGGAAAAGGTGATGGGTTTTTGTAGTTCAGACCTGAAAGTAAAAAGTTTTTGTGGGATCGATGCATTTTACCTTATTCATTGATTCTTAGCTCCCATTTTTGTTCTTTGCGGGGGATAAATCTGAATTCTAATTAAAACACATGTCTTCTAGTGTCGCTAGACAGAGACATGGCTGACCCTAACGTATGATTCATAGAGAAAAGAGAAAAATGGGATCTTATCACTTAGGCACCGTCACGTACGTGGTCCAATTTTATGCCCTGTGTAATCTTCATGAATCTCATGACTCTTTACTAGATAGTTGAAAACTTAAGTTCTTGAGATTTGTATCAGGAGTTTGCCCTAATATGGATAGCATTTAATTGGTTTTGCTAATTCTTGCATTACCTTCGGCTTTCTAGCAGCTCTAGCTAGTTTCAACAAATATTACCCTTGAAGTTGATAGTTTAATTCTGTAAACATACCATTTTGTTTTGTCTGTTTCTTGTATATTTGTTTTCCTATTCCCTAGCTCGTTAATTATGATAGTTATACATATTCTAAATTTATTTACAAAATTACTTGATATGCCAATCACTAACACCATACTTGATTAGAAAATCTCTGATATATTCTATTAAAACATTATATTAATTTAAAAATTTTAAGATGCTAGATAAGTCTAATAAATACTTTTATATTATTTTTTCATAAATCTAAATATAATTATCGGACTCAAACCTGAGATATAAATTATAAATAAATGGGGCATCCACTCATAAGTCAATTCATTTTTTCTAACGAAAAACTATAACAAGGTTGTTTTGTCTCTCTCTCTCTCTCTCACACACACACATAAACAAAACGTTGACCCTATTAAATTTATATGAAATTGGGCTAGGTGGATCAACTGAATTTATCCTTTTAAACTTAACAAGCTAGGCTGCAAGCCGACTCATTATATGGGCCCGGTTAGATAACACTGATCTAAAAGGGGAAGAAAGAATTCATGTTCTAAATAATATAAGGCCCACACCGCCGCTGCTTTTACAATTTTCGTATTCAGTAATAGAAAGAAAACTCCATCGACAGTAAAGCCCTTGAGACAGATTACAGTACAGCCCATTAATATAGGACCCCATGATCCCATTGGGCCCCCAATAACTAAAACAAACCAGTAGCGGTTTTATTGATAGACATACCATCTCATTCCTAGTGACCCATACAGAACCATACCCCAGCCTGGCATGTCTATTTATGAGCATGGTTTCCCCTTCCCCTTTTTTTTTCCCCGTCTATCCTTTTTATCGCACTTGAATTTTAAATTCATGGCACTAAACGTTAAGGGGGATAAAAAAAAAAAAACCTTTAAACGTACATGAGTCATTAAATATTAAAATCATGATCCAGGGCTAGCAAATTTTTTTGAGCCTTTTTTTAAATCACAATTATAGTAGAGGGATAACATACTCCAACCCCAAACTCCTCCTCCCAAATCTCACTTCGAAATCTAGTTTCATTGTTCTAATTCTGAGGTTTATGCATCAGGCACATGGAACCAAGACCAGAGGGAAAACAAAGTTGGCTTCCTTTGTTCTAAGGCATGGCATTTTATTTTGATCCTTTGTCAAAATATTCCACACTGCTAAGCTGATTCACTAGTTTCATGTGAAACTGTTCAATTGTTTTTTGACCTCTGCAGCCACCCTTCGTCAACGCTATAATTAAAGGCGCCGAGGTAATAATGTCTAGCGGGCCTTGATCCGCTGAGGCCAGCCTCTCATCCCTATCTTCTCTTCTTTCACCATCATTTACAGAATTGGGAGAGCAAAATGCCACGGCATTTTATTTTTTCTTTCCAGGCTAACGTTAGTCTATCTACATCAAGATCTTATATATAAAGATGGTTAGTGTTTCAGTTAATTTGACTATGTTGAGAGAACTTGAGAAAATCATCGTAAAGATAACCATCTTTTTTCAAGACTTGAGGTGGAGTTCATAGATTTGGGTGCGCGAGTGGAGATTTTTGGAAGTACTGATGTTCTGAGCATGAGTTTATGAACAAATTTCTTTTGAATTAATGGATTTAAAGCTTATGCATTATTTCTATTAATTTATCTAAATACAATGGCCTAGTTGATACCGCTTGCCGATATCTCACTCACCGTTATCCAAATCATACTTTCAATGGCAGATTTAGCATAATTGAGCTTCGAGCAACGAGTTAAAAACAGGAAAAAATGGGAACTGGTTGCATCGTAGCTGTTAGCAAACTAACGAACCATAGAGAACAAACAAGATTTGCAAGACATATAGATATGTCCCTCGTCAATTTTATACATTGGAACACAATTCTCACGCTTACAGTACTTTATCATAACATTGATTGATGGAAAACATAACCATCAATTGAAAAAAGAAAACAAAAAAACAGAGTTTCTGTTTAAACAAGACTTATGGTGTCACGCATTCTTCCATGCCTGGTGAGAAAGAATCTTCCACTTGAAAATGATCTCTTCATGGTAACAGGATTGAGTACACAATGCAAGACTCTTCTGCTGCTGCTAGACACGCATTTGCCGATTTCTGCTGAATGTTTCGATGATCCAACATCTGCCGAGCAGTCTTCTACTGGAACAGCTTCATCCTGATTCATTCGAATAATTTCAGCGATGGAAGTGTGGCTTTGACATGGATGATCCATTGAAAATGATCTCCTTATGCGTTGATTTCTATCAATATCTCGCATCTCAATTATGATATCTCTCTCTTCCAAATTCCCCGAGTCACTAAACACTCGTGACGGAGTCTTTGGAGCCCCTGCAAGATTCCGTGTCGCTTGTTCATCTCTAGCAACCCTTTCTGTGTCTTGTGTAACAGACACATTGTCATTAGCTCGTTGGTTTTCTTGCAAAGATTCATTGCCTTGAGGCGTATCTGTCACTGGAGGAGGCAATTGAGGCAGGGAAACACTAAAGAAGACTATGTTGGCACGACATAGTGGGCAATTCGAGTGAGAGCGAAGCCATGTATCAATGCAAGGGACATGGAAAGCATGGCTACACTTTGGCAAAAGCCTTACGCTCTCATCTTCTTGAAACTCACTGAGACAAACTGAGCAATCTGTCCCTTCAATCAAACCATCTCCCTTTCTGTACTTGCATACTGTGATGGACCTTATAAGAGCTTCATCTACGCCAGTGGTTGCGGCATGCCAAGGCTCGTGGAGAGATGAGTTGTGATCGTCCTCAAATTCCTCATTTTGTCCATGATTTTGGTCCCTTCTCCTTGCCGAATCATCGTTTCCACAATATTTAGATATGATGGTATAGTAACATACTAGAAGGAAAGCACTGGCCAGTATGCCTATAATGGCAATGACAAGAGGAGAAAAAATTGGACTCGAATCGTCATCAGGGAACTCAAAGGGAGGCGGAGGAGGGGAGATGATGTAACACCATTGCGGGCAGTATAAGCTACAAAATCCTTGAGAACAGTCTTTAATGTTCACGTGTGGAATCCATGTTTGGGGGGCGTCTAGAGATGCCATAGCAAGCTTTACAAACTATATGACTCTAAACTGTTAGCATTTCTGACATGATGCATACATTCTACCACCCAGTATTATGCTAGAAATGCGAGAAGAAAATCATTTGGACCATATTCGTGTTGGACCTTTAAGCAAAAGAGCCTAAAAAGAAAAAAATCTTCTTCGCAACTTGTGGAAGAAAAAGTGAAACAATAAAATTTTGGTAAGAATTGGTTTGAAAATAATTTCATAAAACCAATGATATTGATTTGCTGCGAAAAGAAGAAGAGGATGAAAGATAGAAGAGAGATTACCTTAGAAGTGTATTTGGAAAGGATGGCTGGAGTGTTTCTTATTAATGATGATGAGATGCACATGAGCAAGATATTATGAACTGATGTTGTATTATCTAGGTTAGAAGAAGACAGAACAGCAAGAACAGAGAGTTCAAGAGATTAAAATTTCGGATACCACAGAAGAGGGAGGTTGGAAAAGCAGGGAAAGAGGCTTACATGGAAAGCAAAGGAAAGAATGTTGATGGGAATTCTTTCTTTTTCTCTTCTTTTTCTTGTTCATCGCCTTTTCTTTTCTTTGGTACCACCCTTTTTTCTCTCTCTCTCTCTTTGGGAGATAATGGTTTGTTGACTAAGGGGGTGGAATTGGTTGGAGAATTCATTAAAGTAATCAATGCTTTTACTATTGTTCAAAACTGGTGCAGTTGGGGTGAGTGTGCAGCATGGGAACTCCTTTCCCCCGTTAATCACTTGCATGTATGTCTACGTCTGTCCGAAGTAAATATCAGTAGCCAACAATTCTCCTAGATTTTCCATTACCACCATCGCAAGTGCAGTCCGCCGTCATCAAATCTTTTTCCCTCCTGGCAGGCAGGCAGCTACGCAGAAAGAGGCCTCAAAGTTTCTCAGAGTGGACGTTGTGGGATACTGTGATCCTCTTGAATTTTCCTCTTATTTAATTTTCCCAATATTTGTTCAAGTGTTGTTGGCAGGCTTTCTAATTTCTATTGCGTGGTATGGAAAGAGTGAAAGGGGCCACAGTACAGGAATGAAAAGAAGAATACTTGATGGGAGACAAAGACATAATTATTCAACTCGCTCTAAGGTTCCATTTTCTACACTCAGTGCATCGAAGCACCGCTTTGTGGACCTAAGCAAATGGCCTTTAGATTCCACTGCAGATATCGAGCATATATTTTCCCATTTTAATTAAAATTAGCATCCTTTTCTTTTATCGTTCAGCGGAGGTGACCAAGGCTTTCAGCAATAGTGGGGCTAAGATATCAACACGACATAATTTAGCTAATGGTTCCTGCTGAGACTTTGAGACATTCTTTAAAAAAAGAAAAAGAAAAAAGGTCCTAGGTCCAAAGTATGAGAGCATATGTAATACAGCTAAACATTTGGTTGTGCGAGATTTATGTAAAAGTATATTTATTATCAATAAGTATATTATTTATTTTTAATATTTATTTATGTTTGATAACAAAAAAATTCTTATAATAAAAATATTTAACAAATAAAATTATAAATTAATTATAATTATGAGATTTTTATTACATTAAAATATTATTATTAATATTATTAATTGATAATATAATAAAATTAAATATTAATTAGAGTTATTTAGACTAATATATATAATGTTTTATATTTTTAACAACAAGATAATAATTATTATATTTAAAAATTAGTTATAAATAAATTAAATCAAATCAGTTATAACTAGAATTATAAAGTTTGTTCTGTAAATAAAATATTATGTCTTATATAGATTATACAATGTTTTAATATGACAAGATGAAACTAAACCTCAAAACACAAAAAAAAAGTTAAATTACTTAAACTTAACAAAAAATTCTTGGAAATCACTATAAATTAACATGAAATTTATTTATTTATTTATTTTGTCAACAATTAAGTTTCATTGAAGAATATAGCTTCATATAGACAGCTTACTCATTACAACATTTAGATCATATTTGTTTATTAAAAAAAATTTTTTTAAATGATTTCATGAAAAGTAATTTTTTTTTATATTTAGTAGTGTCATAATAAATGAGTTAGAAAAAACTTTCCAGTATTTGACTAAATCATGAAAAATAATCTATTAACTTTTTATTGTTTTCTCAATTTTATTAAAAAAACAAGGATCAAATCTTACAAATAAAAAAGTTAAAGAATAAATTTAAAAAATATATAATTTCTAAAATTATTTGAAAAAAATAAATTAAAATTAAAATAATGAAGACCAAATCTAATAAATAAATAAAATAAAAAATGATGAAATTAAAAAATTATAATTTCACAAATTATGTCAAATAAAAATAAATAGCAATACGAAGAATATAGATCAAATATAATAGATAAAAAATCAATTAAAAAATAACAAGAGAAGAGAAAATAACAATAAAAAAATAAAAATTAAGGTTTATGCAAAAATCAAATCAAATCAAATTGTAAGAGATGAAATTAAAAAATAAAATAAAATATATAACAATCAAAAAATTAAAAATTAAATTTGAGATAATCAATAAATAACAAGATATTTATGAAGCTTCTATCATTTTCCATCCAAAATTAAAAAAAAATTAAAAAATAAAACAAAGCATATAGCAATAAAAAATCATATTTTAGATAATCAATAAATAGTAAAACATTTATAAAACTTTTAGGGGAAAGTATTTTCTATCAAAAAAAATATTTTTAAAAGCTAAGTAAATTTTTTTACTGACTATAAAATATTTTTTATTAGTCAATTTTTTTAATAAAAAATAAAAAATTTAAAAATAATTTTTTTTTAAATCACCTCTCGTCAAACAAAACAAACAAGCCTTGAATGTCACTGGAGAGTCAGCGCGAGAATACAGCAAAGACTACGCTCCTACTTAGATATGTAATTGCATGAGCGCAGTTTTCAGTCAACAGAACAAACTTAAAAGCGGCATGTGTGTGAGTACCGAGTACCAAGAACCATGTTCCCTTCTCAAGAAGCAACCACCTCTTGGCCTTGTGGACCTTTTCACTTCTTTTCATTTTCACTTTATCAAGTGCTCTACTTTCCCTTCTCCAAAGTCACCCATTTCCACACCCTTAGTGACCTTGTAATAACCTTGTACGTACACACACACACACTGATATTAGATTATTAATCCATCATAGCGACTTGCTGGTTTCTATGAAGTCCCAGAAACACGCATCTCAACTCCCCATGATGCCCATGGCAATTAGAAACAAGCAAGGTATCTCGACACAAACGGGGCTTCAGCAATCATGTGTTCGATTTTTAATCACAGATCTATGCTATTTGAAAATGAAGCCACCTCCTTCACTTTCCTCAACGTTTTCCGGGTCATCAAGTAACCAGCAAAAAATACCTGTTGATGCTGACTAGGATCAAGAAGGCATTGAACCTCTCTAACCAGCAAGAACCACCCATCTTTTGAGAGGGAGAGAGAGCATATGATCCTTCAGGAAGATCATGTCGTTTTCAATGCCATGTGGTCGCCAGAGTACATAAATAATCGGAGGGATTCGACACAATCAGGATAGATAATATGCAACAATGCAAGGAATAATATATAGGATACAATCAACTTAGAGAATCCTATCTGAAAAACATAAACCATGTATATTCGATATGATTGCACGAAACTAGGGCAAAACTAGCTAAAAATTATGCATTTATGAGGGTATAGTGCTCGCTGATAATGACATAGAAATCTTCAAGTCTGGTAAAGCAAAACATAAATAATAATAGTAATATGAAGTAACGAAAAAAAAATTATAAAATACTTTTAAAATACAAAAATAAACGGGATATAACTTAATGGACAGCTTCCTCTCCATCTCCAAAGCCACACCAACTCTATACCTTTAATGGCTTGTCTTTTATCTGAAAAGACTGGATTATCTTGATCAATGTAGTCTTACATGAAGTTCCAAACTGACTACATACCTAAACATCCTATGATACCCTCAAGCAATCTGGTAGAAGAAAGATACCTCAACAAATCTTGATTCTATCTCTCTTTCAGTCTTTTTAATTATGAGACACAACAGAAGGCAACAGCACCCCCTTTTTCTTTCTTCAATCTGCCCTGATCATCAAGTGAAAAACAAAAATTAGCTACCAACAACATCAAGATAAGCTCGAACCTCTAATGTGTAAAGTCCATCTTCAGATGGAGCATGAGATTCCAATCAACTTAACAGAGAAGAAAATAACTACTTAATTTCATATCATAATATTGAAATCAAAGTATAAGCAGCATCAGAAGGATACAGATGGTCATAACAGATTTCAAACCATAATAAGAATGACTTCAGCCATTTGCAAGTTTTATTGGAGTGCTAAATCAGTCATAATGACGGCACTAGTAGACAAAACAAGGTAGTCATAATGACAGTAATCTCAAGTTCCAGTGCAGTCAGAATCAATCACAGCAAGTTAGCAGCAAAGAACAGCACAGATTAAAGCAAACGTATGACACCTACGGGGACCCATGACAAAACTCCAAGTAGCAAGGAATTATCTGAATGCCAAAACACTTACTTCATCTCCATCAAGTGTCGTTTGTTGAAACAGCTTTTACCAGCCTATCAATTGCATCTATTCTCCTTTTCCTTCTTGTAAAAAAAAATTAACTTGGGACCTATGCTAATCACACCGCAACCTCTTAAAATTAGATAAGGGATTGACTAAAATTAGAACATTTATTTTAATATCATATAGAAAATTTATCTTCAACGATTATAGATACTAAAAGATGAAATTCTTTATTGTTCCCCTCATTCGGTATTGAAGACAAGACACAAGTCAACATTCCTATGAAACAGGGCACTTACAAGAACCTAGAAAGAGGCAACACAGCAACTGCAAGTTACCTGCTAGAACGGAATTTTAGAAGCCACTAAAATCTCATCGAAAGCCTTGCTAGCTACAAGCACATAAGAGACATGAAGATTTTGAATCAATATATTGCGGTTTAATCATTTATTTTTCAATCCAACCTTTTTGGAATACTTGTTTATCAGCACCTAAATAATTTAATTAGCGGATGCAAGGAACATGCCAAAAATCAAGTATGCAGATTTTAAACACAGGCTTTAAAATAAATTTCTTAAAAGGCTTTCTTTTCTTTCAATTTGTTCCCCAATTAATCTTCATCGTTGAAGGGGAGAATTCCATAACGACATTATACCTATCCTCTGGATTTTACATCTGAAGGATGGCTGACATAATAGCGGAGGCCTTCATCCATAATTTCCCATCCCTGGGTAAAATTGAGATTGAGTAACCATTGTCGCTGGTACAAAGTGAAAGAAATGTTTTTTAAAAAAAAAAGAAAGAAAGAAAAGGAAGTTAAATGCGGTCGCAGCACCTAAAGTCATGTTCCAGCAAAGAAACTTGGAAAAACGCTGCATAAAAAAAGGTGGAAAAGAACTTCGATTATGTAATCATAAATTTAAAATGTAGTGTGTTTGTACATTTTTAAGGCTGTACTGGCAGGAAATTATTATATTATTTTATAGATAATTGTGAAAGGTGTGTGTATATATATATATATACTTGTTTACAAGCAGAAATAAATATCTTGAAATATTAAAACATCAGAAGAACAAAATTAAAAATAACTTAAAAAGAATGTAAATATAATAAAAAAATGATAAATGTAAAGAATACAAATCAACATTTGATAAGTTATATTTTCAAAATAGTATTATTATTATTTTTATTCATTATAATATAATAACATTGTAGAGTGTAAGAAATAATCATTAAAAAAAATTATCATATTAATAAGTCTGAAATAACCTTAAAACTTATATATATATATATATATAAAGCAATTATAACGAGTAATTATATATTTAATACAGTATTTCATAAAAAAATAAAAAATATATCATATGAATTATACTATAGTATTATTTTAATAAAACATTTAATATTATAAAATTAAGATAATCTTATAAAAATTATAAAACTTAATTTCTTATTAATTTAATATTAAATAATAAAATTAAATAAAATAACAAAATAAATTTTAAATTAACCAAAATTATCCGGCTAAACTTATAATTCTATTATTATAAGGTCATAATAAGTTATAACTAGTTGATCAAAATAAATTATAAATTTAATATTAAAAAAGAAAATTAAAAAATAAACTAGATTAAAAAAAAAATTTAAAAAGCAAGACTCTGTTCTAGGAATCAATTTCGCTAGTAAGGAGGTAAAAAGTAAGATCGCCTCTTCTTTTAATTTTTGATAATTAATAATTTTTCATGATTTGTTCTGCTTTCTTTCTTTTCTTCCCTCGCTTATACACGGTATCCCTTTCCGAAAAGTTTAGCAGAGCTAAAAAAAATGGACATTTTAAAAATTATCGTAGCTTGCTTTAGTAGCTTGGATGGATCCGAAGAAAGGAACAAAAAACAGGCGGGCCATATGACTTAAAGCAGATCCTGTAGTAGCTGTTTTCAACATCTGTCACTGGTACTCCACATTTTCTTTTGTCCTGATCATTATCTGAGTCCAGGAAGAAACCACATCCAAAGCAAAATCACCACGGAGAATCCTCTGGCGCTAAAATGGCACTAAGCGATAATGTTATTGGTGCTATCAACTTTGTCGCCATGCTTCTCTCCATCCCAGTCATAGGTGCTGGGATTTGGCTAGCAACGGAACCAGACAACTCTTGTGTCAAGATTCTACAATGGCCTGTCATTATCTTGGGACTGCTGATCCTGAAAGTAGCTCTTGCAGGTTTTGTAGGAGGTTTCTGGAGAATCCCTTGGCTCCTTATCTTTTATCTCATTGCCATGCTCATCCTTATAATATTGCTCGCATGTCTAACGGTTTTTATCTACATGGTGACTGTTAGGGGCTCAGGCCACCTTGCACCAAGTAGAGCCTACTTGGAATATCGTCTTGATGATTTTTCAGGTTGGCTTCGCCGAAGGGTTCATAGTTCATATAAGTGGGATCGGATAAGAGGTTGCCTTAGCTCCTCTAATACGTGTTCTGAGTTGAACCAGAGTTATCACATGGCTCAAGATTTCTTCAATGCTCATATCAGCCCCTTACAGGTTATTAAAGTTATTTTGTTGCTTAGATTATCTATTTTTTATCATGTACCAAACGATTTAGAAGAAACTAAGATGCCTTTCAAACATGCATCCGATCTTTCTATGGGGTGCAGGCAACTTCCTACTTTCTTAGGGAAATCAAAGAAGAAGAAGAAGAAATTAAAACCCAGTTATAATAAATGGAAATGATCCTTTATCTTTTTTGTTTTTCTAGATAGCCATTGTTTTTGTTACCAAAAACATACATTATTTTTCTTAGCCTCTGCCTAGAATTATTAGGAGATATCATCTTCTTCGAATATATTAAAAAAAAAAACCAAAAACGTAACATAATTTTGTTTTTGGTGAAAACTTAATAAAGAAGTAGGTGTTATACTTTTTTGAAGAGTATTTCTTAATATTTAGCTTTTGTTTCGATGACCCTGACATAGGAATAACTTTTATCCACAGCTAGCGCTAATTTCTAATGAAGAAAAGAATAACAAAGCTGATTATATTCTCATCGATCATGTGATTATCTTCAACTTATGCCTTTTTCTTTTTTATCCTTGACAGTCAGGCTGCTGTAAGCCCCCGACGGAATGCGGGTATACATTCGTGAACCCAACATATTGGATCAGTCCAATAAACATTGCTGCAGATATGGACTGCCTGAAATGGAACAACGACCAAAATCAACTTTGCTACAATTGCGATTCATGCAAGGCCGGATTATTGGCTAATTTGAAAAGGGAATGGAGAAGGGCAGACATCATACTGCTCATTACTCTTATTGCCTTGATATGCGTATACTTGATTGGTTGTTGTGCCTTTAGGAATGCCAAAACAGAAGACTTATTTCGCAGATACAAACAAGGTTATACATAAGACCTAATTAATCAGAGAACAACGTTGTAATGCTTGCATTGTATGGCGGTTAATGTGTTGTGGGAATATTGGTCTGTTTCTTTTGCAAATTCTATTTCAATATACGAGCTTCCTGTAAGAAGATGATTTTATTTAGAGTTTGTTTAGGAACGCGCTGGCTCCTGTTTTTATAAGTTTTGAATTTTTTTTGTTTAAATTTATTTTATATATATATTTAAATGATTTAAATGTAATGGTATCTAAAATAAATTATATAAATGAATTTACAACTAAAAAAAATAGCAGCCTTTCACGATATCAACCATGCTTTTAATTTACTGATTAGAGCGCCTGTTCCTTTGGACTGGGGCTGATATGATTCGATTTTAGTGAATAAAATCCAGGGGAAGATGTTAATAGCAACGAGGAATTTGTTGTGGCCACCAAAAGTTGATACCCTTTTCAATTGCCAATTACATGGTGGTATTATCGGTATTGTATTGGTTTTTATAATTGTGATTAAAAAAATAAATTTTAAACAAATATTTTTAATTGTGATTTTTAAAGATACATGCTTTGTTAAAACTGTTGTAAAATAAATCCTTGTATGAAAAATAAATGAAAAGTATGTTTTTATAAATAAAAAATATATTATTTTATTTTCAATGAAATTACAATTTAAAATACAATGTGAATAAAAGGATTAATTAAATAATTTTTTTAAAAAAAAAAACAGAAACGATCACGACAGCAAACGGTATAGAAATTCCAATACGGTGACGGATTCAGGGTTTCAGTCCCAACAGCCTTGTTCCGTAGTCAGCTGGATTTCGACGAAAAATCTCAATATATAGGTGTTGATTTTATTGATAAATTATGAAAGGATCATATGGCTGGCTAGGCTCTTGGTTCGAGCCACGAGCCACAAACCTCTGTAGCATGACGCCTCCATCTAACACAGTCCAAGATTACAAACTGACTTGTGTTTATATTTCCTTCTCTTTTTTCAATTACAATGGCTTTGGATAACAGTGATCTCTCATATAGCGGCACTACCAAGGTCTTTGATCGACAGTATTTGAAAAACTTGTTAATAATATGTATTATTGTTCAAAATCCAAATAAAATGGTGAGTGCAAGCAGTTTTTAAACAAATTTGAGGATAAAAATTATCTTTTGTTGTTCAGAATTAGGTTCGTTCTTTTTTATTACATTATATTTTTCTAATTTCTCTTTTACATTTTTTTTCATGTGTAATTAAATGGAGTAGTAAGGGATGGTGGTTTTGTTGGTGATAGTGATTTGATTTAATCGGGTCTAGAGCTTTTGATGGTTGTTGTATTCTTGATGATCACCATGATGAATTAATATTAGTAAGACTTATATGAGTATGATAATGCATGATTTAGGTAAATTAATAAGTTAAAAAATCATTTTGCCGACTCTAATTGTCATTAACCATTAATAATACTGCTTTATTTAGAAGATTAATTATTTCAGGAAAAACAAAGTTTTTTATAGTTTTAGTTTCATATGACATATTTGTTAACACAATTTCAGTCATAAATTTCTGCCAAAAATTTGGAACTTAAATTCATTTCAAAATGTAAAATTTAAATTCCCTCGAAAAAATCCAATTTGTGACGGATTCAGTCACGAATTTTTCTTTTTAAAAAAAGTAATTTTATGAATCAAATAGGTCACAAAATTAAATTACGACGTGATTTTTGCAACCATCACAAAATAATTTGTGTCCAATTTTGAGCTTTTCTAAGAAAAAAATTGGTAAGAAACCAATTATTTAGGCAGCTATACTTCCTTAAAAACTATTGTAATAGTAGATTAGTGCTTCTTTTTATCATAATAAAATTAAAGTCCTTGTAGAAGAATTCAA
This sequence comes from Populus ilicifolia, assembly GCA_015708895.1. Taxonomy (NCBI): domain Eukaryota; kingdom Viridiplantae; phylum Streptophyta; class Magnoliopsida; order Malpighiales; family Salicaceae; genus Populus; species Populus ilicifolia. Next base: position 385,451 of record SRLM01000142.1, read on the forward strand.
ATCTATTTTAATATAAACAATACTAGCGTGCACAAAATTGAAAAATATGAACAACAAAACATATGACACATGGTCAAAGTAATTTTGTGTTTCCTTAAAAAAAAAAAAGGAAACTGAAAAATATGAACCATGAAAATACTGCATTTGTAATTCTTATGCCCTATTTGTTTCGTATAGTGATTTCCTAGAATTAATTTTCAAATTTTTCTCATATGTCAATCTTTTTTAAATTCTAGAAAAATATTTTATTTTTATTTTGAGTGATCATGCATACTTTCTAGAAGTTACTAAAAAAATAAAAAAAATATCTTGTTATTTTTTGATTATATCAAATTGATCCTCCATATTTTTATTGCTATATATATTTTATATTTTATTTTATTTTTAATTTTATCTCTTAGAATTTAATTTAATTTAATTTTTATATCAAATTAAATTAGTATTATGTTGATTGTTATTTAATTTATCTTATCCTTTTCTTAATTAATTTTTTTTATGTATCAGATTTAATCTCTATTTTTTAAAAATAATTTATGAAAATAATTTTTTTAATTTAATTATCTTTTAAAAATTTTATCTTTTAGGTTTGGTTCTTATTATTTTAATTGTTATTTATTTTTTAAAATAATTTATAAAATTTAATTTTTTTAATTTTCATCCGCTTTTAACTATTTTTATATATTAGATTTAGCTTTTATTCTTTTAATGCTACTTATTTTATTTAAAATAACTTATAAGATTTAAATTTTTTTCAATTTCATCTTTGACTTTTCTATTTGATAGTTTTTGTCTTTATTTTTTTAATAAAAATAAAAAAAGTTAATTTTCATAGTAAAAATCTAGAAAGTATCTTTTACTTTATTTTTCATATTATAGACAAATATTAAAAAATAATTCGTTTTTATTTTTTATAAAAATCACTTTTAAAAAAGAGATTACTTTCTTACAAGTAAGTGGGGTTAGTTTAATATATTACTAATAAACATATCAATATTTTTTACACAAATATTTTCTTATTTCAAATTTACAGAACTAATGATTAGAAAGTTGAAGAGGGTCCGGTGAAAATGCAAATTGTTCGTTCTGATAAAAGGAGTCGAGACTGTTGTCCCTTTTCTTTCTTTTTTCAACGGTCACACCAAAAGCCGTGATGAGCCCATCATGGAATGTTGATGCAGTTCTGGGAGCAACCGGCCAGCAGTTCATATACTGCACAATATGACCAAGTAAAATTAAACTGGGCCCTACTTTTTCATATACAACTACCATTCCATACAAGCACACATTGTGTTAAGGAAGTTCTCAAATGATCAAGTTCTTTTGTGATTAGAAGCTGGAATACAGGAAATCTTACCAAGCTAACAACCTGGAAGGTAATTGCATGGTATTTTCCGAGGTTAATAAAAGGAAGCAATCCATTCAGTTTGGTAACAAAATGACAGATAGATACATATATTCTTCTTCCTCTTCTTCTTCTGGTCGAAAAAAGGGTGTACAAATAAGCTGAAAATGGCAGATACAGATATACAAACATAACGAAACATCCCAAGCATAAAACACCTGCGTTTGATCTATTTTTCTTCTCTCCATCCATGGAAACATTCTGTTCTCCAAACTCAATATTCAAAACCGTCGAGACCGGCTCAATTAACCTTGTTCATCCCTTTCAGCTATCTACATGTTGTCCCGGGCAGCTTGCAAATATGGGTTTTGCGTTTTGGTTGGATTATTCTGCGTGGTTTTCCTTATCTTCGCCACTTATGAGAACGCAAGACACGGACCCCATACGGTGCGTCTTTCCGTCCACTTGTCTTCCTTAACCTTCAAAGAGTTGAACCTTGGTACCTCGCGAAAATTGGACACCGTATGGAACACCAGCATCGCTGTTTTTGCTAAGAATCCTGAACCCTGGGCTAGCTTTAATCCAACCAGAGGTTCATTTGCTTTCGTTAAATACGGTGGTGTTGGTATTTCATGCGGCGAATTAGTGGAGGATGGGGAGGAATTACCCATGGGTGTTGGAGATGTGTCAACACTGCAATTTAAAAGCAAACCTTGTGATTTCCCGAATCAAATAGATGATGATGGATTGGGGGCTAGGTTAAGAAGTGATTTAGATCGCAAGGAGGTGAGACTCAGTTTAAGTTTGAAAATACGTTCTAGTTTTAGGAGTAGGGTGTGGAGTTGGGTCAGCGTTCTTGTTATTTCTTTTTGTGATAATTTGCTCATTCAATTTGATGCAGCACAACGCCAGTGGTTGTTTAAGGGAAATGGATCTACGGCTTGTATAGTTCAGACCCCACTTGTTATCCAATGATTTTGCTGTTTCGTTTACTCTGTCTGACAAAGAAAGCTTGTAGCTAGTTAATTAATTGCTTGCTTGCCTTTTCTTTTACGTAATTAAATGTCTAATCTTATAGGAATAATCTATGTATATGTATGCATGCCAATATATATATATATATGGCTCCATTCCATTGCTAGGGCTGTTTCCTTTTCCTTGTTACTCCATTAATTCTTCCTTCTTTTTTTAACGTTTTTGCTCCCCTGTGGAATACAGCATCGTGATTTTTCTTTCTTTTCCCAGAAATGTGGTAATGATACGGTAATGAATAATTCGAATATGAAGTGATTTAACATCTTATGCTACGCTAACTTGGCCCCAGCAAAAAGAAATTGGAGTCAGTGGTCTCCGGAGAATGTATTTGCCGGAGCATATAAACTCTTTTACGTTCCGGTGGCTGTGGGTCTTCTGTGAATTCATTTAGGGTGGAAGATTCAGCATGCCAGAAAGGAGGTCGCTCTGTTACCTAGAATGGGCCTGCTGCATTAATTTGCGTGGATCATCGAGTCCTTCAATAGGCTTAAAAGCCCCACAAGGACTAAGAATATTACTGTGTTTTTACTTGGTTGGTTCCATAAAGGGCCCAAAAGCTCGTAACAAAGAAACTAAACTCTGGAAACTGGGATTATAGTAGTAAAAGTTCTTTTTTAAAATATTTTCATTCAAAATATATTAATTTTTTTTTATTTTTAACATCAAGGTATTAAAATGATTCAAAATCACCAAAAAAAATAAAATAAAAAAGTATATATTTTAAAAACATAGTTAGATTACACTTACAAATACACTGCTCCCACAATAAATACTCCCACAAGAGTTTCAACAGCCCGGGAAGGTGTCTTGGTAAGTCCGCATTACCATAGCCCACCAGAATGCCCATTAATTAGACTCTACGTGACTACCTGCCTTGCCTCATTGAAGACTCTCACTGTGTTGGTAATCTAGCCTAGTTAGTGGTAAATTGTCTTGGCTTGCTCGTATACCACCTAACCTCGCCTAAGTAACATGATTGAAATGATTAAAAAATAATGCATTTTTTATTTACTTAAGAAAGAGTACTGTTTCGAGGTTAGAAGTGGAGTTACTGAGGATGCTGCAATCATGTTAGCTAATCCCACAACTGATGTACGATTAGAGCACAGTATCAGATTACTTTCCGCTGCCCTCTGAAACTGGAGGTCAAATTTCGAGAACCTGACTTCCCAGTCAGAGACAGACGCAGCCGTACATGCTTTGAATTACAATGCACAACCTAGGAAATTTCCTCGGAGGCCTCAATGCATAAAGCAAATTCCTGAATGAAGAAGGCAATATTCCGGACCATTTCATTTCGACTTCTTCTCACAATGATAAGTCAACAAATACAGGGGACCATAAATGCGAACAGGTAACTTGCAGTTCAAGGCTTTTTAAACAGAGAGAATTCAACTTCTATAATTAGATACAAGCATCAGCTAAAAAAAATAAAATAATAATAACTTATTTTATATCATGTTTTACCTATCTTTCAATGCTCTAGAGAAAATTGAGTGCTCCTTTTATAAATGGATTTTACCCATTTAAATAGCTGTTATAAGATGATAATTATAATAATATAAACATGAAATTAACAGCCAAATTGCTAAATCTACATTGCCATGTATTATGACAGTTAGTATCTGAATATATATATATAAGTTTGGTTTTGTTGGTTTTAAAACAGGCACTTAACTTCTTATTTTATTTAACAAAGGTATTCATTACTAGAATTTCACATTTTATTAACAGAATAATCTATTAATATTTTAATGTAATAATCTATGTATAACCTTTTTATCTCTTTAATCATGTGCAAGATATTTGAGATAGATTATATTAATTTTGTGTGTTACAAGGTTTGCTAAAGGAGAGTTTGTTAACTTTATTACTTCACAAGATAAGATTATTAACATAGTTATCAAATCTAATTTGAAAGTTGACCCGATTAAGAAGTCAGGTCTTGGGTTTCATGGATCAACCTAGAAAAATTTTAAAAATATATATTTAAAATTTTAATATTTATATGAAAAAATCCATTGAATTTAAGATATATATGTTGTAAATAATAAAATTTTAAAGAAATTATTTCACATTGAAAAAATATCATTTTATGCTTTTAAGTTAAAGTATTTAAACCAAAAAAAAATTTTATCTTACATTAAATAAACATAATTTTTTTTTGTGGATATAAAATATATATATTAAAGTGTTTCAAATCCCACATCAAAAATATTATATTAACTTTTTAAGTTCAAATATTTAAACCAAAAAGTTTTTTTATCTCATATTGAAAAAATATAATTTTTTTCTTATGAATATAAAATATATATATTAAAGTATTTTAAATTTCACATTGAAAAGATAATATAGCATTATTTTAAGTTGAAGTATTTAAGCTAAATTTTTTTTATCCCATATTAAAAAAATAACTTTTTTCTTAGAAATATGGAGTATATATACTAAAAGGTTTCAAATTTCACATTGAAAAAATAAAATATTTTTTTAATATTTATATAATAAACTTTAAAAAATATTAATAACCAACTAAAAAGTATATAAAAAAATTATATTTAAAAAAAAATACCGATCCTTTCCTGATCTGCTAGATCAAACAAGTTTAGCTGGGTCGTTATACTAGTCGGTTTTTTAACAAACCCAAACTAATCTATCTATTACATCTTGAATCAACCTATTAAACTAATCCAAATCTAATCAACCTATTAAACTAATCCAAATCTAATAACTATAGTTGTCACCAAGATATCATTCATAGTAACTCCTAACATGATACAAGCAACCATGGGTGCCCTAGGTGAAGCCCAGCATTCCAAGCACGTCAGGGCATGACACCCGATGCCTCGTGTTTATAGATCAGGCAGCATGCATGGAGTTATTTTAGGTGTCTCTAAGGCTAATTACATTAACAAAGTTTAATCCTTTGAATTTGATTTTCTAGGACCATATGCGGGTTTTTAGAGATTTTTTCACTCAAGTTTTTTTTAGCTTAGATTTTACTTCCCCTAAAAATAATTAAAAAAACTAAATATAAAAAAAATATTTAAACTAATTAAAATTAAAAAAAATTAGTTCGGTTTGATTTTATGAACTTGAAATAAAAAAAAACTAAACTGAACCAAATTCAAATTGAAAAAACATAAAAAAAATATAGTCAAATCAGGAAAAACTGAGTTAAACCGAAAAAATCAAGTCAAATTAGTTTGAATTGATTTTTTTTAATAATCGAACCAAATCAAAATCGGTCAGTTTACACTAATTTTAGTTCAATTTTGGTTATTTTTTTTAATAAAAACTGAATTGAACAAAAAATAATCATCCCTATTTTTAGATATATAAAAAAATTAAAAGATTTGAGATGTTTTTATCTTATTAATATTTTTTTAAAATATATTTATTTCATATTAATGTTATTAAAATATAATAAATAAAATAAAATAATAATATTGATGGGGTATAATCACTTTAACTATCAAGGAAACTAATAATAATAATAATAATAATAATAATAATAATAATAATGGAAATAATTAAATTAGTATTAATAATTGTGATAGTTATTTATAACAGTAATAATTATATATAATGATTGCAGTAACAACATTGTTTTTAATGAGACACTGATAAAAGTTAAACGAGTTCACAATTTTAAAGAGAAAAGTATAAAGAAAAGAAGTTTTGAAAAGACATCTTTTCACACCTTGTTTTCCAACCTCACGTAGCGTAAGTACTTGGCTGTATGATTAATAGAGTTAATTTATTCGTATTCAAAGGTAATGATTCTTGAAGGATTCATTGTACCTTCTAGTAAAATATCAATTATTGGTCACATTATTATAAACACAAGTGATTTTAGTCTTCTGAAAACAACTTTCTTCCTATTTTTTTTCTTTCTTTTACACATAAAATCAAACAAGTTCTTTGAGTGTTCTTTGAAAAATCTTTTATTTTGCTATGTAAGATTTTTGATGTCTTTGTATTAGTTCTAAAAATGTATTTATTTTAGATCCAATAGTAACCCCTTATAATGGAGACAAGTAACACATTCAAGATTTTGAGCTTCATGCTACAAATATACAAATTCAATACGAGTTTCACAACATAATTTTATCTCTTTCATAATTAACATAAGATATTATTCCACTACATGAATTGATATATTGGTGCGAAGATGTGTAAGATTAGATTTAGTTTTCATTAAAGTAGGAAAAAGGAGAGATGTTTAAAACACGTTTATACTTGTATCCTTTCATTACCAGAACACATGTAATTCATAAAATAAAATTAAGTATTTTTAATTAATGATCTCTATTTAAGCTAAACACATAGCCTAACAAATATCTATCTATAATTGTTTGCAAACCAATTTAATAAAAAATAAATAAATAAACCCTCAAAAGTTATAATAAAAAAGTGATCAACTTACGTGCAAGACGCGGGTCTTCGTCTAGTTATCATTGAAAGTAAAGCACTAAAAGCCATCAAATTGAAATAAAATATGCTCAGATGGCTGTCAGTGCACCAATAAACATGAAAGCTTGTAATCAATCAACCCCATTGACCCTTTAAGCTTTTGATCTGAAGCGGGTGTGGTCACTCTGCATTGAATTAAAATAAAAACAACTGCTCGTCCTTGAGTTTTCCGATGAAATTTCAGCATATAGCATCCCACCTAGTTGGAGAAAAACGATGGGGGTAGTGGAAGCCGTCTAAAATAGTGAACTCCTTGGCGTAGCATTCTACAAGCCAAAAAAATATATATATATCAAGAAATCAAAAGGAATCTACTCTTGGGAAGGTCCCTCCAACTCGTGTTCCATGATTGATTATTACTTTCTTCCATACTAAAAAAAAAAAAAGAGTGACCCCATGTCCAACACCGTGGGGTTGGAGTACATTAAGGGTTTCCATCAAAATATTTAACCAGCTGGGAAGGTACTAAAACGACTTAACATTGGCGCAGTAGCCAATCTCATCACTTTCTGTTCAGTTTCTCTGATTCTAGTAGATCCCATGGAGAAACAGTTGCGTGAATTGCAGAGTAGTTGCGGCATACTTTCCTGTGGAAATATGGATAATGTTGGACGAGGAGGGCGATAATCTACCGGATTAATGCATTAGGATGTCTATCTTCATAAACTAATATTATTCTACTCATTGTGTGTCTTTCTCCATGGACGTACTCTTGGAGCTTTCTCTAGGCGGATTAGGTGTTGAACATCACATGAAAGATGAAACACCATCGATATTTGATCCCTCTAGGTATTGTCTTATCTAATCGATCTCATAACTAGAACTATCAACATGAGACTGAGATTTCCGCCAAACTGAATGACTAAGGGTTGGAATTCGGGGTTTTCTTAAATCATACATGTTTAATTGGTGATTCGAATCTCTTTATAAATAACAGAATAGATATTAGACCAAGATTAAGGGTTAGATTTCGGGGCAAAAAAGAGGTTGTAAGAATTGGTCAGTTTCGAAGGTTCTTCGATTGATAAAGGCTCATAGAGCTCCAAAGATTTTAGAGGAAAAAGAGTCTAGACAGTGTGAGTTTTGTAATAAAACCACAGACACTCGACTTGGACTTGGCTTTGGTCCGGGTTCGTAAAACAATCATTTAATATGAAAAGATATTTGATAAAATGTTGATTAGTAACCTTTATTGACCTAAAGAACCTTTTTTTAAGGGGAAAAAATATCTTGTGTTTTAAGGCAAATGTTAATTCTGACAGAGCGATCCAAGTAATCTTATTTAAGAGTTAAAAAAAAGGACTGAGGATATTGTTTAATAGCAAAGAGATTAAAGAGAATAGAGCGAGCAGGGTAATCTTTATTGCTATCGACAACCCTTAATTTATCTCCTCGTCTTTTCCTCCTGTTTTGGTTTTCTTTTTAGTGCTTGTTTTAAAGCTTTGGTCTTGTTCTTTGATGAGAGAATTTGAGTCTGTTTTGAAATTAGTTCTCAGACCTCTTAATCTTGGTCTAATAACTATATATTAATTAATTTGTTTATAGAAATTAGTGTTTAATTACCATACGCGTGGAAGATGTTAATAATCATTTTTAAACAAGATCAACCATGATCAATCTACTAATTAAGCTTGACAATAATCAACCATAATTGATCAAGATTGACAATAATTGATTACGGTCGAGCATGTTTTTATATACATACCTACCAAGTCTAAATAGAACTAGTACATGTATTTTCATACATCTTTTAGTTCTACTATTTAGGAAACACATGCGATCATCGCCGGTTATCTCAATGGATGAAAGCATGTACAGGAGTCCAGTAATGCATTTCAAAAACAAAAATTAACTAAAAGAAATTATTGAACTAATATAAGTTATTTTTTCAACTTAGTTTTTGTTAAATTCTCTTGTTAATATTTATTAAAATGTATAATCATAAACATATTTTACTAAATGTATACATTAAATTCTAAATTAATGATTAGGTTTTTTTATGCTGAAAAATATGCTATTTTTATAATTAAAAAACATTTGATTGGGCAGGCACCTAGTGTGCGTGTGGGGTTGTTAATTACCATGGAGATGAGTGAGATTGCCAGAACTAGTGGCGGAGAATCTGAGGCTTGCGATATTTTTGAAAGCGACGGTCTGATAAAAATATAGAAAAATGAGAAGTCAGAAACAGGGGTACAAGTAAACAATGGATTTAAGTATTAAAATCACGAAAACGGAACTACCGTTTTATATACAAAAATTAGGTACCGCGGGTGACCAGACGAGAAAGCATCACCAATCAATGTGAACAAGCAAGATGCCAAGTGGCCCACTGTGATGCTCCTCAACAAGGATAGGTGCTTCCTCGCTCTATTTAATCAATTAGCATCAGGATGCATTTAAGTTGTAGTTAAACCAATGACATCATGCCTTAGGCAATTTGATTGAGGTATAAGGCCCCACCCACACTCACGTGGTGGGAGGACTATCGAGTTTTCTTCTTCTTCTTTTTTTTCTTTATATTATTTTTTTTCTTTTTTTGAATATAAATGGTAAATGACAGGTGCAATTTTTTTTTTTAAAAAAAAACAACAAATCCAATGATAGCAAATTTATTTTTTCAGCATAGTTTAATGAAGTTTGATATACTAATAAAAACACATTAAAAGATTTGAGGTGAAAATATAAACAGTAAATTAGCTTAATTTCTCTTCTTATTCCCATTATATTTTTTAATTAAATCCTTTTTTTCCCATTTAAAAATTATAATTTAGTTTTGTAAAATTTGTGTTCTATCAGTTATGAAATGATATTTGAATTAAACCTCAAATTCTTATTCTTATTATTATTATTATTATTGTTATTCTTTTAATGAGTCATTTTGATATTTTTTTTGTTGGCTTTGTGTGAGGCTTTCACTGTGTTCAATTTTGTTAATGTTTAATTTGGTCAAATTAAATTAGATTTTATTAATTAAAACCAATTAAAACTCTAAGCATCTATTCTAAAATTGAAACAGATATTCAATTTTTTTAAGAAATAACATTTTTATTATTATTTATTGACACACATAATTTTAAATTTATTTTATTGAATACATATATAAAAATTTTAATTTACAATTAAAATATTTTGTTCATAGTAAGAGAAATTGCTCCCAACCGCTGCATATTTTATTTGCATTAAAAAAAAAAAAAGCACTCCATTGCTCAGCGTAGACTAGTGTTCATGAGCATTTGCACGCAGAGAGAGAGCTCATCAACACCAAGCAAAGTAGAAGGTAGAGTGAGATCCACATCCACTAAATTTCGGAGCCTTCGCTGATGTGATCCTACATGGCGAGCACCATCCTAGTGTTTAATTTTATTTTTTTTTATTATTATTATTTTATGCTATGCTTCATGGAAAAGATACGGATGCATGCTTAGGAAAGCGTATCGTTTTGCCTTTTGAAGACAATTCATTATTCTGTTCCTCCCATTATAAAAATTTTATTTTTATAATTTCTATACAACAGAAAGTCCAAATTCCAGTGGCCTGTAGTATATGATGCTCCTTATGGTTATCTAAAAACAATATAAAGTATACCTTTAAATAATAAGCTAATGTTTGCATGCAATAATTTCAATTTATAATCATTTAAAAAATTTGTTGTTGGGTTGGATGATATTTCTTTTCTTTTCTTTTTCCTATAAAGTAAGGATTGGGACAAATAGTTCAATATCGAAATTTAAGGACATCTGGAATATATAAAAAAATCACAAAGAAAATTAAAATGCAATGTCATATTTAGAGCAATACAAGTTAGTTTTTCTCCCGAGAAAAACTATGTCATCAATTCAATAATAGCTATGCTAACTTGAAATGTTTAAATTGTTATTATTTTTTCACCATTGGATATGGAAATTAATCATTGAACCAACATCGTTGAAGAGATTCTCTTGAAGCACCACAAACCCAGGCGGAGCCAAGGAAAAGAAAGGGCAATTTTCTCGTTAATCTTTTTTTTTTAATATTTTTTATATTAGAATTTTAATATAATAATTTAACAAGTTTAATTTTATTTGTTTGCTATTAATTAATAAAACTCTTCTTCTTCTTCTTCTTCTTGAACTATTGCCTCTGTCTCTCTCTTTTCTACAGATTTTTTAGTAAAGCAAGTAACCTCTTACGCTTTAAGTGACTTTCTTTTATTTTATTATTTAATTTTAGTTTTATTTGTTTATAATTAGATATTAAAAATGTTATAGTTTATGATAATTTATGGTTTTGTTAAATCAATGTGTATGGATAATATTATATGCATAAGAATATGAATTAAAATGAGTTTTAATAAATTAATATGTATTTTATTATGAATTTTATATGAAAAATGATGGTAATAAACTTACTAGTGATTAAAAATAAAGCACTGAACAACTCAAAAAATTAAAAACATAATAAAAATATTAAAAATATATAATAATATCTATATTTAACCCACTTGTTCAAAATAATTAGATAAATAAAAATTTGATTATATATACTGAGAAATAATATATTTAATAAAATTAAAAATGAAATCATTATAAACCGATTTTCAAATATGAAATCTTGAAAATAATAATTACAGTGTAAATTTTTTTATTTTAAAAATATTATTAAATTAATTTTACTTGATATTAGTTAATATATATATTTTAAATTGATTTCTCTATGTATAATACATATTTGTATAATATATAATATTAAGTACCTATTAATAATTTGTTTTTATATTTAAAACAATCTTGGCTCTGTCGTAAGTAAAAAAAAAAAAAAAAACCCTACCAAGTAAAATAGAAAAACAAGAAGAAGATAAAATGTAGAATAAAACTGAAACACATTAGATCTACAGTACTAGATTCGGGATTATTAAAGACAAATATAAAAATAAAAGTAATGATGCCATTAGTAAAAGAATCACAGCCACTCACAAAGATGATAAAAGGATAATCATTATAAATTTGATTTGAGATTTATATCCTTGTAATTAATTAAGAGAAGAATGTATAAACCTCTAAACGAGCACGCTAATCCCTCGAGCTACAACCATCCCGAGTTCAAAGTACGTGGAAGCAATTGAAGCTATCGAGATTTGCATGTTTTAAACGGAGAGAAATTAAAGGAAAGATTGCAAAGGGGTCGTCCATTTCATCCATGGTGCTAATCAATTTCAGATCAGATCTGCCACATGTTTTATGTGCACAAAGGTATTGCATTCCATGTTCTCATTAAATTAACTATATACATGTTTGTGGGCGGCCTCTCGAATAGAAATTTGCCGGACACGAGCAAAATACTCAGCACGCGTACCTCAACATATCCCTTTTTTTTTTTTTAACAAACTCAAATTTAATAGGTAAAAAAACCCATCCTCCCTTGAGCTCGAAAAAACATTCCAATCAGTACATGAGCTCAAAAAGCATTCCAATTTAGGTCTTAGAATTTTATTATACATATTTGTAATTTCCATGATATTTTATATATTTATTGGGTTTACAAGATACTCAATGAACTGTAAAATTAATCATAGTATGATTAAACTAGCTCATGTATCCATAAAAAAAAAAAACATTCCAGGCTCTGGCTATCATTTTAATGCTAATCTAAAATGAAGATGTATGGACTCGGACATAATACCTAAAATATATATTAGTCTATTTTATATTTATATCTATTTAGACATGTCATGTCTAGTTTTGTATCCTTCTACCAGTATACCTTAGTCTAATAATATATTTGAGTGTAGACAATGCTCCTGAATTTATTTTTTATTTTTAATATGTACAAACACTTGTGATTTTTTTTTAAATCCATGCAAGTCTTTCAATGTTTTAAATTAATTCAATACCTATTATTTTAAATAAAATATAATTTAATATATCGCAATGATGAAATTATATTTTTATTTTATTTTTATAAATTAATAAAACTCATGAGTTATAAATATATCATGAATTCTTCAAATTCAAGATTTAAAATCTCTTCACTCTTAATATTTTTAACATCTATATTTTTAGATCCTACATCTTTAAAATATTATTGTATTTTTTTTCTATAAGGTTACTACTTAAACATTTAAAAATTTTAATACCAAAAAAAAATTATAAATAACAACTACTAACTACCTTAATTTACTAGATATCATAAACTACCGATCATCTAGACTTTCTATATTAAGCTATCACACACTCTAGCTAAAGAAATATATTAAATTACTTAAAATTAAAAAAAAATTAATATATCAACTTTATTTTTAAATATCTTCTCCTTAGTTGTTTTTATAAATATAACTTTTCTCTCTGTTTTTTATCCTATCCTTCTACATGGTTAGGCAGAAAGAAAATTGTGCCTTCATGCCTCCCGTGACTAGCCATTTTTAATAGTTTCACCTGTTAAGTACTTCTTATTCTACCAACGCCGGCCACGCATAAAATATTAAAGTAGTAGAAACCACTCTCATGCTATCGGATTATATAAACATAAAACGAGTGAAATGCAAACGCATGATTGGCTATCTTGTTATCCCTAGTTTAATTTAGCAAGTGCGCAATGAACTTGATGGAATGAGTTGGATGTCTATTTATTTGTTTTTATTTTACACAATTCAGTTGAATGTTTCTATTAGAGTGATTTAATTAGTGTCATTTGCACGATAGATAAAAAAAAACCCTTAAAAAACAAAAAAAGAACCTCATATAATATTTCTTCTTTTAAGAATTATAAGTTGTTTTGTATTGTTTTAATTTAGTTTTTATTTTTACTTTGATTGCATAATATTTTATATTAATTAATTTTTTTCAAATAAATCAAATGTGAAGATATTTTATTTATTTTTCTTGGAACAAACAATCAAACATAGCTCCGGTAAGGTAACTTTATGCACTGCAAATAAGAAACAGACTGAATTTAATTCAGTTTTTGTTTTTAAAAAATCCACAATGAAGCATTCATGGCCAGTGGATGAAGACCAACAAACTGAGTGGAGCCCACGGTTTCGCTTCTGCAAGAAAGTTCCACCCATTACCTGCCCTACACGTGCGAAAACTATTTGTGACGCTCTGGACGGTCCGAACAAGACCGCCTGGCATTTTCAATGACACGTGGCATACTCTTGACCACTCAAGAATCAAATGTAAAGGCAAGAGTTAAAAAGAAATTTGATATGTACAGGTTAGTCTTACGTGTCTTTTGTCGGCTTCATCTTTCAAAGTACGGGAAAAAAATAATCCCGGAGTTATTGCCTAAAGAAAACGGAGAAGGGACATGAAACGTGCCGTCTCTGTATCTTCAATTGATGGTGCACGTTTCTTTTGGGGACCTCATCATCTGGTTATTTTTATTAACTGCTAAAATAAAATTTATTTGTGTCGCATATACACATATAAAAATAATTGAGATTAAACTATGCTATTGTTTATGGATCCTGATTGAGTGACCTTAATTATTGATTCCAATTCTTGGCACTCCCTAATATTTTTATTTTTTATTTTTTGAGAAATTGTTACGGGTATTCGAGATGTCTTTCTGTCATTCTTTATAATAAATTATTTCTATACGCCCCTTCAAAATAAAAATACAAAAGTCAAAACTAAAATAACTTAAATGGTGCAGGTAAATTCTGAAGGTATAATGAAAAAGAAAGTGCGGCAAGTCACGTGTGGCTAGCTAGCTCCACAGCCCTGCTAACATGACAGGCTAACAGATGCGAAGAGGTAAGGTCGGCGGACGATCATACTATAAAATATAATTAACGAAGGCAGACGGTAAAGAAAATATGAAACAAATAACTTTGTTTATGCATTAACCGTCTGGATCCTTGAGAAGACACGGTAAAAGAACGGTTTGGCATGCCAACGTCACCGCGTACGACCCCTTCTTTTTGCCCATTTAGCTTGGCCAAGGATGCCTAGGAGAGGACAGTGATGTTTAATTCTTAAATTGTTTTTATTTAATAATATATTAAAATAATATTTTTTTAATTCTTAAAACTTATTTTTAAATTACCTGAATGAAAGATAAGATGCTGTGCCGCCATAAACACACCTCGCTCAATTAAAAATCCCGAGTGAAAGTCCCCGGAGGGTAGGCGGGTGGGGTGCTACCTAGGCCAAAATGCCACGACATGATTTTCTCCTATAGAAAGTTGGAGTGGAAACGTCTTCTTTTTAATCTTGAAGCACGTTTTTGGCATGTATCCAGAGAAATTAGTGTATGCTTCCGCCTTTTCATATATATATATATATATATATCAAATCAAAAGGATATTAAAAGTTTTTCGGCAATGGCCTCTAGGTGTGCAACCATACATGCTATAAAAGACACGAGAGAGAATAAAGATTATGGAAAGCGTTTTCGAAAATCATCTCTAATTGTGTTGTTACCATTCACGCTATAAAAGAGTCCAAAGAGAATAAAAATTAAGGATGGGTTCGGAATGCAAATATGGACAGATACCCTTGCATGTTAGCCTAGTGGATTGGAGTCTTTTTTTTTTTTAAAAAAAAAAGCCAATTGGATTTCAATTAAATAAAAAAAATCAGTTAGTCATCTAAAATTATCATACAGACCCAAACGCTTTTTTTCTTTTTAACCCCCCGCAAATAGAATATCTTGAGGGACTCCCACAGAATACAAATTTTGAACAGATAAAAGAATCACCCAAACCAGTCACCTAAAGCCCTTGTCAATGATAATCGTATGGTCAAGAAAAGAAACACAAAATCGGGTCCACATGAACCGACTTTAACAACCCACTTCCTACGTTGTTAGTTTTTTTTTTTTTTTGTCTTTTCATAATTCTTTTTTGTTAAAATAATATTTTTCCATTTTTTATACAGACACCTCAAAACATTAAAAAAAATAATTTAAAGTATAAAATTAGTTCTTTGAAAAAACCCCGCGTGACTACAAGGCTCTAGGAAACTTCAGTGAAAAAAAAAAAACCATCCAAGGAAAGGGCGGCTCACCTGCTTTTGCATACCGAGAATCGAGACACTTAGGTTTCCCCACCACCAATAGAGTACCGACACGCCCGAGCTATCAGTCATGTTGGGCCCCGCTAAAATTAGAAGCACTCACCACCAGACTGGTTGAACCAGAGAAAATCAATAATGAACAAGTTTCTAAATAGAGAAAGAAAACAAGGTGCTATCTACGCATACACGGATTAATTAAAAATCTCTCATCTTCATTTTGCTTTTTATATAAACACCATCCTCTCAGACGAGTAGAAGAAACCATTTTCAAACCAGGGTGTACATTGTCTTTTCACTGCCTCTTTCCTAGGCGACCCACCAACCCACCAAAACCCTATTTACATTTTCCTTTCTCTTGAAGCCCAGACTTAAGTATAACAACCGCCACTGTTCTCTCCTTTATCTCTTCTTTTTCAATACAAGTAGCAAAAGCCGTGGCTTCTTATTCTTACCATCCTGTCCTTCACATTCATGTTATTTTCTTCTATGTGCTGCAGCAGTACTACTTCATATATACACATCAACATTGACTTAGGGCTAAAACCTCCAATACTGGTCCCTCTCTGTCAGAAGAGAGCTGTGCAGGTATGGGGTTGGAGAAGAGGGGCATTTAGATAACAACATTGTATATATGGGCGTGATCTAATAATCTTTGCTAAAACATTCAGTGTTCTAATATTCTATTATTAGTCCCCCCATCGGGGCTCGGTGGGGGATTCCCTTTCTTCGCTTTGCTGCCCGGTGACTAGCAGGTGTTGGAGGTGGTGTAGAGGGGGAGAAGCTCTGCACTTTGTTGTCATTGTTGTTCTTCTTCGTCTTCATGTACCGCCCATGACTGCTGCTGCTGCTGCTATAAGAGTCCTCAGAATCCGATGCCATGGACATTTGTTGTTTCTTCCTCGTCTGGAAGTTCTTTGATGTACCAACAATCTGCCATGGATACCCAACAAACATTAATACATACTACCCCATTTATACATTGTTCAACTGAGAAGATGTTCATGTTAATGCAGAAACCAAGGACTAGAAGCAAATTCAAAATACTAGAAATCCAAGACCGGTGAGAAAATTCCGGGAAAGGAAATGGGATTTTCAACGCCCACATTGCCTTTTCATTGCTCCCTCTGTACAACGAGAAAAGTCAACATCCTGAAGGCCGTAATCACCCAGCACCAGCATAAAATTCAATTAAGTGGAATTTTCAGAATGCTTGCTGACCAAGAAAAATAACATTGTGGGTTGGCGGGCGGGCGGGCGGGTGGGTCTGAATCTCATATCCCCATTCCTTTCCCAAAACTTTCTCCGTAAACGAAAGGGGAAGGATGAAAAATAAAAATTTGGGACAACGTGATTATACCTTGCACCCAAGAGAGCAGAAGCGGAAGGAATCGAGGAGGCTGCGCTCACAGACCTCGCAGGTGTTGGTTACACCTTTTCCAGGCCTTGGCTGAGGCCTCTCGTTCAAAAACACAACTCTAGCACTGTTGATAACATAAGTTTGGACACCAGTGATGTCTAGCACCTTCTGTATTTCAGAAACCCTTATCACATCATGGTATGAGGACCTCCTTATCTGTACATTCACAGAGAAACATTAAGAGACAGAGTGTTAGAAGACCATGTGAAGCTCATCATAACTCTCTCTTTTTTAACTGTTCAGAATGAAAAAAATGCAAAGCCATATGAGATTTTGCAGGACATGGAAATCCCATTTTTTAAAAAAAAAAATAGAAGAAAGGATTTCATCGATGGCCAAATTTGTCTATTTGGGTGTTTAGAGAATGTAGGGGGAAAAAGGGAAAGTTTTAATTTTGAAAAGGTAAAATCAGCATTCAATTGACTAGATTGAGTAGAGATTTTGAATAACAAATTTAAAGAAAATCATCACTCATCCACTATATATGGAAATAAAAAAAATTAACATATTGGATTTAGAATGTCCAAAAAAAAAAAAACAGAGGGATTCTTTCAGTCCCAGAATAGGAAAGTGAAAAACAAACCTTACAGAACAAAACAGAAAGAAGGAAGGAAGGAAGGAAAATCCAGGACCAAAATCAAAACACTGACAAGAATGAGTAAAAACACAAATACAAAATTGGGAAAACAATTGAATTACCTGAATAGCACGGTGATCCTTGTGGTAGGCAAGGCAGAGAGAGCAAAGAGAACCGTTCATACAATCCAAACAATACATGTTGCATTCACTCTTGTGTGAATCAGCGTGCATCTTACATTGAACAAAGAATCTCTCGCGCAACAAAGGTTTTAGCCATGGCGGCCACCTGTGGTCCTCATCATCAGGTCCTCCAGCTCCCTGCACAATTCAACACAAACAGATTCTTAGTATTAAAAAGAAAAAAGGAAAGGAAGAAAGGTAACAATCTTTCAAGCAGACAACAAAGAAGAAACAACTACTTTTGTACTAAACTCCATTCACCAAGTGAGGTGAGATGCATTTTCCACAAAATCAATTCCAATAACATTTTAAAAAGAAAATGAAAACAAGAAAACCAGTATTTCAAATCCGGGAAAAAAAACAGAAAAGAAGATGGCGAGCTCAAAAGAAAGCAAAGGCATTACCATTATTCTTCTGTTCTTGGGCTTAATAGCGGTTTCTTGGTTTTCGATCGCCAGCTTGAATGACCAAAAAGAAAATGATCAACCTGGTCTCAGAGAGATTGAAGAAAATAATGAAACTTCTTCTTGGTTTGTACTAAGCAGGGGGGAGAGAGAGAGAGGGGAGTGAGGGAGGGAGAGTTTTGTGAATGTATGTGTGATGTGTTGTGTCGGATGCTAAGAAAAGAGGGGAGAAGGCCTTCGGGTCTTTGAGAAATGGAGGCGGCTGGGAGAAATTAAATGGGGGTTCATGAATGAGAGTGTGGTCGTTCTTATCCTCACACAAAGAAAAAGTCTACAAAATCCAAGCCTAGTTCCGAACCCAAACCTATATTAAAATAAGCCATAAAGATGCGTTGGGTGCAAGGAACCCACCTCGTTTTTTCTTTTCATTTTCATTGCATCTTCCCTCCTCATTGGTCTTATCGTATATGCCTTCCCTCACTGCTCCTCTCTTTTCTTTTCTCTACATTACCATTACATATACCAATCATCTAGAATGCCTATGAAATTCACTGTCCCAGTTATCACAAGCTCCGCTAAATTTTCCATTCCAGTCCTCAGCTTTTTTTATTTGCACCCTCTAATGTTCAAATTGACAATCAATTTACAAAAATCACCAGATATACCAAGGTCCTGTCCTGCGGTGCAGTCCAACTTTCCATTTGAGATTTTTTTTAAAAAAAAAGTTTTAAATTAATATTTTTATATAGCTCATGTGAAAAATAAATTCTTAAAAAATAAAAAAATTATTTTAATATATTTTCAAACAGCAACTATTTTATAAAACATCCATCGTACTCTGAAACATACTCTAAATCACCTAAAGAATTCACTGTAGCAAAAGAAAACATGTTAGCAAAATTAGGAATCGTAGACCCGCAGTGGACAGGAAATGGGACATCTTTAATTGGCCGATTGGGCATACCTGATTCTTTTGGTATAAGACCAGTAGTTCTCTAAGACCTGTTTATATCAAGGTTTGTCCCTTATCATGTCATGTTTGGTTACGGTCGGCTAACCCTAATTAAAGAACAAAACCACTTCTATAATTGAGCATTTGTAGGGAAAATGTTACTAAGGTTGAATCCTTATTCCACATTGTCAGAATAATTTAATTGGCATTAAAACTACATCTCATTATTCATTTGTGATTTTTTTTAAAGAGTTTTTTATTTGAAAAAATAAATTAAAATAATATTTGTTTATAAAAACTATTTTTAACATTAGTGTATTAAATTAATTATAAAATATAAAAATTAAATATAAATAAAAAATTCAAACATCCCGGATGTTATTAAAAGGTTACATATTGTTAGGAAAAGGAAAAAAAAAGGCAATCCCAAGGGATTAGTTTAACCGCTATGGAGCTATAATCAATTTATTAACTTCTTGAATTTAAATCTTAGTAGTAAAATCTAAAAAATCATTATATTCATCTAAATGTAGCAAATAAATGTGACTGAGTTGCTCTTGAAGATTATTGGAGAAGAAACTTTATTTTCATTGATGTACGCGCTTGTTCAAGAATATCATTAACTATTGAGAAGATTGGTTTTTTTAAAAAAAAAAGAAAAAGAAAAAGAAAAACACTTAACGGCTGTTTTGGCAACCCCGCAGATTTGTACTTGAAATCTTTTTGAGAACACTAGAAGAAGGGGCCGGAGAGGATCTAGAACATTTAGACAGAAGCTGCTTCCAGTACATAAGAAGGTAGATATTCACGAAGATATGACATTTTATCTTCTTACCCCAAGCACTCGACGCGGAAAAAAATGCTTATAATATCAGCTATTTAACATGGCACTGGCTGTAATAAATTAAAAAAAAACAAATGGAAAATTAAAATCGAGTCTTTTAAAAATATCAGTTGTAATACCCTAGTCTTTGTAATTTGGGGGGTAATTATACTATTCTTTTTTGTATATTTTATCGGCAAGGATATTGTTAATTAAGTTACGAATGAAATTGAATTCCTCATCCAGAAGTACTAGGTGGTTATCCATTCCCATGTATCTATATATAACACGGCAAAACATTTTATTTATTTATTGTTTGGGGGTGGGGGGTAATATTGAAAGTACTCAATCATCCATACTTTGATAAAATAAATTGAATGGTGTTTTTTTCACTTTGAAATATAGTATAACAACTTGTATGATATGCTATAAATTCCATTTATATTAAAACTAAAAGGAATTAAAGGAGTGTTCCTATCATATATTGCTGTGTAGCCGATTTCAAATGAGTTTTCGCATCTAAATCAAATTCTTTTGTGATCAGACTTCAGACAACTTATTTGTTTTATATTTAAAATGGTATATCGAGAGAGTGTTATATCTATATATATATATATAATTGATGAGGTTGGAAGAAAATCACAAAATATTAAGGAAATTTGGAAGCTAATAATTGACGGAAATGATATAAATAGACAGATGTAACTAGTAATTACAGGAAATCACGAGCATATATCTACAAAAACAAAATCACTTATTAGGCTTAAAAAACTCTCCGATGCTAAAATTAACAAAGATGTAGGAGAGATGGTGCCTTAGAGGTCATGATATATGTTTGAGTTTGTAAAAAGTGATAAAGAAGATAAGAATACAGGAAAATAAATTATGTTCATGTGATTACTTTATGGTTCATGTACGTTTATTTATCCGTATATGAACCACCCCAACTTGTATAAAGATAGTGAGTGGGAAAAACACTATTTTTGTATGGCAAGACTATTGTACACAAGTCATGAATTACTGTGAATTGAAACTGGGAGTTCATAGTTCTGCCTTTCAAAAAGACATAAAAAATTGGCTTTTAGATTATGATGATCTTTTCTTTAAAAAAATGCTAATAATAATAATAAAAGATTTCATAAAAAAATAACAAGGAGATATGAGTTTCCACTAGAAATAAGTTTTTTTCACCCCTTAATTTAAATTATAATATTTTTGTGAATATTTATTTTAAATAAAAACTACATAAATAAAAAAAAAAGAACTTGGCTTAAAAAAACAAATTTTATTCTTTGAAACTCTTTCAGATATTTGTTTTAGGTACCATATAATTAAAAAGGAATTAACTTTGAAAAAATTTCTCTAGCATTCGTGCAATGCCAACTCCACTCTTCTTCTTTTTTTTCTTTTGAATAAAGGTTTGGCCATTATGTCTACAAAGGATATTGATATTTATATGAAAATAGTAATTTACATGGAAATAGTACAGTAACATTTCTAGTGTTTTCATAAAAGAGATTTCGCAAATGTGATTAACGGGTATCAAGCAGTATTAATTAATATGGAATTAGATTACGAGTGCAAATTTTATTATTTCACAAACGAAATAAAAAGTTATATATATATATATATATATAATATAATATGCTCCACATTTGATACGTTTCCATGATGGATTGATTTTGCCTTAAAAAAATACCAAGTAGAATTGATTTTGAGTAACGTGCATGGACCGGGCCTTTTGGGAGGTCAAAGGACCAATTAGCCATTTTCCCATTAAAATTTTTATTTGAAAAAAACAATTATATAATAAACTAAAACAGGCGGGCATTTTAGACCGTGCACTTTTTACATTCCGTTGTTTACGTGAGATTGCTCAGCCATTTTTTATCCCTAATTTTTCACTTACAATTTGATCATTGAATTTTATTTATTTTTAATTCTATCATTATAAGTTATATTATCACAGTTTTATATCATGAAAGCAATCTCAATTTACATCATGTATGATGTGATAAAATATTGAAACATTAAATTAAAAAATAAAATTTTAGATTAAATTTTAAAAAATAACAAAGAATACAATCAAAAACTACACACTTGAAAAAAGTTAAACATAACACTTTTTTATTTTTACTATTTAAAGAACATGGAAAACTTCAACCTAATCTCTAAAGTTTTTTATTTTTTTCAATTGGTCTAGTAAGTTTATTTTTATTTTAAAATATTTAGTCTCTATTATTTTAGGTTTTTATATTTCATTCATAAACTTTATCTTCTTACCTTTCAGTCCTTGGTTATTCATTATTAAGGTAAAAAAGAGAAACTTGATGGGAAAAAAAAGGGAGAGGAAAAGCATTTGGCTATCTAAATCCCAATAGAAAAAATAAATTAATCTTGATATAAAAAAAAATGATCTTGATATCAACAACTACATCTTATAAAGGTTAATTTAATGAAAATGGTTTTTTCCTTTAACCATGCTAAAGAAAATAGATTGGAGTTTAAAGAGTTTTTAATTTGATTTTATTTTAAAATTTTAGATTGTTTGGAGGTGAAAAGGGTTTATTGAGGCTTCAATAATATATTTGAGGTGTTTTTTTAATGAAAACAAGTTAAAATTTAGTATTTTTAAAAAATAAAAAGACTCATACCCTGTGCCATTATTTTTATAAAGAATTATATTATTTAATAAAATATCAATGTTTAAAAATCACATAACACATAGAGAAAGATAGAAAAACACAAACAAGAAGAGAATATATCTATCTATGTTACATTAAAAAAATAGTAGCATTTGGTTCCCCTCCATATTTTCTTTTTTCATTGATAGTGCATGTCATGTAAAGATGATTAGTTCGTCGTCAATAATCATTTTTTTTCCTTTCATTTCTCTCTCATATTCCAAAAAAATCAATTATAATTCTTATTGTTGTTGGTTTTAGATTCAATTTTTTTAGTTTTGAATTTTTTTTAAGTTTTATTTTTTTTAAATTTAATTTTTCAATTCTAAATTCTAAATGTAAGTTTTTCAATTCGGTTCTTCTACTTTGATTCCTTTTTTTTTTATCTCATTTGCTCTTTTATAAAAGTTTTAGTGGTTTTCAATTATATCTAGTTTTTTATTTTTTTTCAATTAGAATAGTAGTAATTTTAATTTGGTCCTTTTATTTTGATTTTTTTTGTTAAAGTTTTTATGGTCTTTTATTTTATCCTTCAAATCAAGTTTTTTTTCCATCTAAATAATAATAATAATAATAATAATAATAGTGAATGATTCTCAATTCTAATTTAGAATAATAAATTATAAAAAAAATATAAATTACATTTTTTTAATAAATTCTAAATGAATATAAATTTGAATTCTAATAAAATAATATGAAATAAAAGATGATATATATATATAGTCTAATAATTAGATATAATACGTTATTAAATATAAAAGGGATATATTAGATTGGTAGTAAGAATGGTACTAAAAAGAATACTTGGCGTAGCTATTCATTGATAGAATTTAGGTAATATGTGTCAATATCAAGATAAAAAAAATAAATATAATTAAATAGTATTTTTTTTGTGTTAAGAAGAAAACACATTAATAATAGTGGTGATTGTTATAATAATAAAAAATTAATAAATAAAACAACTAAAATGAAAGGAGATTTTCCTGTAACCATATGAAAATCTACTATTCACTATAATAATCAAGTTACGGTATATTCTTTCTAAAAAATTACTTGTCGTAGAGTCAATAATATTTGCAGGGTATTCAGTGGGTCATGGGGATTAGTCGTGGTATGCGTAAGTTGGCCCGGACACCCCACGTAAATAAAAAAATAATAATATTTTTATATTTTTTTATGGTTGATTAATGATTGTAAACTTGGCCAGGAGCATTTTTACTTATTCAATATTTTTTATTATAGTAAAATAACAAAAATATCTTCAAGGATAAATAAATCATCACAGTGCGGCAAGGGTATCTTGAATTTCTTTTTATAAATAGTTAAATTACACATGCTTAATTGAATTAAAAAAATATAAGTAATTAGAATTACAGATATTAAGATCTTTTAATTTTGTTTATTTTTTATTAATTGTAGATTTGATTAAGAGTAATAATGTAATTTAATATTTAAATAATATTTTTAAATTTAAAAAGCTTCTGGGATGTTTGGGTCAGCACGTGTTTTAATCTGTGTGTGTGGTATTTTTTAGTAGTAAAAAATATGTTTTTATTGTATAATTTTATTTTTTGATGTCTTATCTCTTATTATAAGTAAAAACATGTATAGTCTAAAAATAAATAATATTATTCTAGCTTTAATTAATATTGTTTTAAATATGACTGATTTTTTATGCCTTTTTAACTTTATTTTAATATTATTTTTTATATATAAAACAAGTCAATAAAAGTACGAGCATCAAAACTAGTTAAACATTGTAGCGAACAATAAGATAATGTTTAAGTGCACATAGATTCCTCTATTTTATGACTATCATCCTGTCTAGAAGCTGAACTAGTCGATAACTAAAGATTCCTCCCACTCACATTTGTGCCTCTTTTTTTTTTCGACTTTTCATGAAAAATACATATCTTTCTGCGATTTGTTTCGATAAAAGACAGACAGATCGATAGTAAAAGTTTCTAGAAAGTTACGCCTCTAAGGAGTTGCCAATAGCCAGCACAAATTCTAAGGCTGGTGATTAACGATTACTCAAGGATTTTTTTTTTCTTTTTAAACCATCGTTTTAATTTCTCATTGGTATATAATATATATTTGTTTTTGAGGTGATACTGTTAAATGCTGTTAAACCATTATTATCTTCCTTTTTTACAAAAATATTTTTTTTATTTTAAATTATATTGTATGTTATTAAATAATTTTGATATATTTATGTTAAAAATAAATTTAAAAAATAAAAAATATATAATATTAATGTATTTTTAAAAGAAAATATTTTATAAAACATCTAATATTATAATATTAAATACTATTATAGAGTACACGGGGAGTCCGATAGCTTTTGTATTTTCTTTCAATAAAAAAAATAAAAAGGTTATCCATTTGGATTCATTAACACCACTATTTGCAGTTGAAATGGTAGGGAGGATCTTTCTTCATTTCGCTTTGCTTATTTTTGCGGGAACTAGATCGTGTGCAAGTACCCGATCGATCGGAAACAAGTCATGATACCGATCCCATCTATATATGTTTGACAAACATGCAGTGTTATGCTTCTATTTGCTAGACCTCTTTCGGATTTAGGGCTCTGATTTTTTTTTTAATTTATCCAATAATTTCAGGAGATTCAGGTTGCTCAAAGTGGTTGTGTGAAGTTATTTCTTTGGTTTTATTTATTCTTCTGAGTTCCTCCACCACTAATATTGCTATCCTTATTAGTATTTCTGATACTGGGATTCAGCTACAGTTGTGGCTTGTTTCAATGGAGCTGTGGCCCTCCAATAAGCCAGTAGGAATGTTGGTCGTCTATGGCATTTGAAGCTGGAACATCTCTAATCTTAACTCATCTGTCCACCCATCCAGTGCTGGTAATAATATCTGAAAAGTCTAAGAATAATCATGAAGTAACGCGCGCGCGCTCATCCTGCAATTGGTGAAAACTTTGAGGAGAATTTTATGATGATTATAGAAGGAAATTCTTGAATTAGTTTTAAAATTATGATGATTTAAGTAAATATGTAAAATTTAGATTTTTGTGGAAAATTATCTATTATATAATTTCATAACATTAAATATATTTTTAAATTCAACTATTAGATTGAACTTGAAAAGTCTCTTGAAATATTTCTCTATATTATATTAAAATTTTAGGATAATTGAGAATATAAAAAAAACTAGGGAAAGTGCTAATTGTTGAAAAAATATAAAAATTAATATATAGACTTATCAATGGTATTATTGTAATTTTAGCCAACTTTTACTCCTTGCCACTGTTGATAGCCATTAAACAATAGAGGATTATTCATTGTTTTAATTATTCTTCAAATCTAGTGTTTATTCTTTCTAAAAATTTAGGCTCGAGGGAATTAGAAGAGATGGAAGTTGTCTAATTTTTATGATATTAAATGTTTACGAATTAATATGAAAATTTAAAACATGGCTAGTAACATAGAGTTTGTTTGGGTGTATGAATTTCATGTATGAAAGTTAAGAAATTTACTCACGTATATGAAAACTTATTGAATTAAAATGTGTGTGGTGTTTTGGTATTAGTGATATGAAAATTAACATACTTGAAAATAAATTTAATTATTATATTTATTTATAGTTAAATTGTTGGTGTACTTTGAGTAAAGGATTTTGAGAATTATTTGGGAAAATGTCTTTAATATATAAGATATGCAATGATGGTTATTAGTAATAATTATGATAAGATTTCAAAGAAATTTAAAGGAGGAAAAAAAACCTTAGGGCCGACCATGAAGGAGTCCTTATAAATAATTAATTAATAAATTCTTATGAATTGTGACTTAATTGCATGAATTGTTAATAGGTTATTGTTATTTATGAAATGATTATCAAATTCTTGTGTTGAAGCATGTTTAATTGCGTGGATGAGTTATATACGTAACATTGGTTTATTGTAGCAATATATGATTTTGAATGTGTTTAGTGTGTTGTGTGGAAATAAATAGTGTTCAAATTGTGTGTGAATTTATTAAATATATGCTTGAAAATAGGTTTAGGAAGAAATAATATTTGATAAATGTTATTGGAATTGATTGAAAGGTTAGTGGTGAATTTTGAGAAATTTAAAAAATATATCTAAATGTAAAATGATTGATGATGTTCCATGTCTTGTATATTGATAAAAATAATATATGGGATACTGTGAAGTTGTGTGAATGAGAAATGGAGTATGTAAAATTGAAAAAAATTAATATGTTGAGGAAATTATATTTTAGAAATTTAATTACGTTGAAATGTTTTTGATGTTCTAAATTATGTTTAGAAATACTTAAGTCTTTTGTTAAATTTTCAACAAAAATTTCTAAGTGCTTAAATGTTTTGTGTTAGATATATTGAAATGTTGAAATTACAAAAATTTGTTAAATGAAGTGAATTGTATTAGTTTTGTTATTTTAATGATATTAAGGTTACTTAAATTTGATTATCATTATTGTATATTGGATTTGATATATGCATCATTAATTTGGAATTTCAAGAAGATTAAAATATATGAAATTATATGTTAGGTTGTAAGGTGAATGAACATTAATGGTTTATATTTGGGAGTTATAGGAGAAACATTTATGTTTTGTATATGGTCGCGAGAGCGGTAATATTTTACATGTGAATTGTAGTGAATCGTAATAATGATAACCATCATGTGAATAGAAATCAACTACAATGGTGGTATCCAATATATAAATTAAAATTTGATTGCAATTACAATTACTACTATATAGAGAGAAACTGACTACCACGATAAAAATAAGTATATATAAATTGTAATGATTCACAACAACAGACCTTGTACCACAATATTTATGACCCAACTACATAAGCGTGGATTATCGATAAGATATTTTATATGTCGGTCATTTGAGCGGGGGGGTATTAATCAAATGTGTAAAGAATCGACCATATGAGGGGGGGCTATGGTTTTGGAAAATATTTAAGTCGGCAACAAAAATAGTGTCTAATGTTAAAATCAAACATAATGTAAATATTGTTATAAAGAAAGAAAATAAGTGGTAGGTAAGATATGTATATAGAGTAGAAAAATGATATATTAACATTAAATAGACTACGACTGTGGAAATTGAATATGTGAAATTAGAATTTGATAACAATGGTGGAATGTAATGTGTGAAAGTTTAAATTATTTACAATGACAGGTTGACACGTTTAAATATTGATGTTTTTTTAAAAAAATATAGGAGTGTCGAAATAATAAATAACTCGGCAAGACTGGAGTTGAACCACAAAAAGGTTAATTATATAAATTATAAATAATAATGATGATGATGATGATAATGAG
Source organism: Populus ilicifolia (assembly GCA_015708895.1). Lineage (NCBI taxonomy): Eukaryota > Viridiplantae > Streptophyta > Magnoliopsida > Malpighiales > Salicaceae > Populus > Populus ilicifolia. Next base: position 413,665 of record SRLM01000142.1, read on the forward strand.
GAGAAGGAGGACTTTAAGATATAAGATTAATGTAAGGATTAAATAAGGATAAAATAATTGTCAAGACTAGAGGATTTACTAATGATATTTCAAACAAGTATAGTATAAACTCTTTTTATTACCCAACTGGAAACTACATACAAAGAAATTTTCAATCAAATTATAAATTTTAATATAATTATATTAGTTATCTTATTCGAATAATATTAATAACAAATCAAGTTCTTTTCGTTGTATAGGTGTCGGTTATACTATATGGTTGAGTTGTGAAAATCCAAGTATTTTTTTAAGAAAAAATAGAGATCCGTGGGCATCAATAGGAGATTTTGATAAGATGCTTAAATTATTACAAATAATGTATGAGCAAAGTTTAAAGCCTTAAAACAAGAAGTGCATCTTGTATTCTTTACTTTGGTGTTAGTTTTATATAATAAAACTCTTGCTATAGTATATATATGATCTTATTTCACATGTTTCTTTTGTCATCCACCTATCCTTGCAACTAGATGTTATGGTTGTGTTAAGGAGGTGAGGGTCTTTTTTGTTTATATTTCATGTGAGTGCTATTGCTTAAGGTGAATGGGGTAAAAACATGAAGATTTGTGTAGTTGAAAATAATTATCTAATATCAAGTCTTGTTTCTAGTTGTCTGGATTATTTTTTATGCCATAGTAATGATTAACAAACTATTTATATGTTTCCTTGGAGATCATTGATGTTGGCTTTTGAAGAATATTTAGCTTAATAATGAGATGCTATGAATTTCAATTTTGGCTTATAAATAAACATTTTAATGTAAAAGTTTCAACTAAAAAAAAAACTAATGAAGAAAATAAATAAGGTGTGTTTAAAAATTTGAGTATAATGCATTCAACTAGATAAGAAATTGCATTCATAGTAATGCATGATAAACTCGTGCATTTTCTTGAATATTGATCAATTACCTAAATTGTTTTGTTTACATGTGATTTTCTCCAATTATGCAATCCTAAAAATTATTATTTGAATAATTGAATGTTATTTTAACCATTGTTATAGTTAATTTTTATTAGTGAAATTACTTATAAGGTCATTACTTGTTATTTAAAAAAAATATTATTTGGTTGATGTTAAATATTTAAATGTTTAAAGATTTTTAGATCCATACAAAGGTAAGAGATATTACTTACTTGATTTTTGATGTTGAGGACAACTATGAAGTTGGGAAAAAGTGTTCAATCATGCACACTCATCGTTAACCAATGTGACAAAACATTCATTTAGAGTATGAACAAAAAATTGAGAATTTTGCAAAACATGTTGACTTATCCATACAAAAACACAAGATCAAATTATAATTATGTCAATAACACTATATAATTATATTAGATCCAAGTCATAAGAAGATATGATATTTGTAAAATTTAATCACTATCTTAATTTTATTTTCGATGATTTCTTAAATGATGTCATTTCACGTTCAAGAAGCTATGAATACTAGAGGCTTTCTCAAATGAATTATGTTATGAGATTGCAACTAATTTAATGGGATGATAAAAGTAAGGCCTTAATATCATATTGTTTTATTTATGATGTATTAATAATTTAATGCACAATAATGTAATTCGAGACTATAAAATTACCACATGTTATTTTTTATCATTTTCTTATCAAAATCACTTTCAAAAATAGTTTTAACCAAATATATTTGAACTTTATTTTACTTAACAATAATTTCAATTATATTTTTAAACAGAAATATATTATAATCTAGTCAACCACTATTACAAGTAATTTTCTTGATTTTAAATTATAGCCGCAAAAAATATTATAATACCAAATACATTTTAAAATAAATGTGTGTTTGATATTGTGATGTAAGATGTTTTTCAATTAAAAATATATTTAAATGATATATTTTTTAAATTTTTTTATTTTTTATATCAATATATAAAAATTATTAAAAATAAAAAAATATCAATTTGATATTTTTTTAAAATAAAAAACAATTTAAAAAATAAATTACAATGTAAAAAACAAAACTTCACTGCCCAACTTGTAAAGAAAAACATGTTGTACACCTCCAAACAATTGTAGTACAAGTACGAATTGCTCATCGCCTTTTTTCGTAACTCAATAGTTTTAGGAGGAATTAATCGTCGTTTCATTGTTTGAAGTTTTCAACCAGTTTTGAAAGAGCAATCAAGTTCATCAACCAGATTTGTCAATTTTACAAGAAACTCGACAAATCATTTACTCTGATTCAATGCCCACACAACAGTCTATAATAACTATTCTTCACTTAAATTACAGATATTATCATGACACAATAATAAGTCAAGACTAAAAATTATTCTTTAGGCGTGTATGACGGTTTTAGTTGACCAGAGATGGCTGGCTATTGGCTAGCATTTGGAGTCAAAAGTGAACTTTGAACCCTCGGTCACGACACACAAGGCATGACCGCGCAGCCCTCTCTCTTGTGCTTTCGCTTTGCTTTATGACGTGCTTAGCACTTAGCAGCGATTCACCATCACTCGGAAGCGACGGAACCCACTAAAAAGCCCTGTTCACTCCCAAATACTACGGCGTTTCAGTGTTATTGTGGGCTCTACCCTTTGCACAGTTGGGCCCCCTTGTATATTACTAATAATGTGGTGGGCCCGCCCTTCCCGCAGCTTCGAGGGGTTTCGATTTGTGGGTCCCTCCCTACTGCTCTAGTGGCCGGCCAAGTGGTCTCAGCGTACACGCCGTTTATTTTTATCGTCTACTTTGTTGGATTGTTTCGCCAATAAGTAACTATTCTTCCACGTAGTTTGTACGTCAGAATTTGAAAATTATATTCTTTTTTTTTTTTTTGAAGGGTAAAGAATCTAAAGATCACATAATTTCTTATAGTTTTCTCAGTATTTCACTCAGTGCATCTAATCCCATCTCACATTTAAAAGGACTCTTTTATTATTTTTATGATAGCTATTGTCGAAAGCTATCGTTACAAATATGAAATACATCGCCACCTTATTCGTAGCATAGGACAATGGATTTAGGGTATTCTAAAAACAAAATAAAAATTGTTATTATTTTGGAGTAATTCATTTATTTTTCCATGATGTACTTTTCAGTTCTCCATCATGTATTTTATACTAGACAATCACCTTATTAAACTTAATTAAAAAGAGATAAAGCCCCTTGGAAAAACACTGTAGCTCAACACTAATTTATACTGTTAATTGGAATAGTTTAATGATGCCAACAAAAACTTCATACCAGCTCTCAAGGGTATTAAAAATATTTTACAGGATCCATTTGTTATTATTGAGTTAATTAGAAATATGTAAGTATTTTTTTCTTTATTACATAGTAAAATGATCAAAATATTCTTGGAAATAAAAATAAAATATAAAACCAAGGGATATTTTTATATTTTAATAATATTTTTTTTTGTTACTATAATTTCAACCGAGGATTAATTTGGTGTTTGTCTAAGTATAAAAAATAATGAACAATTAAAATTCACAGTAAAACTACAAAAAAATCCATAAAAAAAATCAATAGTCAAGGGGATTTTTTATCTTTTCATAATTTTTTAATTATTAATTATTTTCACAAATAATTTAATATTTAACTAAATGAAAAATAAAAATAGATAGCACACATCAACACATAAGAGGTATTTATGTTTTTTGAGCAACATGTATTATGCCTTCTAATATCTAAAAATACCCTCTTGCTATGTTATTGAAAGTGTTGTTATATCTTCTTGGTTTTGAAGTGGTGCATGTTAGTGTTAGTGATCTAGTTTGTTACTGATCAGTTTTGTTTCTATTTTTTTCTTTCTCGTCTCTGAAAATTACATGTTGACTTTCTTGGATGTTAATATTTCAACTTTAATCCTTGTTATTTTAATTATTAATTTATATTCTTGATTTTTTATACAAATTTTATTTGTTTTTAATTTCATCATTTCATTATATATATATATATATATTCAATCTAGACCTCATTCTTTTGATTTTTTTAGTTTCTTTTGCTAAATTTATCTTTTTTTTCAATCAAATATAAAATTTATTTTAATCTTTAGTCTTTTAATTACTATTTTCTTAATATTTTTTTATAATTGAAATAATTTTTTTTAATTCCATCCTTCAATTATTAGTTTTTTTTTTAAATGGATGCTTCTAGTTTAATGACCTATATCACGAGTTTAAAAAATTAATATTATTTTTTAAAAAAACTTTAAAACTCTTTATATTTTTTTAATGGGATTTTTTATCTGGGCTGCAAGTTTATCATGATATTTTAAGTTGACTAGATTATAATTATCATAATTACAGGTTTATCATGCTAACTCGAGTTAATAATAACTTATTTTTATTTTTATGTTATTTTTATGTTATTTTTTTATATTTAATAACTTATGAATTAAAATGCATCATTTTATTCTTCTGGAGAAACAAAATTCAGCAGGTTTTCCTAATTTCTTTCCTTTTTAAATTTAATTCATTTATTATCATTTTATTTTTTTTGGTCTATTTGAAATAACATCAACTTATTCAACCCAATAATATTTATCATCAAATCACTTATTATTTTTTTTAAAAAAACACACACTCGTGATACATGAACATCATTTATTATGCAAAAGAAATTAATTCAGCCCTACAGCTAATTGCGGGCATCAAAGCTTGTATATTGATTGCAATTGCTCGCGTGTGAATTTTAAGGTGTTTGAGATTGAGGTGTGATGAGTTTTTTAAAATAGTTTTTTATTTAAAAATATATTTAAATAATTTTTATTTTAATGTTTTTATTAGTACATCAAAACTATTAAATAAATATCAATATAATATTTTTTATACTAAAAACATTTTCGAAAAGTATTTACAAGCAGAATAAGAAGAGATTATTTGTTTTTACATTTAAAAAATGCTTTTAAAAAAATAATTTTTATTTTATTTTTAAATTGTTTTGATACGGTAGTAATAATTTTTTAAAAGTTCAAGACTGTCGGTGGCTTTTGCCTTTCTTTTATGTTTATATATTTTCTTTCATTTTCTTAATATTGTTTTCAAATTTGTTGCTACCGCTTGCACAATTAAGAGTTATCCCAAAACTCTATTAAAGGCGCGGTCGAAAGATTCAAAGCACGCAACCAAGTTGTGCAGAAAAAGACGTAAACCAAATTTTAACAAAAATGATTATGATGCTACATTAAATAACTATTATAGAAATCGATATTAGAGGTTGTTGATTAAGGTAAGTTTATTTATTTTTATGAAATTATTTTTTAACATTTCATATATTTATTTTTTATTAAAATATTAATTTATTTTTAGAAAAGTATTTTTCTTTTATTTTAGGTGTAAAACATTTTTTAAAAATTATAAAAAAATATAAAATATCATATTATTTGTTGATTATATCAAATTTTATTTTTAATTTTTTTAATTTTTATATATTTCTTTTATTTTTTATAATAAAATATTTTTATTTATCAAAATTGATTCTCATTCTTTTCATTGTTATTTATTTTATTTGAGATAATTTATAAAATTATTATTTTTTTAATTTTATTTTTCATTCAACTTTTTAATTTGTAAGATTTGTTCCTCGTTATTTGAATAAACTTGAAAAAATAAATCATTAATAAGTTATTTTTCAAATCATTTTCCATGACATGACTAAGCATTAAAAAATATTTTTCAGTTTATTTTACATGACATTACCAAACATAAAAAAATAACTCATTTTTTTTGTAATTCACTTTTCAAGAAAATCACTTTTTTAAAAGAAACTACTATTCAGTAAATAAACACGGGCTAGGTAAAAATCTAAAGGGAGTAGGGTTTTAAATATAGAGTTAACATTGTTTATATATAGACAAAACATTGTGGATCTACTTTGTAACTTTTAACAATTTATTTTGATCCGTAATGTTTAATTTAGGGTTATTTTATCATAATTGAAGGCTAGTTAGTTTTGATTTTTTAGTCAATAATAGAATTAAAAAAATAGAGACTAGAATGAAAAAGACACAAACATGAATAGTGAGTTAGAAGTTTTGAGAAAGATACATTCTAGTCTTTGCATTTTAAAAATAACATAAATTATACAATTTCAGTATTTTAATATTTTCATATTAAATTTTGGTATAACAGTTTATTTTTGTCATTTTCTAATTTATGGTTGAGAGAGGAAAGAGAAAGGCCACTAAATTTCAATGATAAAGAGAAAAAGGATGTTATGAACACTAATTAGATCACCAAAATAATTGATTTTTTATGTCCAATGGTTTAATTTTATTAGGAGACTTCATATTAGTTTTTATGTTACCTTTAAAATTCATGAAAAAACATATATGAGCTAGTTTTGGTTTTTAGTTAATTTCAATTTTTGGATGGTTTTTTGGTTTTTTTCAAGGCAATAAACAAGTTTATCATGGTTCTTAAAGTTTTTTATATATGTTTTGGTTAAAAAATGAGTTGAAAATCAGGAAAAAACTAGATGACACGTCATCTATTTAAAAAGAAAAAAGAAATTAGAACGGTTATCACCCCAGATAAAAAAAAATGGCCTAGTTGCGCAAGATTAACAAGGCAAGCCCTCATTTGGGCCTTGACAAATGGGCTAGATAGGCAAGTCTAATTTGCCAGACCAAAAAATACCTAAAATTTTTTAAAAAAGAATCTTTTTTTATATGCTTTTTTTTTGTAGAATTTTGTAATATTTTTAGATTAATACTTCTTATCCTTTTTATTTTGTTTAGAGAGTCTCTTTTAATTGATGATTGTTTTTTTATTATTTATTTAATTTTTTAAGAGATTTTTTGATTTATCTATAATTTATAATATGAATTTTATTTAAGAGGTTTTCCTGATTTATCTAATATATTCAGCCATGTATAATATTTTTTTTCCCTTTTAGTTTATTGAATCAATTTAAGTATATGTTTATTTTTATTATTTTTTGATTGAATAAAAAAAATAATAAATACAATCAGATAAACATCTCTTATCACAAAATTAGATATTTTAATTTACAATTGTCTCTTGATTTTTTTAATTTTATTTTTGAGTTATTGTTTATGTTTTTTTTTATTTATTAACACATAAAGTTTTCAATTTATTTGATTACATGTATGTATATAAATTTTATTATTTTGACTTATATTATTTTAACTACAAAAACATGTAAAAAAAATCTATATATATAAAATTATTTTTTGATAAAAATCTTATTTGTAGCGGAACATAAGTCAGGTATTCAATTAAGGTTGATAATGAGTACCACAGATCAAGTTGTTGTTTTTCTATTGGTATAGCCACACCTTATCCATTATTCATTAGATGCAAGATATAAATATTTATATTTTATCTAGCGATTTTTAGATATCTATTACATGATTATTATTTATTATTCTACAAAAAGTAAAATAGTAATACAAAAATATTTGAAGGGTGTGTATACATATATTAAATAATAAAGTTACACACACATATTTTTTTGGGTTAAAAAAATATAAATGTCTTATAAATGTATAGACACCCCCATATAAAATAAATATATATCTTGAATTAAATTCGAGTCAAATTTAATAATATCTATATTATATTTTTTTTAACTATCAGATAATATAATTATCCAAAAAAAAAACTCAATCATTCTTGTTCAACAAAAATATTATGATGTTACGTGAAATAATAAAGATAGAAATTGATATTACAGGTTGATGATGGGAGAGAGAGGAGGTGACAACAAGTGTGGCTTCAATAAATTGCCACGAGGATCAAGCAACGTTGTTTCCATCTTATTGGCTTCCTTATCTCTTTCCTTTTCAAAATTACGTGTAACTTCAAATTCGGCAAAAATCATTTGTCTCTCCTCTTTAGGTCGGCCGGCCAATTAACGAGATGTTCTTTAACACTGTTTGAAAATAACATTCCTTTTCTTTTATTCCCTTGATATCATTTGCTATAAATCATAAGTATGAGATTTAATCTTTTAATCACTTGATTATTACATACATATGAACTACACAAAGAGTGAGTTTATGTTTGTATTTGAGTATGTGTTGGGGGTCATGTAAAAAATAATGTTGGAGTCACGGAGAACTGTTTAAAATTGTTATTAAGTTTGGTTTAACCTTGAACAAATCCTTTATCCAGCTTTGTTTGTTTTGAAACAATTTTTATAAAACAATATGTAATAAAAAACAAACTCAAGTTATTTAAATCTTAAATTTATCAATTTAACCAATTGGACAAAATAAAATTTATTGATTCCCTTATGCCCATCTTTACTTTAAACAAGAATATATATTTTTTTTTAACAAAAAAAAACTTTGATTCCAACTATTGAGTAGTAGCTAGAAAATTAGGACAAATTTATTTTACTCAAAAACCCCATTTATCAAGCTATTTTCACCTAATACATACTTTTGTAACATTAAAAAATAAATTATTAATCTAAAATCCTCAAAAATAGTCTAAAAACACTAAATCAAACAGGGTTAAATTTTTTAAAAAAACTTTAATTTATTTTTTTCTTATAATATTGAGGTTTGAAGTAGTCATTATCAAACTTTTTTTATTGAATAAAACTCATTAACACTAAAATCAATCTTTTTAGTGATTGTATTAAGTGAAAGCCTTTCAAATCCAGGGATTGGAGAAAAAACAAAAAGGAAACTTCTGGACCAAAATTAAATTCACAAAAAACTATAAGGATTCTAAAGGAAGGAGAGATAAAGTAGGAGTAAAATAATCTTTTCCCCTAAATTTTAGATTGGACATTATATTTCTTTATATGTTATGGTGTGGCCCTCTTTTATTAATTTGATTAATTCTCAATAAAATTTAACAGATTAATTTTTAATTTTATTATTGAAAATTACAATTAAAAAACAAAATTGAAGAAGAAAATAAATGTTCGGTGGAGCTACCGTGAAAAACCCGGCCTTTTAGAGTGTAATTGTTTTTGTGTTTAAAAGCATTTTTGAAATATTTTGAATATGTTTTTGCTACCAATTAGTACTTTTTATGATTTAAGATCATTTTTATGTCAAACATAATTTTTTTAAAAATAAAAAATATTATTTTTATACATTTTCAAATGAAAATCGCTTTAAAAAATAACTATTATTACAATGTCAAACATTACCTTAATATATTTAAAGCAATTTGAGGATCGTCGTTAAAGGGAGGTTTCAAAGTAGTTGTAAAATTTTAAACAACATCGACACTTTCAAAAAGATAATATTAATTTTCTTTTATTGTTAGTCTAGGTCACAAATACCTCTCGCATACATGAAGCATAACATCATCTTATTTTTCCCTAGATAGTTAAAAAGATACTTAACATCCATTATATCATATAACTTTAAATTTTTAATTAAAACATATAATTATTGAACACCCCTATTATTTTAGTGTTGATATGAAATCCTTAGAACCATGTTATATGTAGAACTAGTTTTACAAGGTTGAACATAATTTGCAATTATATTTGCTTGAATATCTATTGTCCAAACTTAGATTACAAGATTCATTACTTCTAAAATATTTATCTTTTCTAGATTTGGGATCTCCATTTCATAAACCTCTAAAAAATCTCAATAAAATCAATAATGATAATGAATCTTGAAAGCTCCCATGATCTCCACATCACAAGGTTAAGCTTTGATGTTGTGTTGGGTGGTAAGAAAAATAACTCAATAATTTTAAAACCTTCAACCATTTATTTTTATATCATGTTGTCAAATATATTATATGAATAAAATCTCAATTATCCATACTAATTTTTAGGCATGATACTCAATGTTTATATTGCTCAAGTTCACATTTTTAAAACATTGTGGTTTAGCATTCTTGAACCATAAAGAAATCCCAGAAAATAACAATTGTAAGTCTTTTCTTTATCTTATTTCTTACTTTAAGTTATTTTGTTATAAGAGAATAATTTGGTTATACCTCATAGCACAATCTTGTTTCATCCCGAATCAAAACATATTTATGAAAAATCAATCTAGTTTCTCTTTTATAAACAACAAATTTATCTTCATAAGTTCTATAATAATTAATCTACTTTCTCCAAAAAAAAATTGATGCATCTTTGATGCCATGACTTCATTTGAAGCACTTATGTTAAATTGGAGAAAAAAAATGGATTTCTCACGTATCAACGAGGTATATCATTTTTATATAAGTTTTTTAGCATTCTCCGTGATTAAATTTTTTATTATGTTCACATATTTTTCAAATTGAATAAACCACTTATAGAAAGCTTTTTACGTCTTTGAAAATTTTATGATTTTGTGTCATTTGGCATCACCTTTTCTAATATTTTTTAAGGGAAACTTCGATGAACTTTTGATCGTATTTAACTTTGTTGGTTTGCTCACTTGTAAGTTAAACTTTTTTTATACTCTTTGTTTAATTTCTTTTGAGTGCAAGTTGGATTTCTATGTACGTGCTCATGCAATACTATACACATTTCATTCATCATTGTGTTTAGCTTTACCATTTGTAATATTGTATGCTTTTTTTATAAATATTTTTGCTTGACTTAATGTTAATGATAATTCATAATACAATAATTATGTAAACAATAAACTAATTTTTTTATTAATTAATTAATAAATTTCCATGGTCCCAAGGATACTAATCTATAGAGGTTAATTTTTTTTATATTAACGTGGGTGTCCGGGCCAGTTTTCGCGCACCACGACTAATCCCACGGGCCCTGAAGTTAACGACCATGTAAGCCTCCAGTGGCCATCATATGAGCAACCAAGGACTCGAACCTGAGACCACAGAGGAAGCAAACCCCTTGATCCCAAGTCCTTACCACTTGGCCACCACCTAAATGGTGTGGGTGTTATATATTTACATCGTTTCCCATGAATCATAGACAAGGAATCAAAAGAGTTACATATAAATTTATAGATAAAAACAAAATAGAAAGTATATGTATAAAATACTTATAGATTTTTTAATCAAAACAAAGCATAAGAAAAGTTGTTAAAATTGTATCCTTTATCTTTATGGATGAATCGCTACTCAATTAGTTAAATAGTCTTAGCATATTCAAACAATACCTTAAAATGATGCAATTCCAATCAAAGTTTATGAACTAGAGAAGTCTTTGTACAAAGACAAGACTTAAAAGTTAAAATAGAGAGAGCGAAAGAAAACATAACAAAATAAGCAAAGAGAGGAAATAATTTCTTTGTTTGAAAACATAATCTCCCACCTCTATTTATACGCAGGTGGTCAAAGATATAGACAGTTTCAGGATTTATTTGAATTAATAAGAGTTAATTTCTAGCAGTTATTTTTTTAGTTTAAAAAAAATTAAAGATAGAATTTAATTTTTAAAAAATGTACAGGAACTAATAAGCAAAAAAGTGATTAGATAAGACATTAATCCTAACAGATTCAATGATCTAGACATGAAAATAATCATGGACCGGAAAATTATAACATTAATTTTTCATTAATAATTTATGCTATAGAACTTATATTGAAAAATATTTTTAATTCCAAGTATGATACTTAGATAGACTTTACTTTTCATTTGAGCTCAAATATATCTATTAAGCACGTCATAGTCAATTTTCTTAACGGGCAGAATTTTCAACAGAATCTGAAAAGGACGGTAAAGGAAATCAGTTCTGTAAAGCAAAAGCCCTGTTCAATATTAGTGCAGGGTTACTCATGGGTAAGAATATCCCATGTCATAATTACTTAATTAGAAAAGTATAGATAGAGTTGCAAGTTAATTTTACGATCAAATCTAATTAGCAAGTTAATTTCAGAATAAAAGACACTCGAATTCTTGTGCTTGGAATTCTCGACAAGGCAGCGGAAAGCCCATGTCTATGTGCTTTCCCCGTCTTTCGAGTATTGCGTTCACTGATTAGACTATTAGACTTGTTAAGGATATGAAGCGGGGAGTGAGTTTGTTGTCCAATGTTTCAATCCACGTGATAGATTAACCAGTCCAACGATCAATAAAGGCACGTTACCGATCCATGCACACAACTTCTTATAACTTGTTGCAGCAAGAAACCATGAAAAAACTCAGAAGAAGTCTCTCAAGAAGCATGTATTTTAGAGTGCCGGAGAAGATGGTGCTGCCGGGACCTCAGGGCCCAAACTCCAGTGATATCGAGGCCTAGCTGGTTATATTGTTAATTGGTTATTTAGAAACGCGAGCTATAACGTTGATATCTTCCTCGTTTCAAAGATTTCGAGTTGGAATATTTCTTTTATAACAAGCAAATTGTTTTTCAGAATCTATTTTTTTGTTAAAAACAAAGGTTAATTAGAATTCATCCACTCCATGCCTGAGTTTTCTTAAAAAAAAAAAATACAAGAAGCTGAAAATTAAAAAAACAATTAAAATAAAAAACAAACAAATACCAGAGAGAAGGTCTTTAGATGTAATATGGTCAGTCAGAAATCAAGGTTTAAAAGATAGAAAATCGTTTCTAAAGACTGGGCTGTCATTTAGACTTGCAGCTCCGTAAGATTACAGGATGAAGAAGAATTCGGCATGTTTTGGTCCACAGGCCTTGGCTTATAGCATTAACTAAACTTATATTTGGAATTGGAATATTAGTATAATAGGGCCCCAGTACTTCGGCCTGTAAAATCACTACTAATTAGTCTTTTCATATCCAAACTCCTACCTCGTATTGAATTATCATGTTTTTATTTTATTGTTGCTTTCCTTGAACTACATATTAACAGCGAAAAAGATAAATTTAATATTTTTAAGAGTTTTAAAAAATTTATACAACAGGTTTAGAGTTCCTTGTTTGGGTTCATACAAAAATTACCTAAAAATAAAAAAAATTCATATTAAATAATTATTTTTAAATTAAAAGGTCATAAATCATAAGGTCTTAAAATATTTGGCATTTAATATTAATTCATACGAAACACACGAGCAATAAATCTTCTAAACTTATTTAAAAAAGAGAAATTATTATATATTTAAATGCTAGCTATTTTTTTATGTTTTTTTAAGTATTTTATAACTTAAATAGTTTTTCTCTCTGTATAAAATATAGGCATTCTACTCATATAGAAACGTGCAAACAGTATAAATTAAAGGTGATTATTTTTTATTTGCTTTGGTTTTTATAAAAAAAAACCAAATCAAAATTAAAAAAAAAACTAAAAACAATTCAAACCAATCAGTTTCGGTTCTATTCAATTATGTTTTTAGGACAAAAACCGGTTCAAACAAGTTTCACTTGATTTTTTTTATTTGGTTCGATTTTCGTCTAGTTTTTTTTTATTTGGGTTAGGTTTGGTTTGGTTTTTTTATTTTTAGACTTGTGAAATTGAAACTAAACTAAATCAGTTGATTTTTTAAAATTTTAATTGGTTTTTTTTCAAGGTTCGGTTTTTTTATTTTTTATTTTATTTTCTCCGTTTAATCGGGTTCTTATTTCCTTGCTCACCCCTTATATAAATAGTAAAATATTAATTTACCTCCTGAATAATATTGCATGTGTTGTTTCAAAATAATTTTAAAAATTTATTCAATTAAGTCCCTACTTGATTTTTTTTAGGTTTAGAATTGTAATTCTTTGTATTAATTACATTCTAGTCATCATTTTCTAAAACTCACTTACAATCAAGTCACTTGATTAATTATCCTAGATTAATTTTTAACCAATAATTCTTATATATGTGACTCATTAGATTTTCTAGTGAGTTACCTAAAATAAATCACAATCCTAAATAAAATGAGATTAAATAAATTAATTTATAATTAATTTAATAATTAATTAATTTATATTTAAAGATCAAGTATAATATCTAGTAGCGTGTGATGATTCTCTAGATATTATGAAATTAATAAATGGTTTGACTTAATAATTTAGCGATCAATTTCTCAACTTAATTATTATTCAATTTATCAATAATGTTTTAATTTAAACATTACATAATGGAGTGTGTTTACTCTATCAAATTAGATTTGTTTACAACATCATAATTATTAATTTTTTAAATAAGATTTAATTTTTTTTTCAAATCTTATTTTAACTATGAAAATAATTTATAATCAATACTATTTAAAAATATATTAAATATTTTTTCTAATTCATTTAAAGTTAATAAATTTTCTACTAATTACTTAAATATCTTTATATAATTTATATTATATTTAATATTTATCAATTTTTTACCCTTGATTAATTTTTTAATCGAATCAAGACATGCCGCATAATCAACTTATTTTTTAATTAATTTTTTAATAGTGTTAGTAGCTTTATTGAGATGATATTTTTATTAAATATCAGTGAGTATTTATTTAAAAAACCTGTCTGGCACTAGGTCTTCATTTGTTGCCATATTGTTAATAAATCGCAGAGCTTTAGTAGCCTTTTCAATAAACATTTGAAGACTTGTCAAGAGTTTGAGGTAAATCCCTAAAAAAAAGGATTTTATCGTTTTGGAATTAAAAAAAAAACCTTCAATTAATTTAGAAAATTTTTGATATTGATCCCTAAAAATAAAAAATTTCCAAAAATAAATTTTTTTATGAATTTTAAAACTTTTTATGCTAATTCTTAAAAATATAAAATTTCATCGATTTTAAAATTTTAAACAATTTGTTATGCTAATCTCTAAACTAGAAGATTTCATTGATTAAAAAAAAATTGACATTAATCTCTAAAAATAAAATATTTTGTTGATTTTTAAGTTTTATAAAAAATATTTATGCTAAATCCCTAAAAATAAAAGATTTTGACATTTATCTCTAAAAATAAATTTTTTTATTAATTTTAGAATTTTAATTAAAATTTTGACATTAATTTCTAAAAATAAAAGATTTTGTTAATTAATAAAAATTTTAATGTTAATCTCGTAAAATAAAAAACCTCATAGATATTAAAAAAGATCAGGGGCTTGGCCTAAAAGAGAGCCTAGTTGTGCTTGGTCTTCTAATATCAAGCCTGTGCGCCTAATCTTTCTTTAAACGGGTAGAAATGTGATTTTTTATTTAATTAAAGGGACAAGGTGTCATCAGCTAGTTAAAATTTTAATCACTCGTAGATAGAAACTCTAAATCATCTCATTAGAACTCCATTGTGCAAGGCGAATATCAATATTTTTTTTAATAGAATGTAGCAAGCCAAAAACTTTCTTTTTTCTCTCTTTTCTGATGATTTTCTCTCTTTTTTCAAAACTCAAGCTAAAAATATGATAAAAATAAAATTAAAGATCAAAATATAAAATTTCGAAATTACAGGGACAAAATGTCACAAACTAAAACTTTAGGAATCAAAATAGAGCATTTCTAGCCATTCTAAAAGTGGATTCTAATTAGTTATTTAGTTTAGTCCCTTGATCTTTCAATTTTTTTAACGTTAACCTTAAATTTTATTATATAGAATTAATTTTTTATTCTATTATGATATTTTTTGTATGTGAATTTATAAGAAAAGAAGAAGAAGAAGAAGTGAACTTGAGAAGATAAAACGATGGCTTCGTAGGTTGAGAAGATGAGATTAAAAAATAAAAAAAAGTTCGGTGAAAGATAAATAATGTTTATAGTGTTTTGTGTCTGATGATACAAAAGGCTGCAATATTAAGTATACTATGGAATGTCGGCTATGTTATGTAACAATATATAAACTTTATGACAAATTTAAAAGATATGCATATCTCGGACACTTCAAAAGAGGTGGGGTGGGATCAGAGCATAAGTGCATCAGTTCGTTCATGTGTGAAATTGTTAGAGGAACTAAAATAACAAACATTTGATGGTATTGGTTATTACAGCCTTGTTGGTCAACAATCCCTGTAAAATACTAATTAGTAAGAAGCACTGCTTAGGGGGGAAAAAAATCCAATCTCAAACCAAACACAGTCAACATAATATCCCAGCAATCGCTCTCTAATATTAAAAATACTAGTGAAATAAAACGAGTCATTTAGTCAGTTGGGTCCCACATCTTGTTGTTCATCTATGACTCGGCCAGAGTCCCCTTCCATACACGGACGACGCTACCAGTTCCCCTGACGACGAAACCCTCACATGTTTTAATTCGTGTGAACTGGCATATCCGTAATTAAATTAAAATATGCTGGTAATTTCATCACCTGACACCCCCCAACCCCACCCCGCGCTGTAGAGTGTAGAGGCCCCTCCCTATTTATGGCATTCTAGTAAATTACTCTCTTAGTAAAGGACATTTATTATCCTCACCAAAACGCTCCGTCTGACACCGGCATTCAAATCGGCTCTGATTGAATGATTGGTTAATTATTTCATTAGTTCGACCGTAGTTAAGTTTTGACTCGAGAAACTAATCACGGTCAAGTCATTTTATAAATCCTTAAGAAGCAAATCCAGAAGACAGAATTGAAACAACAAGCTACGTAGAGAGAGAAACAAAACAATTTCTTTTGGAGAGGGAGACACAGGGAACTTACACCAAAATGGCTCTTTACGTCGATGAAGAAGAGATATGGAAATGTCCAAAGCACCCTTTCAAGCGTCGCCGAACAGGTATCTGCCACGTGTGCCTCCGCGAACGCCTCTCCTCTCTCTGCCCTGACTGCGCTAACGCGCGCCCCTGCGCTTGCTACGCCACCACCGCATCCTCCTCCTCCGGCTACTCTTCATCGTCCTCCTCTACCCACCGCTTCTCCTCCGGGGCTGGAGTGGGAAGCGTCAGCCGCGTCTCCAATTTAATAGGCAGCGAGCCTTCTTTTCGCCGCTCTCGATCAGTAGCTGTTCCGTTTCTCCGGTCAAAGCCCTCCGCTGACCAGAGCTATAACAGTCACAAGACGTCGTCTTCGTTTTGGTCGTTATTCAAGGGAGGACATGGTAACAGGAGCATGACAGAGGATGTTGATAGACGACACGTGGTCATTTTAAAGGAGGAGGAGGATGAATCGGCGAGAAAGGTAAGTGAAGATGAGGAGAGGAGGAAGATGATGAGGAAGTCAAGATCGGTGGCGGTGACGTCTGATTCAAGTGGGAGTGACGTGATGAGATCGTCGAAGGGAGGGAAGGGATGGTTCCCTAGTCCGATCAAGATTTTTAAGCAATCAATATCGAGAGGAATTTTGGTGCATGAAAGGTCGCCTTTGTACAGGGGTTGATTTTGTTTTCTTGTATAGCAATAAAAATAAAAATAACTACTAGTCTTTTTAACTGCCATACAGTAACACACGTGCTGCTTATTTGGCAGACATGATGACACTATGTTTTATCATGTAATTTTTGCAATTTATGCATGGGAAGAGAGATTATTACCAAGTGACCAATCAAATTTCTTAATTTAATCTTCTTTTTCCAGCATTTTGTAATTTTATAGTCTCACTGTGTGCTTGTAGCAGTTACAGTTGGCTGTGTGATTGGGGTGCAACCAGGTGAGAATCTTCGAGCGTTATGTTAAAAGAAAGCAAATGATTTGTGATTTGGTCCCACTACCCGTGGTTTCAAGTTAAACAAAGCATCAATTTGGGAGTTACATCGAGCGTTGAAGTATAAAGTGCATGCCGCGAGGATTTGGAGCTTGTTTTTAGGCGATGAAGATGAATTTCGGGTGGTAGAGGATCTGGGTGTACTGTTTTGTAAATTACAAGTACAGTACAAGAGCTTCTCAGTGATAATAGCGTTTTTGTTTCTGTCATTTGGATTTTTTTATAGTTGTTTTTTATTTTAAAAAATATTAAATAAATGTTTTCTAAGTGTTTTTTATAATTATATTGTACTAATATCAAAAATAAAATAAATTTTTAAAATATTATTTTAATATATTTTTAATTAAAATTTTTTTATAAAAGCATCCAATAAACACACGTGACAAAGAAATATCTATAAAAAAGTTATATTTTTTTAATATAAAATAAAAAAATTGATTTAAATATTTTATTTTTAAAAAATAACATAGTATATTTTCAATATAAAATTAGAAATTCTTTAATATATATTCTTTATGGTCCCAAAAAAAAATATATTTTTTCAATGTGGAATTTGAAACCTTTGGTATATATATTCTTTATTTCCAAGAAAAAAATTATTTTTTTAATGTGAAATTTGAAATCCTTTGGTGTATATATACTTTATGTTTTTTTAATGTGAAATTTGAAATCTTTTTGTGCATGCTTGTGTGATCTATATTTACAAGAAAAAAAACTATTTTTTAAATGTAGGATTTCAAATCCTTTTGCATATAGACTCTATATTTATAAGAAAAAAATTATGTATTTTCAATGTGGGATAAAAAAAAATTAGTTTAAGTATTTTAACTTAAAATGATAAATAGTATTTTTTCAATATAGAATAAAAAAATCTTTAAAATATTCTTTTACAATTCATTATTTACAACATATATAGTTTATATTCATATGTATTTTTTTCATATGAAATATTTTAAATATTTTTTTAATTTTAAATTAACCAATAAACTCAAAACCCGAACTCTTGACTGGAATAAACCAAACCGTGTTTGATAACTATACTTTAAACCCATTATTTTCTCATCTTGAGGTTCTATAAAGTACATAATTGATGAAACTTTATATGGAGTCAACTAACATATAACACAAGTCATTAATTTACTACATCAATTATTTTAATTATTAGTCAAGATATTATTTCATATTATATGCCATAAAAATTTTATCTGAATTTAAACCATGCTCCGACCTCTTTAGATTATTATGAAGGACGTATGCCACTATTAATCAAATATTAGTACTACAGAAAGACTTGACATTTTAAAAATGACACTAACAGAAACAAAAAAAACTCAATAAAAATTAAAAAAAATAAGAGAGAGAGAGGGAGTTAATTAAAATTTAAATATAAAAAAAATCAGGTGTCTGACAAACTAAACTCTAGCGCTTGACCAAACATAAGTCCAGATACAAAGACTGATTAATTTTTTTCTAAACTAGAATTAATAGGAATCTTGTAGGTGTCCCTCCATATCTTCTCAAGTCAATATTAATAAAAATATGGGTTGACTATAGATGAAGGGATCTTGGTTGCTTGATGGATTGGTCAAATAATAGGGATCCAACTGATCAAATTAAAAGTACCATAAGAGTCTCTTTCTCAAAAATCAACACCATAGGGATCCTTAGTGCCATTAAACCATTAATCATAATTTTTAACATATAAATTAGTCAATTTTTACATGAATTTTATATTGAAATAAATAAAGAAACAAAAATCATGTTAAATTAGTGTAATGTCTCATATTTAAATAGTTGTTGTTAATTTTTTTTGTTAATTTAGATAATAAAAATCTTATGATAAATTACATGTTTTATGGTCGTTTTAATGTAAATATCATATTAATAAATTTATTCACAATGCAATATATTATAATTTTCTACCAAGCAATTTAATTATTTTGTACACAACACGATATAATAAGCACAATAAATATAACACAGTAGAGGCCAAAGAGACTCTCTAAGTCGAATCACTTCCCAACCCAAAAAATACTTTTCTAAGGAGGTAGACTAGGCACAAGCTTTGAATACGAATTAATCAATCCGTAAAAAATATGCACCTTTACCTAACCCTCAAATACTTCTGGCCTCTAAAAAATAAATAGGTTTAATCTCAATATTAAACACCTTAATCACAAAAGTTGAAAGAATTAGAGGGGGGGAAATAAGAGGAGAAAAAAAAGTTAGAATTAAAGAGTAAAAAGAATCAACCAAAGCTTAAATTCCAAGTATTGCCCACTTTAGGGCCAATAGAACACAAGGGCTTAACATCTTGCTATAATAAATAGACTTTTGAGAAAAACTTTGACCTCTACAAAGAACGCTCGTTTTCCTGTACACGGAATACTTTCTCCTGTGTATATGTTTGATCAGCTAAGAAACTCGTAACTTTTAACTATCAACCATTAGACTAATAAAAACACTCAACATTGATTTAAGAATAATTACAGTTTAATAATTCTCTCTTCATTGTATAAATTGGTTGACAACTGAAACCATCAATTCATCTTCTCTTTTATTTTTAGCTATGTGCTGCATTATGCAACAGATTAGATATTTTTTTCTTATAATATATATATATGCTTTTTTTACAAAAAAAATATAAAAGTAAATTAAAAAGTTTATATGTTTGTATATATATATAATAAAAATAAATTGAAATCATATGTATTGAAAAATAAAAATAAAAATCCACCAACAATAAATGAAGATAAAAATAAAAAATCGATAAACATATATAAATCAAAATATTTAACATTGCAACACGAGCCTTTAACTCGCTTGTATTAAATGACTTTGTTTACCAAAATCAAATTTTTGTTCAATCCAATAATAATATAACGTATACACATGAAATTGATTAACTAAAATAAAAATCAAAAAAATATTGTGTAGGGTTATACATATTAGAAATATTATACAAAATAAAAAATAAAAATTTATATAAAACATAAAAAGATTATAGATGAATTAGAATTATCCCTTTAAGATTTAAAAGCATAAAAAATAATTAAAAAATATTTCTCATTTAAAAGAGACTATATAAACAAAATGAAAAAGAAAAAGTGTATTAATTTAAATATTTATAAAAAATTGGAAAACAAATAAAAAATAAGGTGTTGTTGGATCTAAAAAGCTAGGCTACCCCGCTCAGTTCATTTTGTTAGGGCTCGCATGTGTTTTAATATTTTTATTGCGGCGAGGTGAACAACAAGTCTTTCTTCACATGTTTTATTGAAAAATTGAATAAAAAGATGTGATCTCTATCAAGACAAACAATATGTTATCTGATTTTGCCTATATCTTGGCCATTGTAGTGGTCAGAGAATTAGGGTTCAAGGTTTTTTACATGAAAACCTGATTTTCAACCCAAAAAACCTAAAAAAATACTATAAAACCTTGATAAATTTATCTATAGCCTTAAAAAAATTAAAGAAAAATAATCTCAAAACACAAAATCAACTCAAAACAAAAGGTATTTCTAAGTTCATATCTAGTTTTTAGGCACTTACATGGTTAAAAAAACACCTAAATCGAACTCTCTTTATCAAATGAAATTATATGACACAAAGATTAATAATTTTGGTGGCTAAAATCAACGTCAATGATATTTTTCTCTCCACCACCAGATTTTGGTGACCTTTCTCTATTTTGTCTCGAACTAGGAATTAAAAAATAATAAAAATAATTTTTTTTAGCAGAATTTAATTGAAAAACTATTGAGGAACCAAATATGTATACTTTTTAAAGTGTGACAACTAAATTAAACTTTTCATGTGAACTCTAAATCATCTTTTATTTGTGACTCGCATTCTACTTTGCCATCTTGTTTTTTAATTTGATTCTTAGTTAACAAATTTGATTCAATGTCCTTTGAATGTGGCTTTAAAAGTATGCAATCGTATAAAAAAAATTTGATTATCAAATTGAAAACAAAACAAAATTTTGAATAGTAGATCCACTGTAAAATGTAAAAGAATAAACAATGATATAAGCATATTGAAAAAGGCCATGCCTTTTAGACTTTTACTAGTTATTGGACTCGTGTTTCATCATGAGTTGAATATTTTATTTTTTAAAAATACTTTGTATATATAGATTTTGACAACATGTTTTTATATAAAAAGTTCTTAAGCAAATCTATGCATGCATCTAATTAAATAAATCAAGAACTATTTATGCAACAACAATAAAAATTATGAAATTTAGTCCTTTCCCAACCAAATTTATGACATGAAACATGGACTCAAGTGAATTCAATAATTGTTTATATATAATGTTTTTACCTAAAATAGACACCTATATAGTTAAGAACCAATCAAAGATCAAGGCAATTAAAGAAAAAATCAAATCAAAACTAATTATGTTGACTAATTAATAATCAATCAAATATTAATTAATGAAATTAAAAAAAATAAGTAAGAAAAATTAAAAGAAAAAGCAATTATAATGGATAAAAAAAGGCCTCGGCTCTCGGGTTTGGATATCCTATGACTCTTTAGCCTCTTATTGTTTATTCTTTTTAAAGGGTGAATAACAAGTCATCCACCCCTTAATATTTTAGGGAAAAAATTGCATGTAATGCATCACTTGCCCTATCCAGATTCAACTATAATTTAATCCAAAATGACACTCTAAACATCTTGTAAAACATGTTTATAGCTTCCAACAACCAAAAAATTAACTTCAAAACCTATTATCAACTTAAAACTAATTTTTTTTTTAAAATTTATATTTATCATTTCATATAAGTTTAAGATAGGAAAACACTTAATATACAGTTTTTCTATGAAAATAAAAAACTTATTCACTTTGAAATCTCTTTTTTATATAGGCAAAATCGGCCTCAATCGAGACTTCATCTCTCTATAATGAGAATTGAGCAAGTTTTTTTTTCTTCTCAAATCATAGAACAAAAAAATAGAACTAAAAATAAAAATAAAAACCAAATTATTTGTATGATATTTAAACTTGTTATCTGATAAATAAATAAGATATAAATATTAATGAATTTAATCAATGAATATCCATCATGATATATTATCATCCCAATTAAATCATTGAATTTAGAATGATAAAAGTTGCTCAAAACCTTTCAACAATTAATTAACGTAGAAATAGTTTCTCAAAAAATAATCGAACCCTTTTGTTAAACAAAACTAGTCTCTATCCAATTTGGTGAGCCAAAACTGGATAGAAATCTGTTTTTGCTCCAAAAAATTGTGTAGAAACATAATTTTCATTGGTGGAAAGCGCTAGCCAAATTCTGAGTTCTGTTCGTAGATTAATTACCCTGAGTAATTTGTCCAGTGAGTATTTCTACTTAAATCAATATCCATGCAAGGATGGAATTTGTGTAATTCGACATAATAGAAAAATATATAGAGAAAAGAACTCCATTATAAAATCGAGAAGCGTTCTCGGTTCTACGAAAAAGCATGCGCACTCAAGTCAAAACCTTGCTGGGTGCAATGCACGGGCAGAAAGCACCGTATGGATGCCATTTCCACCACAGAAGACTCTCCTAACAAGTTGTGCATCTCATCCTAATCTTATTGCTCGGGGGAGGTCGGTCCGTGGGGTCCATCCAAGCATTTTTTTTTCTTGTTTGTTTTATGTTCTTCTAAATAATTCCCAAGTCCAAAAAAAAAAAGATTAAAAAAACCTAAATTGAATCCAAACATTTTAGATGGGAAATCTTAAAAATAATTAAAATATCAGAGAAACGTCTTGTTCTCATCAAAGAATTGAATCAACTCTCTTTAGTATTTTTAAGGATTTGCAACGCATATATGATGCGTGCAATCAAATTAAATCTTTACAAAACGCAGCACTAAATTCCGCGTTTACTGAATCCATCACTATCTTTAAGGATGTTAATTTCTCCGGTATAAACAAGTAGTAATGTAAAAATAAAGAAAGAAACCCCCCCGTGGCTGACACATTTGGACCCACCTAGGAAGACAAAACTCGCGTGGTGCGTTAGCCCACCGTACACGTGAGGTGGAGTTTTCCAATCACGTTGAAAGAAGCCCCTTTTTATAAGTTAACAGTTTTTTTATTTTTTCCAAAAGTCTTTTCGCCGGTCTTCTTCACCTGTAATAAATACCCAGATTGCGACGGACAAGCGCACACCGATGCCAAATTTCTTTTTTACTATTTAAAAAATATTCCTTTTAAAGATTAGCACTGTTTTTTTAATAACATTGTTTGTCAATTTAGTAAATATTAGAGGTGAAAACCATGACTTTTAAAAATTTGTTGGTGAGAATAATAACATTTTAAAGAAATAGTTAAAATTAATTAACATAAATTCCAAGACGAGAGAGGGTAAAAAAAGAATGAGACTTGTAAAACAAACTAAAACTTGAATAATAACAAGTGATTGTTAAAAATATATTATTAATAATAATGAGATTATTATTATTGGAATTTTAATATGCTTTCGATATCTTTTTTGTTTTTCTCTTTTCTCTTTATTTTGAAATTTAAAACAATTTATTTTAACTATTTTTTAAAAAAAATCTTTATTTTCACCAGCAACATTTTAAAAGGTCACAGTTCCTGCTAGTGACTTTTACTAAACTGTTATTTTGTTAAAAAAAATTAAATTAAATTATTTTATTATAATTGATTTGATAAAATAACACAATAGATGCTCAACTTATTCTAAAAGATAGATTGGAGACTTGATTAAACAGCTTTAATTCGAGTTAGGTGTCAAAAGAATTAATCCATAATTAATATGGTTTAACTTGGTGATATTCAATCAAAACTTAAATTTTTTTTAAAAAAATTACTTTTCAAAACATGACAGCTTAGTCAATGTAGACTTTTATTTTTTTAAAAAAAATATTAATCAAATCAAACAACTCAACTTATAATTCCAGCAAATCAACCCAAAAGTCATGTGAATGAAAGTATCTCTCCATGTTTCTTTCATAAAATGTACAAGGGATAAATCAAGTCGTGTATCTATTTTTTGTTTTTTTCCATTCAAATTAATGCAACAAATATAATTTACTGAAATACCAGATTATAATAGCTTGTGCCTAGGTACTTTTTTAAGAAGGATTCTCTTGTTTTTCTATGTCTTCAAAAAATGAGAGAACATGCAACTGGAATAAGTGCATCAATTGTTTCACTACACGTAAATATACGAAAATAATAATAATAGTAATAAATATTCATATACAATAAAAATGAAGAACATAACAACTAGATAGCTCGTGTTTTTTCCATATAGCTTTTAGGGTATTCAGCATCTGTTTTGAGTGATTAGTTATTTAATTAAATAAATGAATGCATTTGAAAGGTTTTTGAGATCAGTAAATGTAAATTTGTTTTTTCATTGGAAAAATTAATATTAAAAATATCATCTACACTGCTAAAATATATGGATTATTTTATAAAGTTTCACAATAGCTCCAAGAAAGAACCTTTCTTCCTCTCTTACTTTAGCTGTTTGTAATAGTAACTGTTGATTTGGCCTGGATTTCTTTGTCTCGCAGTCTGTCCTCCTCTCCCGCTTCATCTGTTTGTGATAACAGTTGTTGATTCCCTCCATCTTTTATTTTGTTTCTTTCTTTTGTGACAATAGAGATACTTACCAAACAAATCCCAATTAGACCAAAAAAATAAAAACAAAGTGATAGATCTACAAAAATTAGTATAATGAATCAAACACCAGAAAAAGGCCACAATAGATCCAACTCAATTATAATTTGAACAAAAACGAAGACACATATAGTAATTAAAAGCAGCAAAACCCACCAAGAAAAATGAACCTTTCGAAACTCACGGGGAGCCACACCATGGAGGTAGAAAGAGTATGAAGAAGAGAAGATAAGAAGAAGAACGAAGAATAGAGTTGCTGAGATCCAAACACACATCTTCTCCATCTTCATCCCTGGTTATTTTGAATTTCTTGCTCAAATCCCAGCCAAGATGTTCTAGGTTTACTTCTTTCATTCTGTTTTTTATATTTCTATTATGTGCTCCAGAGCACTAGTTCATGCAAAACCAACAATGGGGTCTCTTTTTTTTATAGCTAAGAATCAACTATACGAATATCCTACAATGTCAGGGAAGTTAAGGGTCATGCTTTAGTTAATTGAAGAGGATGTAAATGCTTTGAAGAAAAACTCAACTTTGCTGCGATGAAAAGATCTAGAGGAACATGTTTTTCATAGAGTCACTGACAAACTGAACTTTGCTGCGATGAAAATGTGGTTTATCATCAATCCTCCAGTAAAAGCAACAGTCCAAGTAGAAAATATCGATGATTTTAAATGGTAGAACGCCTCTTACTATTCTGTTTTACGTCAACTTAAATATGCTAGGATTAAAGAATACTATTTCATGGAAGATCATCCTTCTTCTCATTTCTGGTGCCGAAAATCTCTAATATAGGAATCTAAAATATTTTTCAATGTTGAATCATCTTAGTTTGATTTTATCTTTCAGAAGTTTATCCAAAACTAGACAAAATCCTTTTCTTGGACAATGACATTGTAGTCCAGAAAGATTTAACACCACTTTGGTCTTTGGTTCTTCAAGGGATAGTGAATGGTGCAGTGGAGACATGCAAGGAGAGCTTTCATATACCAACTTTTTTTACTATAAACAAAAAAATTTAATTATTAAAACTAAAAAATTAATAAACTATCTCACATATAAATCTTATTTCCAAATTAGCTGTACCTACCTAAACATTTTAGGATACCATCTTGGGTTAGGTATTTGTCATGAATATGTTTGACTTGAAGCAGTGAAAGAGATCGCTCGCATATATCATCATTGGAAAGATTTGGTAATATCTTCAATCTTCTCTTTCTGCTAAGTTAACACTCTAAGCTCGTTTCTCTTCTGCACGTTATATGTCTATGTCTTTCGGAACTAAAATCCTGTGATATTTACTTGTATTATTTTTTGCCAAAATACTCGTATACTTGTTATTGAACATAAAGAAACCAGTTTTCAAGGTAGCTGGTTTAATCATGCTTGATTAATATTTTAAATTATATGTGTGACCTGGAAACAGAATGTTGAAATAATCTAGAACTGAAATTACTGAAATTTCCTTCCAATAAAAAAACATGGGATGCCTATTGCTCACAGGAGATAGTTAAAGATCATGAAGCAAAAAATAAAAAATATAAGATTATCACTTCACTACAGGTAAGCTCCGGCAGTGATAGAAAGACTGTCATTAAACAAAACAAAACAAAAAAAACCAATTTTTTTTTTGAAAGTTTATTTGAAATAACGAGAAAAGGCATAAGAAATTGAAAATTTAATAAATTTAATAAAGAAATTGCTTTAATTATTTTTAAAATAAAACCATATTTTTACATGTTTGGTTTCCTTCTGAATCATTATACCAATTAAATCATATCATGAAAATTCTTATATAATTTAATTTGAAATTCACCTAGATAATAAATTGAATTAAGATATTTTAGAATTAACCTGTTGAATCAAAATTAATAACAAGATAAAAAAAAATTCTTTATGAATTTGTTATTTTATTATATTAGTTTTCTTATTCCGATAGTAGTGTAGTGTAAGGGAGTAAGCTAGTTAATTATCTAATTAAATAAGTGAATGTGAGAGAATGAGTGTGTGTGTATATATCTTACCAAACAACGAGAGAAACTTAAAGATTAATCTTAAATAAAAACATAATTAATAATAAAGAATTGAAATTGACGAGACTGAATAATTTATTAATTTTAGAGTAACGAAAAATAGTAAATAATTAAATTGATATGTTAAAAGATATACACATGATTATAAAATATATGCGAATTAAATACACGTCTACTCTTTCGAATATTTTTCAACAAAACCATCATGTTACGATGTAGTATATATAAAAAAAAAAGAGCTTTCGAATAATTTGTGTGGACGAATGTATACGAATGTTTATTGTACAAATAATTGTTTATCCCTAATCAAAAGATGTTAAATCATAATAAATGATGTGGGTTATCTTTGATATACTCCATGTGCTCTTTCTTTGTTTGTGAGGTCCCTCGCTATTATTTTTTTATCTTAATATCAACCTTGTATGTTATATTTTTATCATTTTTAAATCACTTTCTTCATTGTTGTCACTAATGCTCTTAAATAATGACAAGTGTCATAGCTTACAGTACAGGATATTTTGTTGATGTACAACTTAGTCCTAAACTTGTTGAAGATTTTATTTTAGCCTTTGTGTTTTTCTCTTACAGAAAAGTCACTAATTGACAACAATTTTTGGTTCTAGTATTTTATTGCAATACAATTTAATCCTTGAATGAGTTTTTTTTAATTATGTCCCCCCATGTAAAATCTTAAATTTTGCCAAAATTGTTACAATAAATATATGATATTATATTAAACAATTTGTTTTCACTAGGTTTATCTAATTAAATCCACTTAACTCTTACTTTTTTGACCAACTCATATAAATTATTAAATATAAAAGTTTTATGGAGAAATAATATATTTATGATAATACGAGGGAAACAAACAAAATCAAAGTAAAAACACTTTAATTTGCTAATAATATATATATATATTAATAAAAATTTTATTTTTTTATATTATGAATTTTTTTATTTTATTTATTTGATATATTTTCTTATATTTTAAAACAATACATATATGATCATATCATAAAAAATTTAAAAGTTTGTCTTTTAAAATAGATATACATATTTAAATTTAGGTTCCATTTATTTACCAAAAAGTTTTTTTATAAGTGAATTCTTCAAGAGAGAATTATTTTCTAATGTTTGGCGGTGTCAAGAAAAATTAATTAAAATTTTTTTCTAGTGTTTAACAATATCATAAAAAATAATGTTTTAATATCTTAATTTATTTTTTAAAGTTTATTAAGGGTATGAGCATAGTTTTAAAACCCGGCCTGACCCGGCGGGTCGATCCGGGACTGAAACCGGGTCAGGTTGATGAAAAAATAGGATAAGTCATGACCTGACATGACCAGGCCGACCCAGCAGGTAAACCCGGATGAACCGGCAAAACCTAGTAAAAAACCTGGTTGCAACCCATTGACTTTTTTTTTCTAAAACGACGCCGTTTTGAATTTTTTTTAAAATAGGAATTGACCTGGCCAACCCGTCTGACCCGGTCAAAACCCAAAACTCGTGCCTTGGACCGGGCCGGGTTTAAAAACTATGGGTATAAGTACCAAATCTGATATTTGAAAAGGTTAAAGAAGAATGAAATTGAAAAACAAATCTCAAATTCATAAATTATTTTAAATAAAATAAATAACAATTAAGAGAATAGGAACCAAATATTACAAATAAAAAAATTTAAAAATAATAAAATTAAAAAAAATTATAATTTTGATAAATTATTTCAAATAAAAAATAAAAAATAAATCTGATAAATAAAAAATTAATTAAGAAAAATAAAAAAAAATAACAAGAAAAGAAAATAAGAACCAAAGTTAATATATAAATCAATAATTAAAATTCCACAAGGGGAAATTGAAAAAAAAAATAAACAAAATATATACCAATTAAAATTTTTTTGATCAAATTTAATATAATTAACAAATTACAAGATATTCTTGAATTTTTTGTAACTTTTGAAAATTGCATTCCTTTCAAAATAAAAAGAAAAGATTTTTTTACAAATCAAGTTCAATTTTTCTTTGATTGTAAAATATTTTTCATTTACTAAATTTTCTAATAGTAAATAAACATGTAAAAATTTAAAAATAATTTTTAAAAAATCACTTTTCATAAAAACAATATGTCTTAACTCTTATTCTTGTTTGTTTGCATATTTAATAAGTCTGACTAATTTTAACAGTCCAAGGACTTAAATTAAAACTAATTAATCATGAACTAGATTGTATGTATAATAGAATTTTAAGGATATTTTTTTAATTAAGGACCTGTTTGAAAGAAAATTAAAATACAAGCATCAAAGTAAAAATTTAAAAATTTTAGGGGCTAAAACAAATATGATTGAAATATTCCATATGGAATATAAATATAACTTATGTAATTTTTTTTATAAAAAAAATAGAATAACCTTTGAGATACAAAAGAAGAAATATAGGAATGCGTGATAACATTAATACCCTCATGTGCAATAAGCTTTTTAAGATCACAAAAGTCATGATTAACTTTTCAATATTCAGCCTAAGAAATTCTACTAATTTGTTAAATTATGATCTTTGGTTTTATATTTTGATTTTTGACAATAATTTTGAAGTATAATATGTACATATTTTATAGTTAACTCTTAGAATTCATCCTCATGCGCCACTTAAGGAAACAAAAATCAAATTTGAATTGTAACAATGAAAAACTTATTCAATTATTTTCCAAGTTCAAAAAATCTATATACAAATGACCCAACCCATAGGATCAAATGACCCACCATGTAGTTATCATAATAACGATTCTCAAGGGCATATTTGAGGGATTGATGCAACTATAAGGACTGACATAATTTTGGATGCCTTGTGATAGCTTCTTACGAAGGATGTTGATGGAGTCAAGCTACTAGCGCAGAGAGAGAGAGAGAGAGAGAGAGAGGGAGGGAGGGAGGAGGGGGCGACTTTTTGGAGAGACCGGCCATGTGATCGTCAATTTTATCTTGTCAAGAATGTCATTTACAGGGAAGATTGAAGTCTTTCATGTCGAAGGAAAAGTTTCTAATACGTCAGATCAGACGTTTAGTGCACAATAATTTCGAGGGATGTCAAAAGAAAACAGCTGATGGATTGTTCTGAATCCTGATCGTGGCAAGAGGGACGTTGGAACTTTGATATTATGAAGAGAAAATGGCATATTCAAAATCCTCCAGGCCTAAGAGTTTAGGCAACTGGCCCAGGTTAACTAAGGCCTGCAACAGAGAACACAGCAAGCCTTACATCAAAAGAAACAAATTGTTTGGGCTTGGGATGGAAGTAGGCTAAGATTATTTACAAAACATCTAAATCACGTGGAGAGTTGGTTTAACTATTCATTAGTTGGTTTAATTAGTTACAAGCCTTACATTTATTTTTATATATATAATTTTATCATTTAATGTGGGAATTTTATTAAATTTTATTTTTTAATATTGAATTACTAATAAATTAATTTTTTTATTTTTAATAATAAAAAAAATAAAAAGATTAATTTTATCTAGTGGAGTTTACAATACGAGTTGTGGATTTGATAAATTAACTAGGATTAACTTGATTTATTTTTTTTTTAATTTTTAGATCTATCTTATCAACAAGGTCACACGCTAGAAGAATTGCTATATGATTTAATTTAAAATTTAAACAAAGTAAAGAGTAAGATTAAAAAATTTTAAATTTGATTTGTTGTGCTAGATTTAATAATGATGCCAAAAAAATTTTATGGTATGTTTCAAAAACAATTGGTCTAACATGTAGAAATAAACTAGTCTTCTCCATTAAAAAAAATATGTTATTCTTTATAGAGCTTTGTTTTTATACATATTGAAGCTACTTTTTTCTTTGTTTTTTTTTTAATTCAATTCCTTTTTCATTTTTGTTATTTTTTATTTCAATTTTTTTTAAATTTCATTCTTATATTTTTTTTATAATAAACTAGGTTACTTTTAAATTAACCAGGTTGACTAAATCATGTTAAAATAATTTTCACATAATTTAATTTTAAATTTAAGCTCGACAAAGACTTAAGGTAAAAGATTTTTTTTCTTAATTTCATTATTTTTTTCAACTTCATCCATTTAAAATTAGTAGTTGGATCACATCAAAATAATTTTTATATAATTTAATTTTAAATTTAATTTAGATAAGGAATTGAATAAAAAGATTTTAAGATAAATCAACTAAATTGAAGGTTGATATTGAATAACAATTTGGAGTAATTTTTATAGTTTTAATTACTTTTCTCTTTTTTTTTAATTGATTAAATTGATCCCTGCATGTTTAAAAATTTTGACTAACATGGAAGCCCCCCCCTCATTTGGTATGATTTTTCTCTATGTTTTTTTTTTAATAGCCTAGGTTATTAGGTATCATGCTAAGTTAGGCAATACGAATATCATTGTAATTCTTTTTTCTCTCTCTCTTATCAGGTAACACCAATTTACACTGTTAATTAATATAACTGGGATTGAAATTTTGCAGAGTGATTCTGCTAATTACTGGGTTGTGTGTGTGCACTCCAATCATTTAAAAAGGGTCAAGATTCGTCTCCTCATTTTCTTAATTTCATAGAAATAGATGTTGCCTTTTTAAACTTCAAGGTGTGCTCAAATTTATATTTATTCTTGCTCCAAATCTACACTCTACGTAGCAAAATAGTGATAAATTAAATACCCACCCTGCAATTGCAAAAAAAAGAGCTAGCATCGACGAATTGAGACCACCAAATCAGCGGCAATGTTGCTGAATCGAACCAAGCCCAATTGCACAGATAGGTTGATGCTAGTTTCATTATTAAAAAAGGACAATTTTTGGGGAGGCAAGGCAAGGCAAGGAGGCCTTGTTGTTGTATTTCTTGATTTTCTTTTCTTGAACATGCCTCACCATATTTATGGGCCAGGCACTGACAAGACATAGCCCACTGATCCAACATGTCTGCCGACAACTTGTACGCATCTTAACGAGCCCAGCCCATTTCACGATACCCCCTTGTCTATTTAATTTGTCCTGGCCTCTGCACAACGGCCTGCAAAATTAGTTGTAGATCACTTTGCGCCTCTCCCTCTCTGAGCCTAGCAATGGCTGATGCCAAAAACGTCTCAAGTGAAACCAAACAAACTCTGGTCTTCGTATACGGCACCCTGAAAAAAGATTTCCCAAACCACTACCTCTTTCAACAACTGATTTCCCAGAAAGAAGCCACATACGTAGGCACCTGCAGAACCCACCAACCACACCCTCTCGTTATTGGCCCCTATGGGATTCCATACATGCTGTGCCTCCCTGGTAGCGAAGGTCATCAAATCAACGGCGAGCTATACTCCGTGACAACACAAGGACTCGTTTCATTAGATGAGTTGGAGGGCACGGGTGTTGGGCACTATGAGAGGCGTCCAGTTCAGGTAATCATGCGGGAAAAGAGTGATGCGGAGGAGGGTGAAAAGGGCAGAGTCGTTTTGGTGGATGCTGAGGCATATTTTGCTCATAGGAGTTTTGGGGAGAGGATGTGGGTTAGGTGTGGGAGAGCTGGGTTAGATGAGTATAGTCTGGAAAGAGCTGCCCGTGATTATGTGAAGAAAGTGAATAGGCCTGAAGGGAGGAGTTTTCTTGATGAAATCGAAATGTTCTTGTCCGGTACCGCATGACCAAAAATAAAATGAATTTGATAGATTCCATTTCTTTTGTGGCTTCAAATCCTGCGTGGGTTCTTTTAATGTAATGAGAAACATCTCATCAAGTTAACCTGTTTGGTTTGTTGCATGTCGCGTGTTTCATTTTTGTGATGAATGGTTAACTTGCAATAAGAATTATATGCATCGTCATCATCATCATCATCGTATTGATGTTGTTCTTTCGTTCTTTTTTGGGAGTGCGAGCTAAGAATACAAGATGAATACTAATAAAAAAACCCTGTCAAGAACAGCTCATCGAAGGATTTTTTTCTAGATATAAATGAGAGAGAATCAGATTCATTGGTTGGATATAGAAAAAAGGAAGACAAATTGACCAAATTTTATTAATTTAAATAAAAATAAGTTAAAATATCTATAAAAATAAATTTTATTAATTTTAGAAACTTAAATGGTTTCTAAAAAGAAACATTGAAATTATAAGAAGGGTAAAAACATGATTGGGTTTGTCCCATTTATTTCTGGTCGATTTTTCGAAGTTGATGGTTATTATTTGGATCATGTTAACCCATTTACAAGGCCTCTTGCCAATAATTTTTTTTATATATAATATGAATGTATGAGGTATATGATATTAATGAAAATTGTATTCAGAAGCTGTCACATCTCATTGGACATTAAAACCATGCAATNATTGGGGGGGGGGGGGGGATATGTAATG
The DNA here is from genome assembly GCA_015708895.1 of Populus ilicifolia. Classification (NCBI taxonomy): domain Eukaryota; kingdom Viridiplantae; phylum Streptophyta; class Magnoliopsida; order Malpighiales; family Salicaceae; genus Populus; species Populus ilicifolia. The sequence continues at coordinate 447,151 of SRLM01000142.1, forward strand.
TTAAAAATTGAGTTGTAAACTAGTAATTTTAAAAAATTAAAAATTTTAAAATATACATTGATTTTAAATATTTATATAAAAGGTTAGTTATATTTAGAAAAAGAACAATATTATTTTTATAATATCATTTTTTATAAAATATTATCTTTATTATATGTTTTTTAAGTTATTTTTGTGACTGCTATTAATTATTTTAATTATTTTTTATTATTTAAAAAAAATGATATTAACCTCTAAAATTATGAAATTCATTGATTTGGTTTTTTTTAAAAAGAAAATCTTGATATCAATCTTTTTCAAAAGGAGACTTGTCGTTTTGAATGCTTACAAAAATTTTCATTGATCTTCTAAGAAAAAATTGCTTTTCATAAGATTTTAATATTGATATTTATAAAAAAGAGATTTGTTATCTAAATAATTTTTAAAATAAGCATTGAATTCGTAAGAAAGATAATAAGTGAAAATATAATTGGGCTTCTACCTATTTATTTTTAATTGATTTTTTAAAATTTACTTAATAGTTATTATTTTTATTCAATGGATTTTAGCTAAATCATGTTGACATAACCTAAATTATTATAATCAATACTTAAAATATTTAAACAATAATAAAAATATTTTTTATTCCAATCTATTTTTTTATTATATTTTTTTATGAGGCTGTTTATTACTAAAAACAATTGTGGTTCTATATAAAATATGAATCAAGTGCACAAATATTATGCAAGAATCCCATAACTTTCCACAAGATTTTCAATGGAGGAGGCAATTATTGTCAGCTGCGCAACTTTGTTTTCCCTTTTCCTTTGCTGATAGAGTTTTTATACCAAATTCTTAGCCTTTACCTGCAGCATTGTATCCTAGTATCTGAAAATAATGTCTTCAAAACAGCTAAATTGTAATTAAAGCTTATTCTTGCCCAATTTTGTTATGATCTTTGCTAAATCAATCCGAACAGAAAGAAATTTACGACTACGTGAAGGTGTAATTTATAAATAAATAAAAATAAAAGTTATTTATCTCATATTTAAAAAAATATTCTTTTCTAAATATTCATAATTTGTAAGTGTGAATTTATAATAAATTAAGTAAAAATCATGATAAATAGAAAGTGTGAATTTATAATAAATTAAGTAAAAGTCATGATAGATGGATTCTTCTAATGAGTTTTCTAATACTATTATATATAGATATTTATAATATTAAAAGTTAAAACTAGTCATTAATTCTTTATAATTATTTTTTTTAATTTTCATAATTAATTTTAATTTTTATTAGTGTTGAGATAAAATAAATAACGGCTATTCATTTTAATTCAAAAAATAATTGTTTGAGTTATAAAATTTTATTAACAATCATAATATTTCATCATAATATTTCAAATTTATATAAATCTATTACTATATAGAAAAAATAAATTAAAAAAAAATATATTTTTTTATTTGTTTTTTCCTTTTATTTTTTGAAGATTTAGAGGGTTTAGTTATATCATAAAAATATTGTTTTTTGTGAGACAAAAAACCTTAAAAACAATGTTTTCACACCACTAAATCAATTCTTTATTTATTTTCATTCCTAAATCATTATTTTTTGAATTACAAATCCATAATGAATCAAAAGGAAACGTTCTTGATAGCGATCTTCATGTTTCTCTGGTGATTTCTCCTCTAGAACTTGCTACATATTATTAGACATCACAGTGGAGAGGTTAATTCCCCTGGAGTGAACTCTGCACTGCTAGTCGGTGGCTGCGTTCCGATGATTAGAGGCTCCCCGTTTTCATCTACCATAGCCATGCTACAAGGAACTTTCTCTGCGAAGAATTCCATGTCTCTTCTCCGAACAACTAATTAAATCACTAAAATCTTCAAGGCCCGTAAGTTTTTCTACCACTACCAATTTCAAGGGATACCCTATTAGTTACGACTTCCTTTTGTGGCACAACCTGTATAAATTACATGCGAAATAATTAGCAGCAATATCAGAATAAAATGAGTGATGTTGTTACATCAGCCAATTGATACATCCATACCCCCTTTGTTTTTTTTTGCAAGGTCAATCATATTAATCTTGTTTATATATTACTCTTCTTATTTGATTGTGTTTTTAAAATATATTTTAAAAAATATTTTTTTTATTTTAAATTAATATTTTTAGATTATTTTGATATTCTAATATCATAAATAATTTTAAAAAATAAAAAATATTATTTTAATATATTTTTAAATAAAACCTAATTTAAAAATAACTAATGGTAAGCATTAGTCATCCATTGGTTGCCTGGCACTTTTGCCACAGCTAATTCTTCGAGTCCCCCGGCCCAAACATCCTGCCTCCTTTTTTATGATACCAAAAAGCAGAGTTAAGCCCCGGGTTATTCACTTTCATCAATTATGTACACAATTTGTAACAGCACAAGATATGCGTACAGACACACACACACACACACACAAGAAGATTAGATACTGACGAGGAATATGGATCCGTGGCATGGCTCCAAGGAGAGTGACCTTAATGCCACCGGATGCCGAAATATTCTCGAGAGCCCACTTAAGCGGCTTTATGGTGAACTCCTTGGGTCCGTCCATGACTAGAACCACCTGAGTGGTGGTGCTGGCAATTTCAGGAAACTGGCTGCTTCGCAAAGGCTCTGGCATTCCTTGGTGACTACTTTCTCCTCTTGCGAATGAATCAGCCATGTCAATTAACTAAACTTGATGGCCTTTCGTCTGCTTTGCCAACATACCAAATGCTCCTGCTCCTTATAGAAAGAAGGAAGGATTGGTATGAAGGTTTTCTGATACTTTGATAATTAATTCAGTTCTTGTCTGTAGTGAAAAATCCAGAATTGAGGCCTTAGAAAAGATGGAAACTAGGATCGGCTTTGTATGCTCTTGACATAAACAAAGAAACTCCGTTTTATATACATGTATATATTTACGTATTGACTATTGAGTATTAAAACGGGTGCGTATTTTTTCAAATCCCTAGCCTTCTCAGCCCGAAGTACCCTGACTCATCAGTCTATTAAACCTCATCAGAAGCTAAAAGCAGTGACAGCTACATACAAAAACTGATCGAGCGTCGAATTCCGTGTCACATTGATGCGTGCCTCAAAGCTCAAATTGCTGCTAACGAAGACCATTTCTCAATTCGAATGCGAGATTGCAACAGATTCAACTTCATTTCATTTTAACATTACATTTCCCAGACCAAAGAGTATACCTAAACCAAGAGACCAGAATGCCTGCTTTAGCAACATCAAAAGGGAAACTGAGAAGCTGCTCATAAAGGTAATATGCGCTGTGAAGTATAAACTTTGCGTTTTAAGTATATTAGTTCTAAGTTGGCCAAAGACCAAGACAGCCAAATGAGACAACCTCAAATGTTCATCGAATAACTGCCACGCGAATGGGTTTACGGCGAGAACCAGGAGGGCTGGCCCTTTTACATGGAGATGATCTTGGTCTGGTCTTGTCATTCCTAGGAAGCAAGGCAGCCATAAGTTTCATGCCCCTTGCAGTTGGCATTCTCTTGATGCATCTAAGAGCTTCAGCTGTCTGCGAATCCTTTGTGACCTTTTTAGATGATCTTTTACAATTTACATGGTTCTCCACTTTCAGATGTTCTCGTGGAATACAACGTCTGGCTTCTGAAAAGTTCCATTATCTCATTTCAGTTATATTGACTTAGGAAAGAAATATGCAAAGACTTCAATGAAATAGACTTTACCTGGCAGTTCTCCAGAATATGTATCTGGAGTGGGTGATCTGGATGGGGCTGAGGGACGAAGATCACCCTTTCTTCCAATTTTCTCAGCACACCGATTGCTGTAATCTTCTTCAACAGGTGGAAAACATAACATCTCATCATGCAAAACTCCATCGTGGCCATCACTTACTCCATGTGGCAGAGAAACATCAACCATGTTGACACAGGAAATCTGAAAGGAAATTCCCTCAGTTTCATGTCTAGATACAATCTCCTCAAACTCCCTCTCACACGGAATGTGAGTTGAAGTTGCCTCAACTGCATCCTTAATTACACTGGTCTCCAAACTATCTTTATCTGCTACACTAATGCATTCATTATTAGCATTATCTAGAACTGACTTGGGTGATGTATTTGAGTTGCTACGATCCAAGCAAAACTCTTGTGGTTTAATCAAACTCGAACACCATGGTGTGCCCTCCCTGGCATAGAACAGAATGTAGGCAGCTTGAGATAGCACAAATTCTTCCCTTTCCTTGCTGACCTGAAAGATATGGCAGTTATTTTGGCTGTCCAATACCATAATTTCAGAATTATTTGGTAATACACCAAACTCAATCAACCCTTAACAAGTGTTACATGCAGAATTACAGAAAAATATTTTCAATTTCTTCCATCAAATACACACATGAACACACCCATGCCCAATACACGATGCTGGCAGATTTGTTCATAAATTAGTGATTTATCCAGCAAACAGTAAGCCTACGGGCTTCATTGGTTTGGCCCCTCCCAAACAATTGACACTAGAGGGGTTAAATGTTGAAATCCAGGACAAGATGGCTTTTGAAAATCCACAATTAGAAAGTCTAGGGATAACAATTGGAAGCTACACAGTTCCACATCAGAACAAATCCGTGTTCAGGAAAAAGTAAACCTGACTTAACCAACAGGTGTTAGAAATATAATCCCATGATAAACACAAAATACAACTAATGATAACATTCTCATTCATCATTTATTATTTATAGGTTCAAAAAGATGCAATGGGGTACTGTATAAGGAGATTTAGAGCAAATAATAACAATGAACAACAAAGAGATTGAATCTAGCATTTATTACTTCTGGGTCATCCAACTTATGCCATATGTCTGGAGAGGATCTTATATAGCAGACGTAATGTCCAAAAGTAAGTGAATATCCTTTATGCACCACAACCGCATACAGCTGGTACTTGAAGCCCACCTGTTTTCAAGAAAATGAAAGATTTTAATTAAATGCTCGCAAACAATTTAAAGGTAACATGAGTCAGTTCTTCAATCATTTATTTCCCAAGCTAACATCACATTTGACCTTTGTGGACATAAAGATCAATTAAATGGACAATAGTCATCGCTTGATTTCATTTTTGAATTTCTATTAGCATGCATATTTCCACACTCTTCATCTTCATTGCCATTGAAATATTTCTGAAGTGATCTATGGATTTTTAAATTCATATTGATACTAGTAATCCATGACTCACATCATTGTAATCATTGTTGTTGATGTAGGGCTTCAAGTCCAACTCCAATGGAAACTCCACATGCTTGCCAATCTTCTCAACAGAGGTCCCATCAATCTTGAATCTCTTCAAATGCAGAGCAGCAATTGAAGGAGCCTTGTCCAGCATAAGCTGCTTTTCCCTAGAAACTTCTTCCTTGCAGTTTTCACACGTAAACTTTGTCTCTGAATCTTCAATTTTCTCCACATTGGTGAATGACTCCAGTGCCATTTGAAGCGTGTCCGCATCTTCAATCTCCAAACTCAGGTCAATCAGCGGCTCATACTTGTCAGAAAAGTGACCACAATTGCAGCATCGCAACTAAACATTGGAAGTAAAAGAAGATGAATGATTCAAATGTTCTTTTAGATCAGCAATATTCTAATTAAAGGAAAATAAATGGGAAAAGTCACTCATTGACTCATACTTTGCTCACAAGACGACCTCCAAATACCCGCTCAACTATGTTCTTATCTTGGGAGGGTGAGATGTCATCAGTTAGGCTTGAATACAAACAGCACCTCTCAAGTCTTTCTAACAAGCACTGCAGGAATTCATGGGCATCTTCCTGCTGATATCGATGAAAAAATGATGAAATACCTGATTATTCATGGGTTAAGAATCACAGTACACCCAACTTTTCAGAAAAAAAAAAACTTTCCTAAAAACGTCAAATAGGTGCTGCAGAAGAAAACATAATATCCAAAATACAAGCAATATTATGAAATGTAGAGAAAAATCACAATAGTATAAAAATGTCAATTGGGAGTGGTTGACAGCCCCTTGAAACTTAAAATTCAGCTGCACAGAAATATAAATTAAACTAAACAATAATGCACAATAAATATACTTTTTAAAGTACTTCATAATGCACTTGAGATGATAAATCCACTGCCACATTTTGCGCAATAGTAAACAGAGTGCAAAGGATACTGTCCAAATTGTTGACAAGTTTCAAAGGCTCGAGGATCTTTCCAGATGAAGCTAAAGAAAGTTCAATGTGATCACGGATAACACAAAGAACACAGAATCCTTCAGTTCTACCTGAAAATTCAAAATGTCCAGCCGTAAATATTAAGCACAACAAACAAATTCAGTTCCTAAGCAGCTACTGCCAATACTCACAGGGCGTTGCATGGTTGCAAGAACGAAGAGCCTGAACAAGAGGCACCGTATGCGTAAAGCATTGCAGGACTGCATTAATATAGCACGTGTTTCCTTTATTGAGAAGCCCAGCACCCTGCAAAACCAGCACCAAAAAAAACCAAGAAAACATTAATATCACAAAGCATAAACATCAACAAACACACACACCAGCCAAATTCAAAATGATATCCTCTGATAGACATACCACACCAGTAGGTCCAGTTTCCTGCATAAAACCAGGAGGCCCGTATTCTTGATTCCTTGTCTTCTCTCTGTCATCCCAACGATTCCTCCATTGAGGAACCTCTGATCCACGAAACCTCTTAATCCAAGGAGGAGACAAATCCGGATGATTTTCTTGGAATTCAGGATCAAAATGACCCCGAGGATGATGATAAATTTGGTGATAATTAGGTTCACAACGAAAAATTTGCCTTGGATCCCCTTTCTCACCATCATCACCAAAACCCTCTTCCTCGTGCTCAACATCTCCATGAACAAGCCACGAATTCTCAGGTTCTGCTCGCATAGGTGAATCAGGTTCTCTATTATCAACATCAAAAATAGCGTTGTCATTATCACAACGAGCGACCAAGCGCTGGTCAGAATCTAATAGAAACCCATCTTCGTTACCATTAGCTACTAAAGACCCAGACGAGTCCTGATTTGACAGGGAAGAAACCGAGATCTGGCTGCCTGAGGTCAAGATATGAGGAAGCAAATTGCCGATTAGGGTTTCTTCAGAGCGAGGCATTGAAGTTGAAGTTAGTGAAAACCCATTTGATTTTGACGATAGAGGAACCAAATACTGGCCTCCACAGCTTAACTCGGAATTGGGGGAAATCACAGGGTCTCCGAGTAGCCCGTTATTTAGGGCTTCAATCTGTGGCTGGGTAGAAAAGCCTTGAGCATGAATAAAAGATTTGGAATCTAGGGTTTTGGTTTTAGAAGGCACGTCAAAGTCTGCTTCGGTTGAAACCTCCATGACGAAAGAGAGGGTTTTGAAGTCGAATACAATTTGGGGGATATTGTTATGGTTGTTGTGAGAGAGGGAGTTGGAGGGAAAAGGAAAAGTTAAATTCAAGGAGGCGGAGTTGGAGGGAAAATGGAAGCGCCCAATTTTTTGGGTTTTTGTTTCTGTTTTTTGTTTGTCGGTAACAGACCAAGAGGATCTAAACATTGAAGGCGACCCCCTCGGGTGTGAATGCTATCGTGGCTTCTCGACTCGATTTCAACTTTCTTCTCGTTCAATGTGGAGAGGAGGTTCATCGTCTCCGTACTCTGTCGCGGGTTGGATTTTATTTTTTTTCAGTAAAAAAACTAAACATTCAAGTTCTTCCAAAATTCTTAAATAAGAGAATTAAGTCAAGATTAAAAAGTTTTATATATGTGTGTGTGAGAGAGAGATTAAATAAATTAAAAATATCTATATCAATAAATAAGAATGAAAGTTATTGACAATAACTAAACATGTATAGTTAGTAACAATGCTAATTTTTTCTCCAGAACCCGGTAATTTCTATCATCTATGAAAGATGATTTTATAAATGTTTACATTAAATTTTAATTTTTGGAATTTAAAGAAATTGTATTGATTGTATTATTTTTAAAGACGAGAAATCTAAATATATTTTTTTAGAATGTCATCAATTTTCATGCCTTTTTATAAGGCCCCTCCTTTTATCATTGCTCAGTAAAATTTGTTAGAACGTGCCTGTTGCGGGTATATTTTTAAAAAAATTATTAAAATTTAATATATTTAATATGTTTTTGATTATTTTGATATGTTGATATTAAAAATAATTTTTTAAAAATAAAAAAAAAATATTAATATGTATTTCAATATAAAAAATTATTTGAAAAACAATCACAACTACGTCAAATAAACTCAGGATCGAAACCAAGTGAATTTCATTCATGATTGAATTATCAAAATTAAAACTTTATAAGCTAAGATAAATTAATAAAAAATAAACAGCAAGTTTACGTATGAAACTAGACTTCTTTTCTAACCCATGAATAAAATCTCTAACAGTAGAATTTAAATCAATAATATAACAAAATGGTTGTAAATTAAATATTTTTTATTTAGATGTCTCTCAGGTGTTAAATATTTTTTCTACTTAAAAAAATAAAAATCACATGTAAAAAAAAATCTTAATTCTAAATTTAAGAGTTTATGAACATATTAATTAAATAAATAAAAACTGTATATATAACCAAAACAAATCAAGAAAACCTAACTCCTAATTACTTGAAGTTAACTACTTAATCTCGTTATCTAGGTTATGAATTTATTTGAATTCAATAATTTTTTTAATAATTATTTATTTAAATATATGACAAGAAAAATATATTTTTAGGATTAGCTAGTTAAATTCATGATTTAAATCATGAATTCAATTAAATTTAATATTTTTTTATTTTTTTTTATCAAAGTATACAATAAAAAATGTGACGGTTATGGTGAAAGTTTAATTATTCAAAAACCCCAAGCCTTTTTAAATTAAATACTACTATTATTAAGTATTAATATCAAATACCGTTAGAATCAAAACAAAATATTTCAAAGAAAAGGTTTTACATCATTAAAAAAAATACAAGGTTTGGGTCGTACAATGGGTGTTTGAAGAAGAGAAAATACCATCAACTCCATCTAACTTGACCACATAAAAGTCATGGTGGTTAACAACACGAATAAACCTGTTGATTGCCTTCCCTAAATAATTTGTTGTCGAAATAATCCCAACACTCTATAAAATTATCAACGAAACAAAACAAAACAACAAACGGGTACAGTACCTGGAGCAGACTCATTCAGAACCATCTATTTGTACATTCCAAAAACGTTTTCTTTTTTTTTTTAATATTTTTTTCTTTATTTTAAATGACAACAAATAACCAGCCACCATATTAGCATATATACTAAATGCGTCGGACATTGATTATTGATTCCTTTGCAATTACATTTGGAAGTTTGATAAAATTCTTTTTTATTTAAAAATATATTAAAATTATTTTTTTATATTAATAAATGATGTAAAAAAATAAAAAAAATATTAATTTAAAAATAAAACAATTACTTTTTTTACAAAAATGTTTTCAAAATACAAAAATAAAGAGTTAGGTAATGTGCAGCTCTGCTCCATACATTACA